>CANNZV010000127.1:0-447039 GCA_947561585.1 Caprella mutica | reverse complement strand
CCGGGAGCGTTTACTATCAAATAGGTAACCGTAACCTTTAAATATGTAAATAAACAATCATTATATGATATAAATAATCATGTACAGTCTACAGGGCAGTACTAGATATTACCGGACGCTTCTTAACGTTTCCGGACGCTTTTGTGCCTTTCAAAGCGTCCGGGAGCGTTTACTATCAAATAGGTAACCGTGACCTTTAAATATGTAAATTATTATTCATCATATGATATAAATAATCATGTACAGTGTACAGGGCGGTACTAGATATTACCGGACTATTCTAAACGCTTCCGGACGCTTTTAAAGCGTCCGGGAGCGTGAACTATCCAATATATAACCGTAACCTTCAAAAATGTAAATTACCATTCATCATATGATATAAATAATAATGTACACTGTAAAGGGCGTCAATACATTCTAATCGACGCTACCGGACGCTTTCGGATGCTACCGGACGCTTTCGGACGCTACCGGACGCTTTCGGACGCTACCGGACGCTTTTTAGGCACACCCAGAATATGGGACATTTTTAACAATTTCTGTGCGAAGCAAACAATCTTTAATTTCCTCCTATACCAGTCTGAAAAGCATGGACAATCAGTCTCCAGATATTTAATTTTTTAGGGCAATTTCTCTCCAAAAGATTTTTAAATTTCTCTCAGAGTCTCCAAAATGGCTAAAATTTAAAAAATCTCAAAATACTCTCTAATAATTACATGTGAACATAGGAATTAATTAGAAAATTGTCGCCGGATAATTCGGAACCAGACTGCAGGAACTGGTAGTGGTAAACTGTTCTCCAAGAAATTCTTTATTTTCGCCCCAGATTGCATTAGTTGTTGTCTAAGAGCCGCCATTTCACCAACAGGTTATTTGAAGAGCCGTGTGGATCGGATATCATATCTGAGCCGTGGGATAAAAATTGCGAGCCGTGGGATAAAAAATGAGAGCCGTGGGATAAAAAATGAGAGCCGTGGGATAAAAAATGAGAGCCGTGGGATAAAAAATGAGAGCCGTGGGATAAAAAATGAGAGCCGTGGGATAAAAAATGAGAGCCGTGGGATAAAAAATGAGAGCCGTGTGATAAAAAATGAGAGCCGTGGGATGAAAAATGAGAGCCGTGGGATGAAAAATGAGAGCCGTGGGATGAAAAATGAGAGCCGTGGGATGAAAAATGAGAGCCGTGGGATGAAAAATGAGAGCCGTGGGATGAAAAATGAGAGCCGTGGGATGAAAAATGAGAGCCGTGGGATGAAAAATGAGAGCCGTGGGATGAAATATGAGAGCCGTGGGATGAAAAATGAGAGCCGTGGGATGAAAAATGAGAGCCGTGGGATGAAAAATGAGAGCCGTGGGATGAAAAATGAGAGCCGTGGGATGAAAAATGAGAGCCGTGGGATGAAAAATGAGAGCCGTGGGATGAAAAATGAGAGCCGTGGGATAAAAAATGCAAGTCGTGGGATAAAAAATCCAGTCTGCAGAATATGGAACATTTTTCCAAGACTCTCTGCGGGAGTTTTTGAATGAAATTTTAGAAATTGGAGATCTCTGCGGGAGATTTTGAATTAATTCCTATGCTACTATTAATTTAGCTGCGGGAGATTTTGAATTAATTCCTATGCTACTATTAATTTAGCTGCGGGAGATTTTGAATTAATTCCTATGTTACCATTAGTTTAGCTGCGGGAGATTTTGAATTAATTCCTATGTTACCATTAGTTTAGCTGCGGGAGATTTTGAATCTGCTGCCGAGAGTCAGAGAATAACTCTCTCTCAAATTAAAATCTCTGCGGGAGAAGAGACACATTCTGCAGACTGGATTTCTACATCGTGCAAGTTGAGTGCCATATCAAAACAAAATGGCTGCTTTGTTTACATTTCAACAGAGATGGGCATTGCGCGGTTCTGCCGATTATGATTATGAGTCACCAATTTTAATTTTAAATTTAATTTAAGTGCTCATTAGTCGTCTATATATGTGAAAGATACTTATTTTTTAAGTCTACAATTAATCGGCGAGTGCGACTTGGTACATACTCTTGAACTAGGCCTCTATAGACAATAGTCTCTGGATAATCTTCACAACTTCATGCATCTTTTGCAGACTGGCTCCTATATTTATTTACATGTATTTTACTGAGAAGTTGAACAGGAGCCTAAATCATTAAATGGAGGATTTCTTGGAGAACTGTTTACCAGTTCGTGCCAGTTTGAAAAGTAGGTATTCTCAGACCCAGGATTTTTTACAGAAATTGTAATTTGGGAGCAGCAAATAACATGGGAACATAGGAATCCATGTTTCAAAGTATGGACAAAGTCGCGGGTACGTAGAAACACCGAAACGGACCAAAACGGAGTCAAATATCATATGTATGTTAAAGAACTGTTTGCATCATTTTAAATGCTCTATGAGGTTATATATTGCCAAAGAACACTTGGATGAACACCGGAACTGACCAAAATGAACCAAAACGTACCGGAACGGACCAAAACGGAGTCAAATATGGATGCTAGAATACTGATTGCATAATTTTGAATGCTCATGGAGGTTATTAAAGAATGAATAGTTGCATTAACATATAAAGAGCTTAATAAAGAAAAACGTACTTATTCTTTTATTATCGTAAAATAATTTTTTTTTACGTAAAACGTAAAATCTTTTATTATCTTTGGAGACAAAATGCCATAAAAATTAAATATCCAAAGACTGATTGTGCATGCTTTGCAGACTGGGATTCGGATAACGTCAGTCAAAAATTTGATACAACAATTATCAAATTCACTCCATATATCATTAATCTTCATTGAAATTACCTATCTAATAGATTGTACAGTGGTGCGCCATAATTTGGTGTGCCGTACTGACAGTACTGTGGTGTGCTGCTCAGCTTTTAGATACGTATTGGCACTGCCACCATGGCTGCAAGACATTCAAATTCATTGGAATTTGGTGTTGTCACAGACTGTCACTGCCATTTTGCTTAGAGTTCGACGAGGTCACGAGGGGGCGTCCTTACGCATCCCAGACTGTATTTCAGGGTTTTTTCCCTTCAAAATAATATTCTAGCAAAGTCTGTGGATTTTTAGCTATTTATTCTTATGTTACCATTAATTTTTGATGGATAAATTGGGAAAATGTTGTTGGATCAGTCAAATTGCTGGAAGTTGTTGGTGGATTTTTTTAGCTTTTTGAAGAAGTCGGTGAGATTTTATGCACCAAATACAGACTGGTACGCATCGGAAATTCATATACATTTTTACGGTTAAGTTTTAACCCAACGCTATTCAGCCTATTCATAGTATTCACTTGGAAACTATTCAAACTAAGAGTCTTGAGATTGAAAAAGGAAATTTAGACTAAATGGTCTAAACCCCTATAAATAATGTTAAAAGTGCTCCGCAACTCGGTTATTTTATCAATTGCTTACACCCAGACTGGCAGAAACTGGTAAAGTACCAGCATGTAGCTATTTGGTGCAGAAAATCCCACTGACTTTGTCAAAATGCTGAAAAAATCCTCCATAAATTTTCAGTAATTTGGCTGATCCACCAACATTTTCCTAATTTATCCACCGAAAATTAATGGTGACATAGAAATAGAATATTTTTTTCCGGCGACAATTTCCTTATTAATTTGTATGTTTACATGTAATTATTGGAGAATATTTTAAGATTTTTGACCATTTTGGAGAAATCTTTGGAGACAAATTGACCCAAAAATTAAATATCTGGAGACTGATTGTGCATGCTTTGCAGACTGGATGTAAACTAAAAGTTTGACTCTAAAACAGAGGAATTAATTCAAAATTGCTTGTAGAGAACCCAGACTGCCAGTCTGCAGAATAAGGGAGATATTTGGGTTATTCTCTCCAAACAATAGTGAATTAATCTTTATATTTAAAGAAATTGAGGATTGTTCACACAGAAAATGTTAAAAATTTCCCATATTTTGCAGACTGTACTTAACCAAAAATAGTAAAATTAAAAATGTCATATTTTACAGACTGATTTTTTCCAAAGTTTCTTCTTCTGTGACTTTGTGTTCTATTATTTTGATTATTTAATTTCTAGACTTTTCATTAATGATAGATAATCTTCTGTAGTTTAAAAATAATTAATAGCTACAATTAAAAAAAATAAAATCGATTAAATTTTTCTTTTAGAAATTGTGATACTCCATTTAATAACTGTGATGCCATTATGCCAATGTAAGTTGACTAAGTCCATTTAAATTGTACTGGAAGTAGGGATTAAAATAGTTCAACTAGCTATCAATATTATAACTGTGGTTTCTATCTTAATCTCGTCTGCTTAATGTTTTCAAGAGTGTGATTTATACTAAACATTCAAGGATTTTCTAGGGTTTGAGCTTTTGAATTGCACCAGGGACAGGGTTGTGAACTTAGACTAAACAATAAATTTAATTACTAACTGCTGTAGCTATATTGAATAATTACATTATAAATAAGCCCACTATCTTAGTTCTATTAAATAATATTTAAGTTATTTAACCACATTTTTTTTAAATTTATTTATGAACAATATTTTTTCACATAGTTATTTCTGACAATTTTCTTTTACAGCTTAAAGTTTTGTCTTTTTATCAATTCTAAATACTAAAGATACCTTCACTATTTATTTTAAATTATACAAAGTGGCTTACTAATCAAGCAATTGTCTAATTTCAGGTTAACTAAACTAAGAAGTCATTTCGGAGATAGAAAATACTTCTTCCTAGGAGCAGGTTTTGTGCTTGGTTATGGTATTATTGTGAACCTTAGACATTTCTTGTAAGTTACATTTACACAAACTGTTTCATTTGTTACAACTTGGTGTCAGTTTCTCATATTTTCTCTTTTCAACAGTACCAACAAGTCCTACTCAGAGTGTGCTGACAAGTGTTTTGAAACGCTTTACAGTGACAAATCTGAGCAGCTAAGCACAGAGCAGAGTAATAGCATCAAGGAGAGCTTTAGAGACATCTACACTGTTCATCTGCAGAGTAAGAAGGAGGAAAACGCTCTGAAGTCCTTTGTCAAACGCTATATAAGTTAGTTTACAGATTATTGAATAGAACTTTTCCATAGGGTGAGAATTTTTTATAACAAATGAATGGAACTAGGTTAACCCTGATTTTATTTCTATGACCTACTATTAACACAGCCTAAGAACACTATATGATTGATTGTTATTGGGGATTCTGGAAAAGACATTAGCTACTACCTTTCAACCGTACTGAACCAAATTGATTTTAAACACTCTTTATGCCAGGCTGGTATATTTGCTAAAAAATCTAGTAAACTTATTTTCAAAAATTATAATAATTGTCTAAATCTAATGAATTGATTTTCTTGTAAGACAACACTTTGGAGTCTGGTGTGTAGCTATATTTATTACAATTACCAGATATTTGATTCTAAGAAAATGTATATAAAATTGTAGCCTGATATTCTATTTCCATAATTGTAGGAAATTTGTAATAAGAATTTTTCATTAACTGCATGATGTTTTCTGTGCCAATTACAAATTTTAGATGGTCGCTTCTTCTCACCCGTTCTTTTTTTGTCTTATTATTGACCTTATAATTACTATAAATAATGACTATGGTCTATTTTTCATGCATCTAATATGTCCTATGTTCTTTTCCAGACTAAGCCATCATGTCAAAATTTGGTTTAAGTTTACTACCTCTTCTCAAGAAGAAAGCATTCACAAAAACAAACATCCTGTTTCCTGCCATATATAAGGTATTGTACCTATCATTTGACTTCATATTTCATCATATTAATATGTTAGCTTCTCCTGTGCTTTTAGACTAAAATAAATGAATCAAATATTTATAATTTAGCTACTTGATATTTGATAAACAGTATATATCTTTTTTTCAGTTATCTAAAGCAAATTTTTCAGTTCAAAATCACTCAAGTAAGTTCAATTTGTTTTGACTAAACAATACCATACTAATCATTTTATGCTGATCATTTAATATTTAATTATCTTTTCAGTCCATAGCAACGAGTCTAGAACTGCAAAGAATGTTTTCAGTGAACTTTACCCTTGGGTTACTGTGTCAGACTTAGCAGAACATCTTTTGGAGTCTAAAGTCTACCACAAGGGTGAGTCTAGTGTCTAAAGTCTTTCAACACACTAAACTTTATTTTTTGATCTTTCAAAGAAATATGTTTTGGGTCTATTAGAAAATGCTCAATGATTATTAACAGAACTGTGTTTAATTATTCAGTAGGTAGCAAATTTTTATTTGGTAGCTAATTATATAATTGTAAAGATTTTTTCCAGTTTCTAGTCTAAAATATATTACTACGAGAAGAAATATTTAGTATTTAACAACTAAATGTTCCCTTCAAATACAACTGATTGTTAATTATTTTATCATTTTCATTTCTTAGTATCCACATTCATAATCTAATACCTTTCCCTTTTTCTTTTCAGATAATCTATTGATAGTAAATAAACCATACGGCATACCTAAGGAAGCAGTAGTTGACTCTGTTCAAACCTCAACTTACGGTGTGGCGCCACAACACCGACTATCTCTCACCGACTGTGTGGATAAGCTGAAGGAGATCCTGTCGGTGGACTACCTAGAGGTTGTGCTGTGTCCTGAACGGTAAGACCTTCTTACTAGTAATAGGCAAATGGAATATCTAAATAAAACTTATTAGTTTGATGAACTCAATATTTATGTATTGAAAAGACCCTATTTTCAGGTATGATATCCGTTCTAATTTATAGTAAGTTTTTTAATCCTCTACCAATTCGTTATGAGTCTACCTGTGCTTGCTGTTTGTATTTTATTACTACTAAACCTGTCTTCAAACCAATATTTAAATTTATATGCACCAGAAAATGTAAAAGAATATGTGATTGCATATAAATTTTTCAATAATTATTTAAATGTTGAAAAGTTTCTTTAAGGGAATTAGTAAGTTACTATGAGCCTCAAATTGATTCATCTTCTAAAATTTTCTTTTATTTAAGACAAATTCACACACTTTTCTTTAAATTACTTATTCACCTTTTCTTGGTTGTGTTGCAATTAGCTAGCAGTTTTATTTTTGCTCAAACCACTGTAATTACCTTTGCTAAGTTTCGGAAGTTTATGTTTCATTTTGCTCCGTTTCAGATGGTGCAGTGGTTTCACAGCCATCTCCTTGAGTCCTAAAGTCACTGAGAGACTAAACCACTCACACAGCGAAGCCTGTCATTCTAGAGACATGCCCAACAGGTGAGTACAGTTTAAAGGCCTTGTTACTCGGTGCGAGTTACTGTCGTGACAGTGGACAGCAGCTGTACCACTGTACTCGAATGCCAGTAGATAGACTCTCCTTGCCCGGTCACACAAGTGCGAGCTGATGGCTGGAAAAGAGGAAGTTACTGTACCTACACTCGCTCTGTGTTCTTTGTTTTAATTTTTTACTGTTCTTATAATTAGGATCAAAACATTTCTAAAGTGGTTTGATCCTTGTAGCTAGATATAATTCGAAATAATTCAAATTTTTGTTTGCACTCTATCTATCAGACATTTTCTGGGTTTTTACAATTTAAACACTGAAATACAAAAAATATTTAGCAAAGTATATATGCGTATGAGGCATAGACGTACGTACGAACTACCGTTTTGTTGCAACACCTTGCAAGTTTACGTCCCATGAGTTGCGAGTTATAACAAAGAATGTTGTAGTTACTCGCATGCGTGTTACTAACCTACTAGCACATGACAGTTACTCGAATTGAGTAGCTGCTCTACAGTAACTGGCTAGTTACTGCCTTACGGGTACAAGGCCTTAAGGGTAAGTGCCGAGTTATCGAACAGCTCCACATTTTTGTTCTTATAAGAAAAATTGATACAATATTATTCTCCCTTTTTACCTGCAGATTACATGGATACCAATTATAATTACGACCAGTTAAATTTTTAAAATTATTCACTCATTATATTATGATCGAAAATGTGCCAATGTATGATAATTCAGAACTTATCCTTGGTGAGAATATCTTCGGCATTATATCTTTACAGTTAAATTTAATTTAATTTTAGAGTAAATTTCAAAATGATCTTATTTAATTCAAGAATGAACCCAGTGCCAATGAATTAGATTTATATTTCCAATTTACTTAACTTTATTCTTTATCATTCAGCAAACAGATTTTCATACTCAGTTTAAGTGGATAATGGATAATATTTATTGAGTAGCTAACTAAAGATAAAAATTATGACAAAAAAGTTACGAACACTTTTCGGGCTAGATATTATCACTGTTGCTAACTATGAACGGTTAAGATGAATGCGTCTTAATTACTTATAAGGTCTACAATTTCATTACTCATGGTGATAGAAAACTAAGTGTCCCCCTTTTCTCCCAGACACCATCTTCTACTGAGTTATGGTGTACCTTCACCTCCATCTAGTGAACTGACTAGAACTGGTACACAGATGGTGAATGTGCCCGGTCACAACTACAAACTGGTGAGTCATTCTCTAGCTATGTGAGTCAGAGGTGAGTGAGTGAGTCAGATGTAAAATGAACTAGTTATGGGAGTGAAGGTTCCTAATTATCGACTTGTTCTACATTGTCGATCATAATTAAAGATATACCTAGCTACAATTTAAAATTGTAACTAGTTATTTTAATTATTCATGCTGCAGGTATCATGGATACCAATTAAATATTTTTCTTGTAAGGCATCTGAACTTAGTCTATGCGTTATTAAAAACTACAGGCTGGCGTGTGTTGTTACCAATTTTCTCTTATAAAAGGTAGATAATTAGATATAGGAGTTACTGAAAGACTAGTGTGTATACGCACAGAAGCACGGGGTATAATGTGTACCCATATTACGAACTCTGTTTTAATTTAATTAATTAATTCTTAGTCCTCTAAATAAAGAATAATAAACTCTCCAGTTGTAGCTATAGCTATAGCTAATGTGTATTCATGTTACGAACTGGAAGCAACATTTATTGCTTAACAATTTATTTTTATTCACAATCATTAATTTCATTGAAGAAGAAAGTAGTTAGTTAACTACTTAATGGATTTGCTTACATTGTTGATAAAGAATTGTACACAAATTTAAGTAGCTATTGCTATGTTATTTAAATATCAGTATATAACCAACATATTCAGTTAATATTGTCTTTGTTTTTTCTTCATTATAGATAGGTTCTTATGTCTCTCAAGTAGCTATATGAAATTAATTAAGTGAAACTTTGTTCATTTAGCCCCTTTTCTGTGTGTGTTCTTCTTCAGTCCCTTGTATTTAGTTGTTTGACTGCAATGATTAACAGTGACTTCTTTTTCAGCCAATCATAGCGGAGAAGATCACGAGGAAAAATCTAGACAAGAGATTGGTGAAGTCGGTGATGGTGGAACACAACACACTGGCCACCAATGAGGAGAGATCTGCAGCTCTAGTTAGGGTGAGGGGGGCGGGAGGGGGTAACTGGTGAAATAAATGGGGAAAGTGTGTTAAATGGCGTGACGTCACAGAACTCAAATACTCTAAATACACTCACAGTATTCGGAAAGTGGGTGTTGTTACCATAGGTCATGAAAAGTTGATCAGAAAGTTCAAAGACTAGATTGTTTATGACCTACAGGGTCACTCAAATAGATTTTTATAAGAAAAACCTGTGACAGAATAATTTAGAAGTAGCTAGCTATATTCTGAAACAGATTAAAGAGGTAGTTTCCCAATTAACCATTTGGGTGTATCCGTACTATTATTTAAGCGTATCTGTGCTACCATTTGGGCGTATCCATGCTACAATTTAGCAACTAACTCCTTGTTCATTTCAGGTAAGTGCTTCCTCTAACAAGAATCACTTCCAGAGAGTGTACATGGCGCACTGTCTCGCCCCTGTCTTGGGGGACAGAGTCTACAGCAGTCGGGTAACCTCTTTCGCGGGACACAAAGTACCAGTACCACACAACAGAGCCAGAGTCGCTACACCGGTGAGTGAAAAAGATGTGTTGAATCCTAAAGCCAATTCTATACTGACAGATGAAACGTCGCGTTTTCTCCACTTTGTTTATTCCTCTCCAATTAATCACAGTTAAATGAATTGGAAGCAAATTTGCAGTCTATAGCCAGTAGCGTTTCTACCGCCTTCAATTCATTTAACCAGAATTAATTGAAGTGAAAACTGGGCTGTGAAAACGCGGCGTTTTCTTATATCTGCTGGTATAGAATGGGCCTGAAGTTAAATACAGAATAGTCATATTAACACCACCTACCAGTCAATTTGAGTGCTTTTTATCTTTTCAAACCTTTATATCGCATAAATTATTATTGGTAAATACTTTAATTTCTTATTTTAAATAAAAAGATTTTTTCTCAACGCCGCATTAGAAATACTGCTCATGGCAAAAAGTTTAGCTGCAATTAATTTTAACGGAGCTCTTCACATGTGTTAGAAAAAATGCTGCTATTTTTCTAACGCAAGTGTGAAGGGGGCCTAACTCCTTATATTAGAAATATATGAATTTCAAGTAGCTAGCTAGCTACCAATAATAATTTGTTAGATACAAATGTTCGAAAAATAAAGAGCAGTGAAATTGACTGGCTAGGTAGTTCTAGTGTTCACCATTTATAGCTGCTATAGATAGGTAGTTCTAGTGTTCACCATTTATAGCTGCTATAGATAGGTAGTTTTGCAACTAGCTACTAAAAAATATGTCACCGATGGCGATTGGTGATGGCTGACTTTATTCATTGAGGCATATTTTTTCTGACTGCTACTTCTAGTCCCTTGTATTTAATTTCCTTTTGACGTCAGCTATATCTTCGATTCCAAAGCAGACGTTAAACCCCACTAAACTATTTTTTCTATTTGTGCAATATTTGGCTAAATTCTTCATTTCAGGTTTACACTATGGAGTTCTTAGACAAGCTGTGCCTGTCCCCTACAGAGCAGACATTACTGCCGTTGTTCTGCCACAGTGAGACCCTCAGACTGCCACACTACCTTGCTAAGAGAAGCAACTCCAAGACAGAAGACTACGCTCTGCAGACTGGTGGTGAGAAATACCTTGTAGTTACTTTTCTTACGAATTTCTTTTCTTCTAGTTACGAATTATCGGTCAGTTCCACATTTTCGGTCATATAAGAAAAAATAATATAATAATTTTTATTCAATTTTGTATCCATGATACCTGCAGGTATCATGGATACCAAATTAAATAAGTATTATTACATTGTTTTCTTTTCTTATGACCGAAGATGTGGAACTGACCTATAATTCGTAACTTACCCTAGTTACACAATATACAGTCTCAAAGAAAAAAAAGGCAAACTAAATATTTCAATTGTAATATTCTGAAAGATGCGTGAACTTGATAATAACCAGGGTTGTGACAATATGCTTTTAGAATCATAGATCTTAAGAATATTATAGACTTACTGAAATGATATAGAATTCTATAACGATTCAATACTCTTTAATTCTATCAGTCTATAATATTTTCAGGATCTATGATTTTAAAATCCTATTGTCACAAACTCACAACCCTAATAATAAGTCACACATTCCCCGTAGAAATTATCAAATTGATTATTTAACAGAAATGTCATGAATAAAGTTATTTCAAGTTTATTGCAAATAAAAAGCTTATGTTTTTGCCCGTTAATTCAATTCATTATTAGAGCTTTCGAAATATTAACAACAACTGTTTATTTCTTTTATTGCAGACACCGATTGAAATTCCAGTTTATTTCTTTGCTTCAAATTCAAACTAGGATAAGTTCTTAATTATCGGTCAGGTCCTCATTTTCGGACACGTAAGAAAAAAAGGATGTAATAATAATTAGACAATTATTATTACCTATATCGTTTTTTCTTACGTGTCCGAAAATATGAAACTGACCGATAATTAAGAACTTACCCTGTTTATTTTACCATTGCTGTTTCTAGTAAATTTCCCTTTGATTCAACTCCTAGTGTATATATATTCATTCAATTCATCTGACTTACAAATTGATTTAGTTATATTTACTCAAATGTTCCTTATTACCTGTCAGATCTACTCCTTTGTCTACCGTAATTGACCCTTTGTCTACCGTAATTGACCCTTTATCTACCGTAATTGACCTTTTTTTCTACCGTGTTTTTATCATCACTACCATTTTCAAACTGAAGATGCAAATCAATGTAATAGTCAATACTTACCGAGTTGTCAAAATAACCTTAAATGTTACAGCTCAATATATTTCACCTTAAAGGTCATTTCACCCTGACTCATTTAAGAGTCACCTGTACACTGAATGTAGACTGAGGGTTAAATCAGTCCTTTATTTGAAGAGGGATAAGATAGCTATTTATCATTTGTAGTTTAATATACCTCTAGGTTCATCATCAGGAAAAATTATAAACTATGTAAATAAACATTGCATTGAGTGTTTAATTCTATTAACTTCACCACCTTGTTAATCTTCAAAAACTAATGATTTTATATGGGTTATTTCTGAGTTATTGGTTTGTTCCACATTTTCGTTTTTCAGAAGGAAATTTAACTTGATTTGTATCCATCATACTACCAAGTATCATGGATACAAATTAAAATAACTGGGTTTATATTATAATTCTTTCCTATGATCGAACAGGTGGAACTGTTCGATAACTCGGAACTCACCCTACATTAAGTCCGTATATTTTTTTCATTAGGGTTGACAATATGTTTTTTAAAATGTTAGATCGTGAAAATGTTATAAATTAAGAGTATTTAATGGTTCTACACCAGCACTATAATATTCGATATCATTTCATTTCGTCTATACTATTCTTCAGATCTATGATTTTAAAAGCATATTGTCACAACCCTATTTATTACATATCATAGTAGCTAATATATTTCACATTCTATTTACTGATGATGAACACCGATTTCACACGGGGCGGTTTTTTTCATGTCATAGCAACAAAATGCATCATGAAAAATGCCCAATCTAATCGTACATACAAAAAACATCCGTTTATTTAGTCTGTTGTCTTTAGATGCACTATTTGTTTTGATGCGGCATTCCATTTAATTTTAGCTGTTTATTTACCGTACAATTAGTAACGCGGTAATTCAATGTAAGTCCTCAACTTCATTTTTCAGTGGGTAACTCAGTGGTACATTAACACTCAGTACTCGGAAAAACGGGTGTTAATACATGCAGCAACCATTTTCCGAGTACCGTTCCTAAAGGAAACTATAAAATTTTACCATTTTCTATTCATTTCAGACGATGCGAACTACAGGGAACTGAAAGTTACTGTCCCACTTCCCGAACACGTCAGATGGACTATAGAAAAACTACAAATAAAGGATATTAATACATAGACTTTTTAAATGATTATATTCTCGCTAATAATAAATTTGTTATATATAATTAGTTTATTTCTCTCCCATTATACCTATTTCATCTCCACAATCGTAGACTCAATGACGCAGCGGCATTATTAACCGCATGCGTCACTGCCGCAAGGTGTTCTTGAAATACCCGCCACAGCGCTTCATTTTCCTCTCCGTTTCCTATCGCATCCAGAGTATTTTGTTCCCCTTCGATTATCGCCTCCAGCGTGTCTACCAGCCCCGCAAACGCTGTGCCGTCGTAGCTGTTGGTGGCGCTTGGGGCGAACACCACGTGACTGCAAGAGGAAGAGGAAGTGGTTTATTCCAATAAATATAATAACGCCCACTTCACCCTTGCGTTTTTTATGTCGCTGAAGGAAATGTCACGTTAAAAAGTTTCCTTCAGCATTAAAAACACTCACGTGTGAAGCGGGCGTTAATACAATAACCGTTTAATTGGTTATACCCTGTTACATATCTACAATAAGTATTCGAATTAAAAGAAACTCTCTAATTTGACGTCAATAGTTGATTTCTTGAAAACAATAACCAAATAGTGTTGTCACTGAGACTGTATTACGTACTTGAAATTCTCTCTGCCAGGCAGACCTCTTTGGTCAATGAATGACCTCTCCACCAGCAGTAACTGGTCATTGATTCTTCTAACGGTCAGGGCACTGAAAGATAAAACAAATTAGCTTTAGTAGACTTTCAACAATTTCTAAGTATAGGTACTATCAGTTTCGAAATAATTATGCAAGTCAAAATATTAACACCGACTCTAAAATGTTTTCCATTAGGTTATAAAAGTAGACCTAAGAATCTATGGAACATATCTTTAGTGTATGGAACACACTACCAAGGCTTAATATTCATGTGGCCTTGACCTTTAAAGTCCCACGCACACTACTAAGGTTTCATATTCATGTTGACTTGACCTTTAAAGTCCCACGCACACTACCAAGGCTTCATATTCATGTGGACTTGACCTCTAAAGTCCCAAAACAAACTAAGGCTTCACTCACTCTGTCAAATCTTCCGAAGTCAAAGAGTCCTGAAAATTATCCACAGCGACTGAAAATTTTCGTCCTGCTGCCTTGAAATAATCTGTAAAAGAAAAATTCAGAAAACGAAAAAATGACAGTTTCGCACTCTCAATTATATAACAAAATATATATAACTAGTGTACTTTCTCGTTAAAAATAACGGGTCGTCAATACCAATTTTATTTATTACCAGTTATTACTTATTAGCTTACTTTTAATGAATTCCATTAAAATTTCTGCATTTGTCGAATTTATTTTAAAGGTCCTCTCCAGGCTCCGGGAAAAGAATGAGTTCATGACATAACATTATAGAACTAAGGTCTACGATCATTATTCTGCAAACTGCATACAATTCGGTTCAGTATATATTTTATTATTTGCTTTTAAAGTTTTTTAATACTATGTGAGCAACAATTGAGCGAATCTCCAACCTGACGCTGAGAAAGAAGATTGTACACTCTTTGTTTTGATTTCAAACTTAGATTTTAAAACAAACAATGCGTTTTTGGCCTTCTTTTAAGTTATTAATTGTTTCTAAAAGTATATAAACGTTTCTATAATAAGTTTATCCAAGTTTAAACCTTTAAACGAATAATAAATAGATTTATTAAACCAAATACCTAGTTGACAATCAAAACAAATGGTGTACATTCTTCGTCTTCAAACTGAAAATTAGAAAGTCGGAAGTAAAGTAGGTTTTGTAGAGTTTGGATTAAAAAAATCTTTAAACACATATAAAATTAAAAATATGCTATCAAATTTTATGGGGTTTGCAGTAAAATAATAAGAAACATTAGCTTCGGCGATTTAAACAATAAAAAAATTTGCTTGGAGGGGACCTTTAAAGATAAAATACATTTAAAAATTGAATAAAAACAAAGGAATTTAAATATCAAGTCAATATATTCCCGTGCGTATCAATATCATAGTTACATTCTTCAGTTTAATACCCATAGTGTAAAAGCGGACACCAAATGAATAAACACACTACGGAAATTATTAGTATAGAAAATTTTCATGCAACCTTTATTTTAGTTTGTATCCAATAATCCATATCCGTAATACATGCAGCCGCAGCGACGCAGGTAACATCGACACGAATATGATAGTTTCCAATCAACGTATATTTTCTATAAATGATAATTCAAAGAGAACTTTTTGATGGGTAACTAAAAGAACTGTATTAAGAGTTGAACTATTAAGTATTAACCTAATGGAATACCGAAATAACCGAATGGACTCCTACCCACATATATTCAAAGGTAGGACTCCATTCGGATGATTCGGTAAATATTCCTACCGTGTATTACTGATTACGTCACTTATTCGTCAAGTAACTCAAGTTTAAATTCTATGTAAGATCTATAATCTAGTATGAATTATTATTTACTTGTTTGTTTGTTTGTTTATTTATATTCTCATTTTTATAGTTTTATGATAAATTTATCTAATTGACTCAGGTGGATACATAACTGTTATTCTTTAGTTAGGCATGAAAATGTTTTCTGTATAAAACATTTCATAGAAAATTACATTTTATATTGATGGGTAACTATCATATATTTATTAAAAATACAATTTGTGGTAAATTTCATTCAGACTGTTTTTTAATAGCTTAAAGCATACACTAACCAAAATATGAATGTGAATTAAGTCAATAATTTAGTCCCAAAACACCCACCCAATGTTATGTTCCTGGAAGTTACCAAGTTTCCATACTTTGTGTCTATTGTTTCCTGAGCTCTAAGGATGAAATCAGCGTATGGACGTACGGAAAAGGGAATTATCTGAAAAATACCATACAATTACGGATAAGAACACTACTAAGTTTAAAATATTAAAGAATCGAAATTTAGATTCGTATGGTTAGTCTCGAGCTATCGGAAGATTCCACCTTTTAGATAACAAGTTTCATAATACTTAGCTACTATATCCTTTTTTTAGCATGCGGTACCATCCGATACCTCCAAAGCTTCCATATTCACATACCTCTTCATCAGCCAGTCTGTGCGTTACTTCCCCCCACAGTTCCGTAATAGACTTGTGAATGAGGAAGCCCCTGTCGTAGAACTCGTCTACGAGTGCAAAAGTCTCGTAGAGGGTGTGGTAGAGCGGCTCTCCCTTCAACTCCTGTGCGGTACAGCAACTATTAACTTAAATAGTTGAACACAAATATAACAAAACAGTGAAACTCTTGAGTTATGAAGTATTGGTTCCTTCATAAAAGCCACTTCATATCTAAGAGGCACTAGAAAGATTTCTATGATTAAAATCATAGAAAACTATGATTATTGAGGGATAAACATGACACAATTCTTGACTTATACATCATTTTCTATGATTTTAACATAAAGAGTTAGGTTAAGAGTGAGAAGTTGAGCAATGGTTGAATTTTTTAACTTTTGATTTATTCACTACTTTGAACTTTCATCACAGAGCATCAACTAATTCTGGCAACAAACACTGCAACACTGTATACGCTAAGTCGAACCCTTGAAACCATTTTCTTTTATTCTAACGCATAGAAAATGAAATGTTTAAGGAGATACAATTATAAAATAACTTTATTCATACCTCGATCTAATCAACCTTTTGTAATAACTCTGAGTCATTATTTTAGTAACAAAAGCGGAGCCTGCCTAAATAATATATACATGAATTATATATTGTAAAAGAGAATATAGAATATTATATGTACTGGCAAGTAATGACTTGTTTTTATGTACTAAAAATGAACTGAATACCAATTGATAAATCATCTTTCGGCTGATTTAAGACTAAATTTTAAATATTTCCTTTTTTGAAATGTCTTTCAAAGATTGGTGTGTTTATTCACAATACAATCGAAGAAGTTATTATTTTGTATCATTTATTTACCTCTCCATGCGTGTACCGAAAGTCCAAACAAGGAATCCCGAGGTTGTGCTGGAATCCTTTATAGTCACTACCAGAACCAACAAACAGCATTCTGGAACAGAGGGGTGATGGGTAAGGGAGAGTGATGGGTAATGGAGAGTGATGGGTAATGGAGAGTGATGGGTAATGGAGAGTGATGGGCAATGGAGAGTGATGGGCAATGGAGAGTGATGGGCAATGGAGAGTGATGGGTAATGGAGAGTGATGGGTAATGGAGAGTGATGGGCAATGGAGAGTGATGGGAAATGGAGAGTGATGGGTAATGGAGAGTGATGGGTAAGGGAGAGTGATGGGTAAGGGAGAGTAATGGGTAAGGGAGAGTAATGGGTAAGGGAGAGTGATGGGTAAGGGAGAGTGATGGGTAAGGGAGAGTGATGGGTAAGGGAGAGTGATGGGTAAGGGAGAGTGATGGGTAAGGGAGAGTGATGGGTAAGGGAGAGTGATGGGTAAGGGAGAGTGATGGGTAAGGGAGAGTGATGGGTAAGGGAGAGTGATGGGTAATGGAGAGTGATGGGTAATGGAGTGTGATGGGTAATAGAGTGATGGGTAATGGAGAGTGATGGGTATTAAAGTGAACTTCAAAAGTTACTTTTCTTAGAATTTACAACTTTAATAATCTGTGCCATTTCAAGTTAAGACATAGTAAATTACTGATGTTGTACACTGATGAAGAAAAGGAAATTAAATACAAAGGACTTCTAAGAAATAGTAAAAAAGGAAAGTGGCTCCATGAACAAAGTCACCTACCACCAGTCCGTGACAATGTTCATGGATGCAGAAAAGCTACTCCGTGATAGTTCTCTTTAAATATCACGTCTGCAATATAGTTTTTATAATCCAAGAACCAAATGAATACATTTAACTACCTAATTAAATAACAATTAATCGGTTCTTCATTCGCTTTCTTCCCCTGTGTAATTGACTAAAAATATTCAGGAGCAAGTAAATATAACAGACCAGAAAATAACCTAGTAAAGATAACAGACCAGAAAATAACCTAGTAAAGATAACGGACCAGAAATTAACCTAGTAAAGATAACGGACCAGAAAATAACCTAGTAAAGATAACGGACCAGAAAATAACCTAGTAAAGATAACAGACCAGAAATTAACCTAGTAAAGATAACGGACCAGAAAATAACCTAGTAAAGATAACAGACCAGAAAATAACCTAGTAAAGATAACAGACCAGAAAATAACCTAGTAAAGATAACGGACCAGAAATTAACCTAGTAAAGATAACGGACCAGAAATTAACCTAGTAAAGATAACGGACCAGAAAATAACCTAGTAAAGATAACGGACCAGAAAATAACCTAGTAACGATAACGGACCAGAAATTAACCTAGTAAAGATAACGGACCAGAAAATAACCTAGTAAAGATAACGGACCAGAAAATAACCTAGTAACGATAACGGACCAGAAAATAACCTAGTAAAGATAACGGACCAGAAAATAACCTAGTAAAGATAACAGACCAGAAAATAACCTAGTAAAGAGTAAAGATAACAGAACCTGGTCCGCCATCTTTACTTGCTCCAATATTCAATCAATTACCATATTATTGAAATAAAGAAATAGATGAAACAAAAAACTAAACTTTCAGTTCTGAAAGGATAAAGTTGACAATTTTGATCTAAGAAAATGGTACATATATAACGTCACATTCCCATTCACACTGCCTCGTCACATTCCCATTCCCACTGCCTCGTCACATTCCCATTCCCACTGCCTCGTCATATTCCCATTCCCACTGCCTCGTCATATTCCCATTCCCACTGCCTCGTCACATCATTCCCATTCCCACTGCCTCGTCACATCATTCCCATTCCCACTGCCTCGTCACATTCCCATTTCCACTACATCGTCACATTCCCATTCCCACTGCCTCGTCACATCATTCCCACTGCCTCGTCGCATTCCCATTCCCACTGCCTCGTCACATTCCCATTCCCACTGCCTCGTCACATTCCCATTCCCACTGCCTCGTCACATTCCCATTCCCACTGCTTCGTCACATTCCCATTCCCACTGCCTCGTCACATTCTCATTTCCACTGCCTCGTCACATTCCCATTCCCACTGCCTCGTCACATTCCCATTCCCACTGCCTCGTCACATTCCCACTGCTTCGTCACATTCCCATTCCCACTGCCTCGTCACATTCTCATTTCCACTCCCTCGTTACATTCCCATTCCCACTGCCTCGTCACATTCTCATTCCCACTGCCTCGTCACATTCCCATTCCCACTGCCTCGTCACATTCCCATTCCCACTGCCTCGTCACATTCTCATTTCCACTGCCTCGTCACATTCCCATTCCAACTGCTTCGTCACATTCCCATTCCCACTGCCTCGTCCCATTCCCACTGCTTCGTCACATTCCCATTCCCACTGCCTCGTCACATTCCCATTCCAACTGCTTCGTCACATTCCCATTCCCACTGCCTCGTCCCATTCCCACTGCTTCGTCACATTCCCATTCCCACTGCTTCGTCACATTCCCATTCCCACTGCTTCGTCACATTCCCATTCCCACTGCCTTGTCACATTCCCATTCCCACTGCCTCGTCACATTCCCATTCCCACTGCCTCGTCACATTCCCATTCCCACTGCCTCGTCACATTCCCATTCCCACTGCCTCGTCACATTCTCATTCCCACTGCCTCGTCACATTCCCATTCCCACTGCCTCGTCCCATTCCCACTGCCTCGTCACATTCTCATTTCCACTGCCTCGTCACATTCCCATTCTAACTGCTTCGTCACATTCCCATTCCCACTGCCTCGTCCCATTCCCACTGCTTCGTCACATTCCCATTCCCACTGCTTCGTCACATTCCCATTCCCACTGCTTCGTCACATTCCCATTCCCACTGCCTCGTCACATTCTCATTTCCACTGCCTCGTCACATTCCCATTCCCACTGCCTCGTCACATTCCCATTCCCACTGCCTCGTCACATTCTCATTTCCACTGCCTCGTCACATTCTCATTCCCACTGCCTCGTCACATTCCCATTCCCACTGCCTCGTCCCATTCCCACTGCCTCGTCACATTCTCATTTCCACTGCCTCGTCACATTCCCATTCCAACTGCTTCGTCACATTCCCATTCCCACTGCCTCGTCCCATTCCCACTGCTTCGTCACATTCCCATTCCCACTGCTTCGTCACATTCCCATTCCCACTGCCTCGTCACATTCCCATTCCCACTGCCTCGTCACATTCCCATTCCCACTGCCTCGTCACATTCCCATTCCCACTGCCTCGTCACATTCCCATTTCCACTGCCTCGTCACATTCCCATTCCCACTGCCTCGTCACATTCCCATTCCCACTGCCTCGTCACATTCCTATTCCCACTGTGCTTCTCTAATGACCACAAAGATACTTTGCATCAAAGCAAAAAGGCACCGTACTGAAAACTGAACTCTATGTTGCTAGCTTTGTTGGTACACTGTCTTTTTTTCGGATCTCCTGTAGATAAGGCAGCCCAAAGCAGACAGGGGGGGGGCTTATCTACAGTTATGTAGGTCCCTTACCTGGGCAGTGACCCATTTAACGGGTCAGGTTTATAGTGTAGCCAAGTGTCGTAAACTGTGGATCTGTTCAAGGAAACTTCGGATGGATTCGGATTTGGAATCTAAAAAAATAAGAAGTCATTAAATTTATAGATTCTGAATTGTTTTCATATTATTTTCACTACTTTACGATCATTTATTATGTTCATTTATTCAAGTTTATTTTTGGTTAATTCGTATTTAGTGAACAGAAATAAATTTAAGAATAGTTTCATTTGTTGTCATAAGTAATTAATTATTATACAAACGAAAAACATAAAATTTCGTCGAATCCTATTTCCTAAACATCATATTGTGGCTTCAATAGATTTTAATCATTATTATTCTTATATTCAGAAACTTAATGTATGGGTTAAATAACTAAAAGAAATATTTATAAGCTTTCATAAATTTTCGGTGTAGCTAAAAAATAAAAACATAGCGATATTTATTCTACCACAAAGGCTTAATAAATTAAATTCCAACTTGACAATATGAGAATATAGTTAAGTTCTTCCATTTAAAACTAAACTAAAGTAAATAAAGTACTGATGAAGTTACATGTGAAATGATCAACAACAATCATACCCTGGTAAATCCTTCATTGTATTTTTGTAGTTGAGGCCCCCTTCACACATGCGTTTCTCAACGCCGCCTTTAAAAAAATGCTCATGGCAAAAAGTTTAGCTACGATTGATTTTAACGGAGCCCTTCACACTTGCGTTAAAAAAAATGCTGGTGAAAAAAAACCGCAAGTATTGAGACCTACTCTAGTCCAGCTCTATACAGCTGGACTAGGTATCAACTAAAAAAATACCACGAAGGATATCAAAGAGCTTGAGGATAGCTTAAAAGGAGGCCGGTCAATTGATCCCATGTCAATTGATTCCCTGTCATATTTTATGTATATACATAGTACACATATTATATTGGTGCATCTGTATTGCACAATTTACCGAATTGCGCTTTTTTAACCTAGACCCATATCAAAGTATTTCTTGTCTAGTTATTTAACAATAAAATAATTAGTATATAAACCAAGTGCTCCTGCTTTTCTCACCCGTTTAGCGGCATCGTACATGACGTCATAGAGCAATGGCGCTGACTTCGTCCTCAGCGTAAGATTACCTGAACAAAGAAATTGAAACTCTGACAATATATTTCATAAAATAAAATCTGTATAGTATTTTAATCTCCAGTATTCCAATGAACAATGAGTAAATTATTATTTAAGCAGTAAACATTAAAAACTAAAACCATTAACCAAAAAATTTGAAGGGTAAAATTTTCCACCATTTTTTTTCCAAACATGAGTTTTGCCTTTTTTTTAATAATTTCTCCCCTATTTCACACCTGTGTGCCGTAATTACCTTCAAGCGTCATATCGATGTTAATGTACGCCACAGCCCTCTGTTTCAGCTGGTTTGCGAACTCTTCCGTCCATTCGACAGAGCCCACAAAGCCGTACTCTTCCGCACCCCACGAGGTGAACACCACGGACCTTCTGGGACGCCAACCTACAACAACAATCTCATAAAACTATTGGAAATTAAAAAATAATAAATAAAAATCATTTAAATGAATCTACATTTCGAAAATGTTAAATATTTTACAATTGAGAGTATTAAGGTAATATTATTAAATTGCACTTGGAAAATTATTATAAAATGAAGGCTCATTTTATCGTTCATCAAACAGATTTTAATACCCTAAAGTCCAAAGCGACTAAATATAATCATCACAACAATAAGAGATAAAGAAAAGGAATATGGATTTTGGACAAATACAGGAGTATTATATTATAATAGGACTGATAGTTAATTTTCTTGGAACGAAAGCTGGGCCCAAAATAATTGAGCCACATGACAATTGGGCCCAGAACAATGAACCCATAAACAAATTTTGACAGCAGACACAATAAAAAAAAGTGTTTAAATGTATTTTTAACGTGATCTTTCTCTAATTTTATTATATGAGTAAATTTAAAAATAGTACGTATATAGGGAGAGAATTTTAAGTCAAGCTGTGCCACCCTTCTATTGCATTAGTGGGCATATCTTCCACACGGTTGTAGACACTCAAGAAACCTGGTTTGAAAAAAGGATTTCGTCTATTTCTTCTTAATGACTTTATTATACACGAACTAAACATTAATAAAGTAGTAAAGAAAAGTTAAATATAATGTCTGTACTGTTTTTCATATAAAAGCAAAATCTTAATCCTCCGGTTGGTAGCTAAGTCCTTTATTATCAAGAGTCTACTGTATTAACTTAATTGAAGACCATTGCTACTGTTATAACAAAGTAGCCTAACATTTCTTTATTGTATCTACTGTCTCAATTATTTTTATGGGCATAATTGTTTTTGGGCCCAATTGTCGGTGTTCCATTAATTTTCTAACTGTACATCACCATATCTAACATACTCGTCTCATTCCTCATCTTCATGAAGACTCGACTCAGTTCCATCATAGCCGCACTTCCTGATGATGGGTCTACAGCACCGAATATCCAAGCGTCTCTGTGATTACCCACAATGACGTACCTGTCTACAGAAAATAAATATTATTATTGGTATGGAGTTTTAGAGCTAAACTATACTAAATTTTACACAAAAAAATTCTCATAAATTAATAATTAACAATTTATTTAATTTTATAAAAACAGTTTCTCAGTTTAGCAACAGCTTCGATCGGATGTGTGCAGTTCAACAAACTAGCGGATGCAACATATAACATTACATCCATCTTCAACGTTGAGAGTTAGCTACTAAGTTCTCATTACTGTAAAAGTAATTTAATTCAACTCTTTACTATATGCAAGGAGGAGGAGCCAACAGAGAGATGAGCACTACCAATTTAGTGCTCCACCTCTTGTTGGCTCCTCCTCCTCCTTCTTGCCGACCAATCAGAGAAGAGTTAACCGTAATAACATTATTCTTGCAGCACTGTATCGATAGATACAGTATCTCAAAAACCTTATTCGCTGTTTACTATATTTAAAAAAAAATGACGGAAGAAACATAACTTTTTAGACACACCAAGATAATTTAATCCCAAACCCCTCACCTGGTTCCACCTCCCCCCGTATCACCCCTATGACGTCATGCACAGTTGCCCTAGTGTTGCTGGTGTGCACCGTCATGCCCACCAGCCTGTTGCTCCTCAGGGTGGAGAGTCTGTAGGTTATGTTCAGGCCCCCTTGCCATGCTTCGGGGGCGCTGTCCCCTGTCAGTGAACTAAAGGGGAAGAGGGGGCGGTCTTTAGTATTGGCCTTAATCGAGCCTATAATATTTAGTAATTTTCATCAATTGCATTCAATGATTTATACCTTGAAGATTATTAAACGAAGATAATATTTTGAAAACTGAAATTTATAATGTTCTTGTTCTTTATCCGTAATATTAATATAAAATATAATGCTACAAAATGAACTAACTTTAGCAGAGTCCATGCATCGCTGTAACTGATCGGTTGAACTGGAATATTGGGAATTGAAGCCTCAGTCTCGGGAATGCGATACGCACTGTCTGGAATGTCAATATCACAATCAGGAACATCGGAACATTAGGAACATCTCGTCATGGGGAAACAATCATTGGAATTACACGACAACGGACAAGGAGAAGATCTTAATTAATTTCCCGGTAGTCAGGTAAGATACAGTTATTGGGTGAATATTCAGTGGCAAATTGGTATCCATGATACATGTAGGTATCATGGATACCAATTAAAACAACGAGTTAAATTATAAGCTTTTTCTTATATTATCGAGAAACTAAAGTCAGAAATGAAAGCTACTTTCAAAATAATGTATATAATTTAATTTAACTTTAAATATTTTACTTACCAACAGCTGGATAGAAAGGGGTAAGGGGGTCCCCATCCCTAAGGTACACAGTCCCCAGGGGGGCCGCAGTGTCAGGCATCATTACTCCATTGGGGTAAATGCTAGATTTTTCCGGGGCATAGTCCTTTGGGTCGCTGAACAGAATCAAACCAGAGGCGTTGTGAAGCTCCGCCAAATGAGCCTTAGAAAAAAAGTTTAGAGTAGTGTTTTAGTTCTCAAACACTCAATTAGACTCACCGTACTCGTAAAGTGGGTACTCACTATGTTAGCCCTGAAGATGGCTCCGTACCTAGCAATTACAATCTTGTTTTGTATATCCACTCCCTGAGACACTAGGTAGTTAAAATCTTCCTCTCTGCCATAGTTAACGTAAACCAAGTCACCCTGAGAGAAAAAAGACTGTTATCAATACAGAGACACACTGTTAGTAATACAGAGACACACTGTTAGCAATACAGAGACACACTGTTAGCAATACAGAGACACACTGTTAGTAATACAGAGACACACTGTTATCAATACAGAGACACACTGTTATCAATACAGAGACACACTGTTATCAATACAGAGACACACTGTTATCAATACAGAGACACACTGTTATCAATACAGAGAAACACTGTTGGCAATACAGAGACACACTGTTATCAATACAGAGAAACACTGTTGGCAATACAGAGACACACTGTTGGCAATACAGAGACACACTGTTGGCAATACAGAGACACACTGTTGGCAATACAGAGACACACTGTTGGCAATACAGAGACACACTGTTGGCAATACAGAGACACACCGTTGGCAATACAGAGACACACTGTTGGCAATACAGAGACACACTGTTAGCAATACAGAGACACACTGCTAGCAATACCGAGACACACTGCTAGCAATACAGAGACACACTGCTAGCAATACAGAGACACACTGCTAGCAATACAGAGACACACTGCTAGCAATACAGAGACACACTGCTAGCAATACAGAGACACACTGCTAGCAATACAGAGACACACTGCTAGCAATACAGAGACACACTGCTAGCAATACAGAGACACACTGCTAGCAATACAGAGACACACTGCTAGCAATACAGAGACACACTGCTAGCAATACAGAGACACACTGCTAGCAATACAGAGACACACTGCTAGCAATACAGAGACACACTGCTAGCAATACAGAGACACACTGCTAGCAATACAGAGACACACTGCTAGCAATACAGAGACACACTGCTAGCAATACAGAGACACACTGCTAGCAATACAGAGACACACTGTTAGCAATACAGAGACACACTGTTAGCAATACAGAGACACACTGTTAGCAATACAGAGACACACTGTTAGCAATACAGAGACACACTGTTAGCAATACAGAGGCACACTGTTAGCAATACAGAGACACACTGTTAGCAATACAGAGGCACACTGTTAGCAATACAGAGACACACTGTTAGCAATACAGAGACACACCGTTAGCAATACAGAGACACACCGTTAGCAATACAGAGACACACCGTTAGCAATACAGAGACACACCGTTAGCAATACAGAGACACACCGTTAGCAATACAGAGACACACCGTTAGCAATACAGAGACACACCGTTAGCAATACAGAGACACACCGTTAGCAATACAGAGACACACCGTTAGCAATACAGAGACTCACCGTTAGCAATACAGAGACACACCGTTAGCAATACAGAGACACACCGTTAGCAATACAGAGACACACCGTTAGCAATACAGAGACACACCGTTAGCAATACAGAGACACACCGTTGGCAATACAGAGACACACCGTTAGCAATACAGAGACACACCGTTGGCAATACAGAGACACACCGTTGGCAATACAGAGACACACCGTTGGCAATACAGAGACACACCGTTGTCAATACAGAGACACACTGTTGGCAATACAGAGACACACTGTTGGCAATACAGAGACACACTGTTGGCAATACAGAGACACACTGTTGGCAATACAGAGACACACTGTTGGCAATACAGAGACACACTGTTGGCAATACAGAGACACACTGTTGGCAATACAGAGACACACTGTTGGCAATACAGAGACACACTGTTGGCAATACAGAGACACACTGTTGGCAATACAGAGACACACTGTTGGCAATACAGAGACACACTGTTGGCAATACAGAGACACACTGTTGGCAATACAGAGACACACTGTTGGCAATACAGAGACACACTGTTGGCAATACAGAGACACACTGTTGGCAATACAGAGACACACTGTTGGCAATACAGAGACACACTGTTGGCAATACAGAGACACACTGTTGGCAATACAGAGACACACTGTTGGCAATACAGAGACACACTGTTGGCAATACAGAGACACACTGTTAGCAATACAGAGACACACTGTTAGCAATACAGAGACACTGTTAGCAATACAGAGACACACTGTTAGCAATACAGAGACACACTGTTAGCAATACAGAGACACACTGTTAGCAATACAGAGACACTGTTAACAATATAGAGACACTGTTAACAATATAGAGACACTGTTAACAATATAGAGACACAGTTAGCAATACAGAGACACACTGTTAGCAATACAGAGACACACTGTTAGCAATACAGAGACACACTGTTAGCAATACAGAGACACACTGTTAGCAATACAGAGACACACTGTTAGCAATACAGAGACACACTGTTGGCAATACAGAGACACACTGTTAGCAATACAGACACACTGTTAGCAATACAGAGACACACTGTTAGCAATACAGAGACACACTGTTAGCAATACAGAGACACACTGTTAGCAATACAGAGACACACTGTTAGCAATACAGAGACACACTGTTAGCAATACAGAGACACACTGTTAGCAATACAGAGACACACTGTTAGCAATACAGAGACACACTGTTAGCAATACAGAGACACACTGTTAGCAATACAGAGACACACTGTTAGCAATACAGAGACACACTGTTAGCAATACAGAGACACACTGTTAGCAATACAGAGACACACTGTTAGCAATACAGACACACTGTTAGCAATACAGAGACACACTGTTAGCAATACAGAGACACTGTTAGCAATACAGAGACACACTGTTAGCAATACAGACACACTGTTAGCAATATAGAGACTAGGTATATTGCTAACATTGCTTTTCTTTACAAGTTGTTTTAGTAGGAAGGCAGAAGTGTTTCCTCTGACAATAACTTCTCTGTACCTTAAATCTCTCAGACTAACAACATAATTGTGTCAAAGAAGCTAATTGCTATTTTTTATACTTGAAACTGAAACCATTTAATGTCTGAATTGGAACCTTTCAACACTCTTAATAATATAGTTTATATTGAATGTTAATATACTTTAAAAAGTAGTTAGAATTTGTTACTGTTAGTTAAGTTGAACTGATATTAGTTTATACAATTCAAACATGTGTTCCGCGCTATTTGCCGATTTGTACAATCTCGAGAATACACTGCGCATTTTCAGGATCTTTGAAAACTATTAATCAACTTTAGTTAGCTATTAATAAACTTTTACTTTCAAAAGAAATGCGATTACAATTAATAGAGTCTCTAATTTTTTAATTATATATAACAATTATCCAATAGCCAGTGGCTATATTACTTTTCCGTACCGTGACGTTTCCAGAGCCCGAGTAACCGTTGAAGGTGAATGGTATCTCGTCCATGAACTCCTCTGGGGCGTACAGGGGTTTCTGTTTGGGTTGGGACAGCCAGCTGACTTCACCTGAGTCGTACAGCAAAACCTGTCAAGAATTAACAATTCATTAATAATAATCTTCAACCCGCTACACCCGAATGTAGTTTTTAGTAAAGTAATTTTACAGACAGGAATAGATTCGTTTGTGTAAAAGTTACAGAACAACTTTAAAATTCTTATAAAAAGTAAAGAATAGAAAAGTAATTAAATAATAGTCCACTTATTATGAACTCTTCAGGTGAACCTATAATATCTATTTACAGTCAATACAAATAATATTCCACTAGGAATGAACTGTTACGGTGAAGAACATTCATACAACATCTATTTACAGTTAATACAGATTATCAAAATGAATGAATAATATATGAAACAAGGTAACGAACTTGTTCACCTCTTTCTACTAATGTTTCTACCTATTTACTATTCAAATAATAAATAATGAAGTAATAACTAACGTAGTTTGGATTTTCCTTGTGTGGGTAAGAAAGAAGTACGTCATAAGGTACCATGTGTACGTCATCTAGCCCCTGCTGTCGCCACATCTCTGCCACCCACTCCGCATTCAGCAGCTCGGCCTGAGTGCCGCCCATGTGGGGTGTTCTGGTTAGGAACCTGTGGTATTCAGAGAAAACTTTCATCTTTGTTCATAAATTTAAAACTATTTATGAACACATTCAAATAGAAACAGTGTAAAGGGCCGTACACACGTAGGGTTTTTCAAGTCTTTCCACCAGACTTTTGGCTAAGCTCCTCCTACTTTTTCCACGAGAATATAAGAAAAATTTATATAATTATTATTTATTTAGTAGGGGCTTAACGTCTGTTTAAGAACCAAAGGCTATATCGCTGCCGTCAAAAAGAAATTAAATACAAGGGACTCCTAGAAGCAGTCAGAAAGGAAAGTGGCATCACAAACAAAGTCACCTACCACCAATCGATGACGATGCTCATTGATACAGAAAAGCTACTCTAGTTCATAGCAACCCTTTACCTGAGGTTATCCCTAATTCTATTAGGATCCACATTTTCTATTAGGTAGTTAGTGACGTCATCATCGGTGAAGTGTTCTCTTGTGATTGGCAGACCAAATGCACTCACCAACACTAGAACAAAAATGATAAACACCAATCCAAACATATTAGTAGTTCACACAATGTGGCAAAATTCTGAAAAGAATATATAATATAACATCAAATTAGACATTATCAGTAATCGAATGGATCAAAAATATAAATCTTACATAATTGTAATTGAAGTAATAAAACTAAAAAGTGAATTAAGCAGCTAGGGGTAAGTTCCGATTTATCGGATGGTCGTACATTTTCGATCATACAAAAAGAAAAACACTAAATGTGACTTGGTTAAATAATTATAAAATAATGATTTAATTATAATTATTTAAATAAATAGTTACAAAATGATAATTTATCCTAATAATATCCGTCGTTTGTTCATTTTTTTTATTTTGTGTCCGCTTCTTAAGATTGATGGGAGGAATTTGGAAATAATTGGAATTTTATTTATCATAGTCGAGTCACTTAGTGCGACCAAGCCACTTCTATGCGACCAAACCACTTCTAGTGCAACCAAACCACTTCTAGTGCAACCAAACCACTTTTAGTGCGACCAAACCACTTCTAGTGCAACCAAACCACTTCTAGTGCAACCAAACCACTTCTAGTGCGACCAAACCACTTTTAGTGCGACCAAACCACTTTTAGTGCGAACAAACCACTTTTAGTGCGACCAAACCACTTTTAGTGCGACCAAACCACTTTTAGTGCGACCAAACCACTTTTAGTGCGACCAAACCACTTTTAGTGCGACCAAACCACTTTTAGTGCGACCAAACCACTTTTAGTGCGACCAAACCACTTTTAGTGCGACCAAACCACTTTTAGTGCGACCAAACCACTTTTAGTGCGACCAAACCACTTCTAGTGCGACCAAACCACTTCTAGTGCGACCAAACCACTTCTAGTGCGACCAAACCACTTCTAGTGCGACCAAACCACTTCTAGTGCAACCAAACCACTTGTAGTGCGACCAAACCACTTGTAGTGCGACCAAATCACTTCTAGTGCGACCAAACCACTTTTAGTGCGACCAAACCACTTTTAGTGCAACCAAACCACTTCTAGTGCAACCAAACCACCTGTAGTGCGACCAAATCACTTCTAGTGCGACCAAATCACTTCTAGTGCAACCAAGCCACTTCTAGTGCAACCAAGCCACTTCTAGTGCAACCAAGCCACTTCTAGTGCACCCAAGCCACTTCTAGTGCACCCAAGCCACTTCTAGTGCACCCAAGCCACTTGTAGCGCACCCAAGCCACTTGTAGCGCACCCAAGCCACTTGTAGTGCACCCAAGCCACTTGTAGTGCACCCAAGCCACTTCTAGTGCACCCAAGCCACTTCTAGTGCACCCAAGCCACTTCTAGTGCACCCAAGCCACTTCTAGTGCACCCAAGCCACTTCTAGTGCACCCAAGCCACTTCTAGTGCACCCAAGCCACTTCTAGTGCACCCAAGCCACTTCTAGTGCACCCAAGCCACTTGTAGTGCACCCAAGCCACTTCTTGACCAAGCCACTTCTAGTGCAACTAAGTCGCTTAACACACGGCGGGTATTATTAGGATAGATTATTAACATGAAGAATAATCGTAATACGCAGGGTAATATATTGATATGATATTTTAATTCTTTATATTTTTATTCAATTTATATAGTTATATAATAGTACATCAAAGCTGTGATGTAACTAAGCACTTTAATAATTGAAACCTTTAAATAGTTTTTATTAATTAATTAATATCTATGACTTTGATTGGAAATGAACTGATGTCTTTCTTTTTCCGTTATTTAGTTTTAAATAGATCAGTTTATGTGAAATTAGAATAAAACATTAAATATTTCACATTATGGGAACATCGGAGTACTCGGGACACTCTCAGTACTCGCAAAGTGTTTTATTACAGGTCATGAACCAATCTGACCTTTAGAAATAACTGATGTACTTATATTAAAGCCCACTTTCCGAGTACGGTGGTGCTGCTTTATGTTCAGTGAATTTCTCTATTCCATTGAAATGATTTAATCCTTTGTAAGTCGTAGGTAGATATTATATAATGAAGATATGCAAGATATATAGGTATGATGAAGATATGTAAGATATATAGGCATGATGAAGATATGCAAGATATATAGGCACGATGAAGATATGCAAGATATATAGGCATGATGAAGATATGCAAGATATATAGGCACGATGACGATATGCAAGATATATAGGCACGATGAAGATATGCAAGATATATAGGCATGATGAAGATATGCAAGATATATAGGCACGATGACGATATGCAAGATATATAGGCAAGATGAAGATATGCAAGATATATAGGCACGATGAAGATACGTAAGATATATAGACACGATGAAGATATGCAAGATATATAGGCATGATGAAGATATGCAAGATATATAGACATGATGAAGATATGCAAGATATATAGGCATGATGAAGATATGCAGGATATATAGGCACGATGAAGATATGCAAGATATATAGGCATGATGAAGATATGCAAGATATATAGGCACGATGACGATATGCAAGATATATAGGCACGATGACGATATGCAAGATATATAGGCACGATGAAGATATGCAAGATATATAGGCATGATGAAGATATGCAAGATATATAGGCACGATGACGATATGCAAGATATATAGGCACGATGAAGATATGCAAGATATATAGGCACGATGAAGATACGTAAGATATATAGACACGATGAAGATATGCAAGATATATAGGCATGATGAAGATATGCAAGATATATAGACATGATGAAGATATGCAAGATATATAGGCATGATGAAGATATGCAGGATATATAGGCACGATGAAGATATGCAAGATATATAGGCATGATGACGATATGCAGGATATATAGGCACGATGACGATATGAAAGATATATAGGCACGATGACGATATGCAAGATATATAGGTACGATGACGATATGTAAGATATATAGGCATGATGAAGATATGCAAGATATATAGGCATGATGAAGATATGCAAGATATATAGGCATGATGACGATATGTAAGATACAGGGTGGGGCGTAAGTTTGGAAGCAAATGAAAGTGCATATTATAATCCAACGAAAAATATATTCAATAATTTACAGTTATGGGTTTTAAGAATTCAAAAATCATAAATTTATTCAAAATGTCCCCCCTTGTTTTTAATAACAGCCTCAAATCTCCTCCGAACTCCTCCTACTGCGGCACGCAACTGTTCTAGTGAAATTTCCTTCCAAGATCTCTGGAGCGAACGCTTTAAATTATTCACACTGCGATGGAATTTACCACAGGCCTTTGATTCAAAAATGGACCATACCGAAAAGTTCATAGGATTAACATCTGGGGAGCAGGGAGGCCACATTTTTTTGGACCAAAACCGTGGAAGATGGTCATGGCACCAGTTTTGAGTGACATTTGCAGTATGTGAAGTCGTGCCGTCTTGCTGAAATGTCCATAGAGTGTCATTACCGAAGTGATTCTTAGCTGACTCCAACATTGGCGTCAAAATATTCTCAATATAACATTTAGCATTGATTTTGGCGCCTTGTTCCACAAAAATTAAAGGAGATCTCCAAGTTTCTGAAACGGCGGCCCAGACCATTACTGAAGCAGGTTTCATGGTTCTGTGGACAGTTTTTTGGTTGTATGGGATGTCTTTTGCACTTTTACCAATTATTCAGTCATTCCTCCGGTTGTGAGCCATTTCCACTGTGAAATTTTTTTCGTCAGACCAAACAATTTCACCAGCCGTGCCAGACTTCAATTCTCTCAGAAGTGCTTTGCTTCTCTCCAATCTCTTTTTCTTTACAGCTTCTGACAGAGTCTGTCTCTTTTGGAGGGTGAACGAGGACATCTTTAGGTCTTCTTTGACAACTCTTCTCATTGTTCTGGGACTCACATTAGCTGTTTTGGATAACAATCGTATTGACCTTTTCGGGTTCCTCCTGATCTTCTCTCGAGAACATTTTATCAGTTGTTTGGTGCGTTGTGAGCGTGGTCTACCACTTCTTGGACGATCAGACAAGTCTCCTCTCTCATTAAAACGCTTCACACACTTCCAAACAATCGATCTCGCTATTGAGAGAGAGTCTTTGAAATGACGGAATCTGACTTCCAGGCACGGTGTAGAGCAATAATGGCTTCTCTTTTGTCTGACATTTTTGAATTGACTAAATTTTTGTAAAAAATAACACTGCCACACCCTTGTCCGCACACCCTTCGTAATGCCTATATATCTTACATATCGTCATCGTGCCTATATATGTAAACATTTGTAAAGTTTCAAAATATCTGAATAAGTATTACTTAAATATGTTTCATTGAATTTGTTATTATAGTAATGAATAACCGAAATTTAAATTATCTCATAATATGCCCAGTTATGCGTGAAAGTAACTCTTAAATAATAAGATGCAAAACCACAATCGCTGAAAATTTTAATCTGTTAATATTAATTTTTTTGTATTCTGAAATGTTTGAAAAGAAAGTTTTTTATCTATAGATTTTAACCTTTTTTCAACCATTTGATTATTTAAGGCGTTAAATGTGAAAGAAAATGATTGTAACGAAGAGAGAAATTTAGTATCACTTCAACATTAATTTTTATGCTTCTTCATTCACAATTTCTTACTGTACAATTAGCATTTTTATACTAAAATTTTAGGTTAAAATAATGATATACTTCACATCAAATCAATTCCATGAAAGGTTATGTTTACAAGTGCATTACAATTCACCTAAAATAAAATTACAATACATTGCATGGCAGTTGTCCGCCATGGCAGTCAATTGTCCGCCATGGCAATCAATTGTCCGCTATGGCAATCAATTGTCCGCTATGGCAGTCAATTGTCCGCCATGGCAGTCAATTGTCCGCCATGGCAGTCAATTGTCCGCCATGGCAGTCAATTGTCCGCCATGGCAGTCAATTGTCCGCCATGGCAGTCAATTGTCCGCCATGGCAGTCAATTGTCCGATATGGCAGTCAATTGTCCGCCATGGCAGTCAATTGTCCGCCATGGCAGTCAATTGTCCGCCATGGCAGTCAATTGTCCGCCATGGCAGTCAATTGTCAGCCATGGCAGTCATTTGTCAGCCATGGCAGTCAATTGTCAGCCATGGCAGTCAATTGTCAGCCATGGCAGTCAATTGTCAGCCATGGCAGTCAATTGTCAGCCATGGCAGTCAATTGTCAGCCATGGCAGTCAATTTTCCGCCATGGCAGTCAATTTTCCGCCATGGCAGTCAATTGTCCGCCATGGCAGTCAATTGTCCGCCATGGCAGTCAATTGTCCGCCATGGCAGTCAATTGTCCGCCATGGCAGTCAATTGTCCGCCATGGCAGTCAATTGTCAGCCATGGCAGTCAATTGTCAGCCATGGCAGTCAATTGTCAGCCATGGCAGTCAATTGTCCGCTATGGCAGTCAATTGTCCACCATGGCAGTCAATTGTCCACCATGGCAGACAATTGTCCGCCATGGCAGTCAATTGTCCGCAATGGCAATCAATTGTCCGCAATGGCAATCAATTGTCCGCAATGGCAATCAATTGTCCGCAATGGCAATCAATTGTCCGCAATGGCAATCAATTGTCCGCCATGGCAATCAATTGTCCGCCATGGCAATCAATTGTCCGCCATGGCAGTCAATTGTCCGCCATGGCAGTCAATTGTCCGCCATGGCAGTCAATTGTCCGCCATGGCAGTCAATTGTCCGCCATGGCAGTCAATTGTCCGATATGGCAGTCAATTGTCCGATATGGCAGTCAATTGCCCGATATGGCAGTCAATTGCCCGATATGGCAGTCAATTGTCCGCCATTGCAGTCAATTGTCCGCCATAGCAGAAAATTGTCCGCTATGGCAGTCAATTGTCCGCCATGGCAGTCAACTGTCCGCCATGGCAGTCAACTGTCCGCCATGGCAGTCAACTGTCCGCCATGGCAGTCAATTGTCCGCCATGGCAGTCAATTGTCCGCCATTGCAGTCAATTGTCCGCCATTGCAGTCAATTGTCCGCTATGGCAGTCAATTGTCCGACATGGCAGTCAATTGTCAGCCATGGCAGTCAATTGTCCGACATGGCAGTCAATTGTCCGACATGGCAGTCAATTGTCCGCGAGCCATCACGCACATGAAAAAGATATATAGGTATTACGAAGATAAAAATGCTATACATGCATGTATTACAAAGATAAAAATATACAAATATTATGGATATGCTAACAAGGGGATTGATGAATAACTTGAACAATGAACAAGTTTGATATACACATAATACAGAATATGTTTGATATACATATAATACAATAGCTCTACAGCTTAAGAGAATGTAGAAAATCTTTATACAATAACTTGGCTCAAGATGAACCAATTAGGATAATATTTCTTCAGTATATTATATTAATAATACATTGAAACATATTCGACTCCTTTCATGTTTATATATGTACGAATGCTTTAAATAACACTGCTATTATTGAGCCAAAGGTTATATTTTAGCCGGCATATATTTTTTATCGTCTTGTTATTCGCATAATTCAAAAAGAATTCACCAAATTGTCTGAAATTTGATGGGACGATTGGTCAATGTACAAGAACCTGCTGGTAGAATTTTGAAAGCGATCCGGTTAAAGAACAAAGTTATTTATAACTCTATAAGTTTTGAACCAAATTGCATGAAACTTGGGGGGACGATTGGTCAATATCCAGGAACCATTTGGTTAAATTTTGGGAGCAATCTGGTCAAAAATCAAGGTCAAGGCCATTCTAACTTGATAACTCGAAAGTATTCAACCAAATTACCTGAAATTTAGTGGTCCGATTGGACAATGTCCAGGAAGCATCCTCTAGAATTTTGGGAGCGATCCGATTGAATGTCAAAGGTTATGGTTATTGTCATTTATAACTCAAAAAGTATTTAACCATATCGCATGAAATTTGGTGGGACGATTTGTCATTAACCAGTTACCAGTTTATCAGATTTTGCGAGCGAACGGGTCTAAGATTGAAGTCAAGGTCTCTATAACCCAAGTATCATTGGATGGTCAAGGTCATTTATAACCAGGGTCGAAAGTATGCGCTCTACCGAGTGCACATAGTCTTGTTTATAATATATACCAATGCTCTAAATAACATTATTATTTTCAATATTTTCAAATATATAATATCATCATATTTATCGTCTGCTTCTTTTACTGAGTCGTATCTCTGACGTGAAGAAGGAAATTAAGAAATTAAGTACAAGGGACTAAAAGACTGGAAGAAGTAGTCAGAAAGGAAAGTGGCTCCATGAACAAAGTCTCCTACCACCATGTCAATGACAAGCTCATGAATGCAGAAAAGCTACTCCGTGAATGCAATCACTTACCAAGGAATGTGAAGAAAAGGGACACAAGCACCAGTGGCTGCACTCACGGATAGAAGAGGAAAATGAAGAGGTGATGGCAAATGAATCCTACGAGTCTACCTAACACAAAATCTAAGAACTGGTAGTTGACGAGCATGAATCTTTAACCCTATGGGTCATGTCACACGAGCGTTTTTGCACCATTTTCAACGCCGAGAAAACGCTGTGCAAGAACGCTCGTGCGACATGGTCCTATATCGATGTTAGCAAATAAACACAAATTGCATTACTTGTAATTGTAGCTAATTCATTACTTACCCAAGTGTATGGCCAAGACAAGTAGCTTCATAACGATCTGTACCTCACAAGTAGCAGAGTGTACTAATGAGTTTGCAAGTGCTTACAGACGATGTCAATAAACCTCTAATTGTCCGTTGCTGCATAAGTACTGACCGTCATTATAACAGCTCTAAGCCTTAGATTGGGACAGAACTTTAGACCCACGAGATTACACTTATAATTGGTGCTTATCTCCAGCTGATATAACTCTTCAGATTGGCTAGTTAGTGGTTGCTATAAGAGACATGTAAACAAATATCAGACTCTACTGTATGCAAATCATTTTATGTACTGTTTCTGGGGTTTAAGTAATATATCATATTTTGTAAGATTGTGGATTATTTCCTCATAACTGATGATTTCAATAATGTTTTAATCTTGTAAACCTTGTTTATTTGTTTTTAAATTAAGGCTTTAAGAGCGTGTCTCAACTTATAATTAACACCTACGCAACAAATGTGTAGAATTATCACGGGTTTGGGCGCCATGTGTCAGAGGCCTTCATTCCAATGTTACTGATTTTGGAGTTATGTTGTATCTATTAATTGGCGGGGCAAAATAATCATTGATCAACTTGAAAGTTATTGTATTTCTTCGTGCGCAGAAAATTGTCACTGGGAAGATTGCCCCCTGGAAAACTGCCACTGTGGGAAGATTGCCACTGAGAAAACTGCCACTGTGGGAAAACTGCCACTGTGGGAAGATTGCCACTGAGAAAACTGCCACTGTGGGAAAACTGCCACTGTGGGAAAACTGCCACCTTGAAAATTGCCACTTGGAAAATTGCCCCCGGGAAAACTGCCACTGTGGGAAAACTGCCACTGTGGGAAAACTGCCACTGTGGGAAATCTTCCACTGTGGGAAAACTTCCACTGTGGGAAAACTTCCACTGTGGGAAAACTTCCACTGTGGGAAAACTTCCACTGTAGGAAAACTGCCACTGTGGGAAAACTGCCACCCGGAAAATTGCCACTATAAAATATAGTAACAGTATATTAACAAACTGAAAAAATATTTTACTCTAAAAAAAAATATCGAACTGAATGCTAAAGTATTTGAATTTTATGTAAATAAAATTTTCACATGGACAAACTAAAAATAAATATTTAAGTCTATGAAAAAATGGTGCTAGGACAATTGCCACCTTGATGATTATTATTAGTGTTGTGATAATATGCTTTAAGTCATAGATATTAAGAATATCATGGACGAGAAAAAGGGAATCGTATTGATTTCTATACACCGGTGGTTTAAAATGAATCGATATGGTGTTTAATCCTTTCAATTTATAATATTTTTAGGATCTATGATTATGAAAGCATATTGTTATAATCCTAATCATTATTATCAGGATTCTGCACTGGAAAATTTTCTTAATTAAGTAGTAGTAATGTAAATACCTACTGTTTGTCCAATATCAATTAATACACTGAGAAAAATAAACAACTCCAACTGATGCACTCAGGTGTTTCGAGTTCACCCTATGACTTTGACACAAAAATTTGTTTAAATGATGAGGAAATTATTCTTTCATTTTTTTTCTCATCATTTAACAAAATTATAGCCAAGACACTAAAGTGCATCGAACTTATGCACTTTAGTGCATCCAAACTATAGTTAGATGCACGAAAGTGTCTCGCTTTGGATTGATAACATTAATTAAACAGATTTTTACAGTAAAATACTAATAACATATGGCATAGAATATAACCGGTCACTAGAACTGAAAGAAAATTTTGAAAATTCATAATGAAACTGTAAAAGAAGTTTAAAAAATTTAAATATGTACTTAATTTGAGTGATTGATTTCAAATACTGTAGCTTTCCACATATTAAACTGGATTATGTGCAGTCGGTAGAGCGCATACCTTCGCCGCCGCTTTGACCCGTTCTCTCCCAAAATTTGATAAACTGCTAACTGGATAATAACGAATCGTCCCACAAAGTTTCATGCTATATGGTTCAATACTTTTTGAGTTATTGAGTTATAAATGACCTTGACCTTTGACCGGATCGCTCCCAAAATTCTTCCAGATGGTTCCTGGACATTGACCAATTGTACTATCAAATTGCAGACAATTTGGTTGAATACTTTTTGAATTATTGAGTTACAAATGGCCTTGACCTTGATCTTTGATCTGATCGCTCCCAAAATCTATCAAAATGTTTCCTGTATATTGACCAACCGTCCCACCAAATTTCATTCAATATGGTGCAATACTTTTTGAGTTATAATTGACCATGACCTTGACCGGGTCGCTTGTCCGCGGCTGGCAATTTTCCGGTCACGGAAAAAACACCGAACTGAATACAGAAGTATTCGAATCTTATGTAAAGAAAATTTTCTCTGTTCGTTCATCTTTCATTGACAAGATAAAAAATTATTCAACCATGGAACGATCAATGAGCCTGAGAGGCACATTTCGGTTTGAAATATTTAAGAAAAATTTAATTACTAATTGATTTGAGTTACTGAAATTCTTTGACTTTTATTGTCTAAGACGTGACTATTTAGTGTGAAACTGATGCAACATGTTTTGTTGTTTATCGTGAAATTAATGTAGCAAGATTTTATATTTATTACTGAAACTATAATGCAACAAAATTTTATTTATTATTGGTTTAACCTCTTCATTAAACAATTAAACACATTAAGCTAAGAATTAATTGCGTATCAGCACACTCACACCCACCGATTTAAGAATTCACTTAGATCATATAACTTGTCAAAATGAAATTATACATTGTAAAAATTCTTATGTAATAAATTCTGATCAACACTGCATTCAGTACCTATTATTTTTGTGATATAAAAAAAAATCAGTATGAATTTATACATGTACAGTGGCAATTTTCCTCAGTGGCAATTTTCCTCAGTGGCAATTTTCCTCAGTGGCAATTTTCCTCAGTGGCAATATTCCTCAGTGGCAATATTCCTCAGTGGCAATATTCCTCAGTGGCAATTTTCCTCAGTGGCAATATTCCTCAGTGGCAATATTCCTCAGTGGCAATTTTCCTCAGTGGCAATTTTCCTCAGTGGCAATTTTCCTCAGTGGCAATATTCCTCAGTGGCAATATTCCTCCGTGGCAATATTCCTCCGTGGCAATATTCCTCCGTGGCAATATTCCTCCGTGGCAATATTCCTCAGTGGCAATTTTCCTCAGTGGCAATTTTCCTCAGTGGCAATTTTCCTCAGTGGCAATTTTCCTCAGTGGCAATTTTCCTCAGTGGCAACTTTCCTCAGTGGCAATTTTCCTCAGTGGCAATTTTCCTCAGTGGCAATTTTCCTCAGTGGCAATTTTCCTCAGTGGCAATTTTCCTCAGTGGCAATTTTCCTCAGTGGCAATTTTCCTCAGTGGCAATTTTCCTCAGTGGCAATTTTCCTCAGTGGCAATTTTCCTCAGTGGCAATTTTCCTCAGTGGCAATTTTCCTCAGTGGCAATTTTCCTCAGTGGCAATATTCCTCAGTGGCAATATTCCTCAGTGGCAATTTTCCTCAGTGGCAATTTTCCTCAGTGGCAATTTTCCTCAGTGGCAATTTTCCTCAGTGGCAATTTTCCTCAGTGGCAATATTCCTCCGTGGCAATATTCCTCAGTGGCAATTTTCCTCAGTGGCAATATTCCTCAGTGGCAATTTTCCTCAGTGGCAATTTTCCTCAGTGGCAATTTTCCTCAGTGGCAATTTTCCTCAGTGGCAATATTCCTCAGTGGCAATATTCCTCAGTGGCAATATTCCTCAGTGGCAATATTCCTCAGTGGCAATATTCCTCAGTGGCAATTTTCCTCAGTGGCAATTTTCCTCAGTGGCAATTTTCCTCAGTGGCAATTTTCCTCAGTGGCAATATTCCTCCGCGGCAATATTCCTCAGTGGCAATATTCCTCAATGGCAGTTTTCCCACAGTGGCAGTTTTCCCACAGTGGCAGTTTTCCTAGTGGAATCTTCCCAGTGGCAATTTTCCTAGCACCGCATTTCATATTAACTTGAAGCACATGGATATAACATCACACTGTACGGTAGATAATAAACGGTTACAGTAGAGTACACAGATGGTGCAAGGGGAGACAGGTCTGAGATGGGTACCACACCATCTTCGTTAAAGGTTGAAGCTCTAAGAGCTCATTCTATACTAGAAGATAAAACGCCGCGTTTTCACCACCCAATTTACGCCTCTTCAATTAATCACGGTTAAATTAATGGAAGGCGGTAGAAACTTTAGTATTGACTGCAAATTTGCTTTGCAAATTTGACCGTGATTAATTGAAGAAGCGTAAACTGGGCGGTGAAAACGCGGCGTTTAATCTGCTAGAATAGAATGAGCCTTACTCTACACTGAACGGCTGCTTCTACAGACTGACTCTACTGTACAAACATCAGTCTCTTCCATAGGCCTGTTACAGACAATCAGACATTTAAGGTTCGAATGTGTAGTCTTCTTTTGATATCACCAAATCTCTATGTAGTTACCCAATGCTGCCTATATTAGGAAACCAAATATCCTTCAATGTTGAGTTTAAATAACCTTCTTCATATATCAAATTCCTGTATGAATATGAATCAATGATTCAATAACACACAGGGGATGAAAGCAAGTAAATAACTAGTTATTATTTATTGGACCAAATATAAAAAATATAGCTTTTAGGAGAATAACTAATAAGTAGTAAGAGACACCTATACTTATGTGAAGTGTTAGTTAGTTTTGAAAATGAAGCCTGTTAATTCTACAGGCAGACAAAAGACCTAAGACAAGTTACAATAATATTAGGCCTAAACCAAAAGAACAATCATCACATTAAATAACTAGGTATACTATAAATTTATTGTATATGTCATGCGCGTTTGACCGATCCGCAATATCGATCGAGCCATCGCTATAGCGCAATCAACGATCGATCTCTGCGCGTTCGAAGGATATTGAAGGCAACATACTATTGAATAGTAGCTTAAATTTTAATCGAATACTCTTTCAATTTTTATTAGATTTCGCCCCTATCAAAGAAATCTAAATACACTAGAATCAAGAACTGCATACTTATATTCGTATATACAACTGAGAATACTCTACGAGCTTTCATTAGATTGTACCAATAAAGTTAATCTAGATCGAAATCTAAGCGAGATAAATCTAACTGTAGGTTGTAAAAATTGTAAAATTCTTTGTAATAAAACAAGATACATCGTTCTCAAGTACAGGCAAGCCTCGCTTTAAGTACAACTCACTTTAACAAAAGTGGTACTTATTTCGAGTCATGTTTTGAAATAAGAACCGTTCGTAGACAATTTTTTGTGATTATTTCACGGCAACTAAAAAAAATCAAAATTATAATCCAGGTGATAAGCAATTGGTTCAGAAATTCAACATGTCCTATTTTAGGGTTAGTTCCGAGTTATTGCGTGGTTCCATATTTTCGAACACGTGAAAATCTTTATATAATAATCATTATTTAACTTCCATTTCAATTGGTATCCATGATACCAATTAGAATAGAAATTAAATAACATTTATATTTATAATATTTTTTTTTCTGACGTGTCCGAAATTGTAGAACCAACCAATAACTTGGAACTTAGTACCCTACTACCAAAAATATTTCATAGAGCATAAAATTGCTGTTTGTTAAATGTAGCACAATAATTTTAGAAGTCTAAGTATCTATTAATTACTCACCTATACTGAGTGAGAGTTATAGCTATGGATGGATTTTGAAACATTTAATAAATGCACGACTTTAAACTTTTTGTCACAGTCACAAACAATGAAAGACTGTATATTATTAATAATATGCTTATATAAGTTTTTCTCTAATAATAAATTTTCTCTCTATAACTCATAGAAAATGAGGTATAAATCAAGGAGTGACAATTATAAATTTCTTGTTACTTTTATTCGCTGTAGTTATCGTTTGGTAATTAAACTGAGTCGTGATTTGGTAACTAAAGCGGGGGATGCCTGTACACCATTAGAAAGAGATTTTTCTACTAAAAATGACCAAAACTAAATTGGGCACTCGTAGAGCGAACACCTTCACTGACGCTGATTTATGACCATGACTATCCAATATTCCTTGAGTTATGAAGGACCTTGACGTTGAACTTTGACCCAATCGCTTTCAAAATCTAACAAAATGGTTCCTGGATAATAACCTATCGACCACTAAATTTTAGGCAATTTGGTTGAATACTTTTTGAGTTATGAGAATAACAAGATTATAAATAAATCCGACAAAAACATAACCTTCCGCTATTTTGCGAAGGTAATGAATGTACTCTTTAACAGTTCTGCCAACTGGTTTCCATACTAAGTTGACCCAGTGACTAGGTAAATGTCATCACTAGGGTTAATATTTTTTAGTGCCGTTTTCGCCACGCTTTACGCTATATAAATGATATGACTGCTGAGAATTTCTCAGATTTAATATTTTTGCATGTTGTCCCAAAACAAAATGCAAGTCCAAATTTACTTGGGAGAGATAATAGGATTTAAAAAATAATCTTGATATTGTCACCACTGTATAAGTATGGGACGGAGTATCGGTATCGGAAGTAACGGCAATTTTTCTGGTATCAGTATGGCAAAAAAGTGAATAATTTCATTTAAATGAATATAGAAATAATTTCATATAGCTAGGTAATCCTGCTATCTAACACTTGATCTCATTTAAATAATCAATGTATCGGAATCGGTGAAAATCTAGGTATCGGTATATGGTATTGGTGAAAATTTTGGTGAAAATCTACCCCAACGGGTAAATTCTGAGTTAATGAATTGTTGCATATTTTCGTTAATATAAAGAGAAAACGAATAATTAACCTCTCTCTTATATAAAAAATACTTACATGATCAAAAATGTGACACGTTGGATAATTTGAGACTTATCCTTTTATGTAGAAACCATTTAATTGAAGAAAATATGAATAAAAAGGCTACTATTCAATTAACGGACACTCAAAGTACTCAGAAAGTGAACGGAAAAAGGCGTATTTCCTAAAAAATAACTAATGAAAGAAGTGGAAATGAAGATAAATGTTGAAAAAAAAACAGCTGACACGTTGACAAATTTTTGCTGTGATAAATTAGGAAAGAGGAATAATTTATTGGTCTCAAACTGTCAATGTTTGTAAAAATGAATCATTTAAAACGGTGTGCAGACGTTTCACCGACAGACGTTTCGTCGACGACATTTCGTCGACAAGATGTTTCGTCGACAGGACTTTTCGTCGACAAATTTTCTTAAATGGGATATTAACACACTCTAATGTTTCAAAACATGTACTTTAACAGAATAATGTATCTAACGATCAAATTACAAAATAGAATAATGAATGATAAGGACACTAAACCAAAACTATTCAATAATAACAAATTATTTTAAAGCAATTTAATATTTTCAGGTCGAGTTACGTTTGTGATTATAAAAAATTAAAACAATTTCCTCTCAATGATTTACGTTTCATCTATCACCCCCATAAATAATTTCCTTGTCTTTATTTGTCGGTCTGTCTGTAGTCTGTCACGCTCATAGAGTTATTATAAACTACTCTAGAGAGAGGAAGTGTTGCAGCGATTGCAGGACGCTAAGGAAGACTGTGTAAAACCTTATTTTGTTTCAGTTATATCATTTCCCCATTAAATTTCGTTTCACTTATATCATTTCCCCATTAAACTGACGCTAGATTGCCAGTCACGTGACCCAAAAATAAGGATTTTAGCGCCCCGCAAGACGCGATATTATTTTGGCCACTGAATCAGCACTTGGTTAAATCAGAATATTGGTACAATAATACATACCTACTTCAATTTGAATGTAATTTAGATTCAATAATAGGTACTGTACTAGTAATAATAAGATTTATATCGTCGGATTTGTAATTGATAAGAAATTTTCAGTTGGTAAATGTCCACTGTTCGACTACTGCGGGTTTTCTGTAATTGAGTGGTAATCCTAGATTAAAAGTCAAGATTTAATATAAAAAAAATCGCCGTTGAATGTTTATCGATACTTAGGTTATTGTTTTACCAAAAAGTGATTCTTTGAAATCAGTAGTTGCCTTTGAAATACAAAAAGTTCAGAGTTATCGAAGGATATCCCATCTTCAAATTTGTGATCCTCCAAGAAAAATATGAGCTTAATACATAATATTGTAGAACTAATAAATTATTATTAATATTCTTAAAGTACTCGAAACGACACATTTACCCAAGCCAACACAGCAAGATACTAATAGGCAGTTGTGACACAAGACGACTGATAGAAAAAGAATTAAATTTAAGAATGCTCTTTGTGTGTGGATACAGTCATTTAGATTTTAATTATTTCATTATTTGATGCGATATATATAATATATATTTTTTAGTTTTGTCTTACAAATACAATTTTTCAAATTACTTTAAAATAATTTGTTATTATTGAATAGTTTTGGTTTAGTATTAAAGTAGACAAACGATTGAAATAATTTAATAGTTTTCCTCCTTACCATTATTCTATTTTATATTTTGATCGTTTGATACATTATTCTGTTAATTAAAGTACATTTTTTGTAACATTAGAGTGTGTTAATATCCATTTTACGAAAATTTGTCGACGAAACGTCTTGTCGACGAAAAGTCCTGTCGACGAAACGTCTGTCGACGAAACGTCTGTCGACGAAACGTCTGTCGACGAAACGTCTGTTGACGAAACGTCTGTCGACGAAACGTCTGTCGACGAAACGTCTGTCGGCGAAACGTCTGTCGACGAAACGTCTGTCGACGAAACGTCTGTCGACGAAACGTCTGTCGACGAAACGTCTATCAACCTTTAAAACACCAGAAAAGTTATTACAGGCATCCCCCGCTTTAGTTACCAAATCACGACTCAGTTTAGTTACCAAACAGTAACTAAAGCGAATAAAAGTAACAAGAAATTTATAATTGTCACTCCTCGATTATATATCTCATTTTCTATCAGTTATAGAAAGAAAATATGTTTTATAGAGTTATTAGAGTACTACGTATATAAGCATATTAATAATAATATACAGTCTTTACTTGTTTGTGACTGTGATGAAAAAGTTTAAAGGTCCTCTCCAGGCTCCGGGAAAAAATGAGTTTATTACATAATATTAAAGAACTAAGGTCTACGATCATTATTCTGCAAACTGCATACAATTCGGTTCAGTATATATTTTATTATTTGCTTTTAAAGTTTTTTAATACTCTGTGATCAACAATCGAGCGAATCTCCAACCTGACGCTAAGAAAGAAGATTGTACCCTCTTTGTTTTGATTTCAAATTTTGATTTTTAAACAAACAATGCGTTTTTGGCCTTCTTTTAAGATATTAATTGTTTCTAATAGTATATAAACGTTTCTATAATAAATTTATCTGAATTTGAACCTTTAAACGAATAATAAATAGAATTATTAAACCAAATACCTAGTTGACAATCAAAACAAATGGTGTACATTCTTCTTCTTCAGACTGAAAATTAGAAAGTCGGAAGTAAAGTAGGTTTTGTAGAGTTTGAATTATAAAAATCTTTAAAAGCATATAAAATTAAAATTATGCTATCAAATTTTATGGGGTTTGCAGTAAAATGATGAGAAACATTAGCCTCGTTGATTTAAGCAATAAAAAAAATTGCTTGGAGGGGACCTTTAAAGTCGTGCATTTATTAAATGTTTTAAAATCTATCCATAGCTTAACTCTCACTCTGTATAGGTGAGTAATTAATAGATACTTAGATTTCTATAATTACTGTGCTAATAAACAGCAAGTTTATGCTCTATGAAATATTTTTGGTAGTAGGGTACTAAGTTCCGAGTTATTGGTTGGTTCTACGATTTCGGACACGTCAGAAAAGAAAATATTATTTAACTTCTATTCTAATTGGTATCATGGATACAAATTGAAATAAATTTAAATAATGATTATTATATAAAGATTTTCACGTGTTCGAAAATATGGAACCGTGCAATAACACGGAACTAACACTAAAATAGGAAATGTTGAATTTCTGAACCAATTGCTTCTAATAACCTCATCTGGATTATAATTCTGATCCTTTTATAGTTACCGTGAAATAAACACAAAAAATTGCCTCCGCTTTCTATGTCTACGAATGGTTCTTCTTTCGAAACATGACTCGAAATAAGTACCACTTTTACTAAAGTGAGTTGTACTTAAAGCGAGGTTTGCCTGTAATTAAATAAACTCATTAAAGAGAAACAAAAAACTTTCTACTCATCTCTCACTTTTTTACTCCGGCAAATCTAACCAAACCTTCATAGTTTGAATGTACCTAGGGTTGAATTATCTAGTTTCTGAACCTAGGTACTACCATAGATATGAATCTGATTATTTAAATATACAAAAAAAAAAATACTCTATTCACAGTACTTACCATTACCATTGAAAGGTACAAACGGTGTAAGAAGAAACAAAATATTAAGCGGATGCTGTCGGTATTCAGACTCAACTTCGGCGAACCATTTTAAAGATGGCGAAGCTACATCACCTAGTGAGGGAAACTATCATGCTAAAAAAAAAACATTTAAAGATAAAAAATAACTGTTACTATGATTTAGATAAAATGAATATTTGTGTAGTTGTGCATTAAGTTGCTATTAAGGCAGGTTTCATTGAATAGACGATGAGCTTTTCTTCAACTATTTTTAGTAAGGATTTTTCACGTTTCCTAAATAAATGTTTCTCAGGTTCAGTAGCTAATTAATTGAGTAACATATGGGAAGGAAATGCGAACGCCAGGTGAGACTCACAGGAGGTTTCTCCTGTGGGTCACGTTTTTTTAAATATATCTATCTTTAATAGGATTTTTGGTAATTTGGCATCAACAACAGGTTAAAAAAGCCATTTTAAGACGTTTTTCATGAATACCATTTGTTGTGAAAACTCTTCGTTTTCGAGATATAGCACAATTAATTTTCCGATAGGTTAGGTTATGACCGTTTTGTTTGGGGGTTTGGAAAGATACATCTGCCGTTTATTTTAAATATAACATCAAAAATACGTATATCAGTTTAATTACCAAACGGTAACTAAAGCGAATAAAAGTAACAAGAAATTTATAATTGTCACTCCTCGATTATATATCTCATTTTCTATGAGTTATAGAAAGAAAATTTGTTTTACAGTTATTAGAGTACTACGTATATAAGCATATTAATAATAATATACAGTCTTTCATTGTTTGTGACTGTGATGAAAAAGTTTAAAGTCGTGCATTTATTAAATGTTTTCTGTATTCTCGAAACGTCACGATTATTTAATAAATACGATATAATTTTTTTATCTATGTCAATAAAGAAGTTTTTAACTAAGTGGCTATCCAACTGCATCCTGAAATTAATTACTGAACCTGAAAAACATATATTTAGTAAACGTTAAAAATCCTTACTAAAAATAGTTGAAGCAAAAGCTCATCGTCTATTCAATGAACTGCCTTAATAAAACGAATATTTTGTTGAATAGAGAAAAAAACACTCCGTTTAAACCATCCCGGTTTAAATTAAAAAACTATATATTATACTGATAAAATCTTTCATTAAAACAGCTGAGTAGATATTTGTGCTGAACTCTGACTAAGCCTTTTTAAATATATTATCCGCTATAATTATTACCCACTAATTGGTTAACCTGGTATGACAATACAAGTGTTTGATGTATTATTACTGGGGTTGTGATAATATGCGTTTAAAATCTTAAGAATATCATAGACGACACGAAATGAAATGGTATCGAATACCATATACCGCTAATTTAGAACGATTCAATAGTCTTTAATTCAATCCGTCTATAATATTTGCAGGATCTATGATTTTAAACGCATATTGTCACAACACTAATTATTACCTTCGCATATTACAGAAATAATTTATTGATTTATTTGTCATCTTGTTATTCGCATAAATCAAAAGTTTTCGGCCAAATTGGTTGCAATTTGTTGGGACGATTGGTCATTGTCCAGGAACCATCTGGTAGAATTGTGGAAGCGATCCGGTTAAAGGTCAAGGTCATTTACAACTAAATAACTAAAAAGTATTCTACCAAATTGCCTGAAATTTGGTTGAACGATGGTTAAAGGTTAAGGTCATTTATAAGCGGCGGCGAAGGTATGCACTCTACGAGTGCCCGTCATCTAGTTATCCATAAAAATTATACCTAAAGTTCTATATTAGATTAATACTTGCACACTCTCAGTACTCGGAAAGTGTCCGTTAACATAGTTCCTGAACCAATCTGACTTTCGCGCACTTTCCGTGTACTGTGAGTGTTTGAACTGCTGCCACCTTACCTGGTGGAATTTCTTGGATTTCACCACAGAGCCTTTTTAATTTCAGAGTTTCCCGGGACTGCTTCGTCTTCATCAGTAGAACATCTTTGATAAAAACACATACTATTAATATATTAAAACCATACACTGATCTAATTCACTCTCTAGAGTTCAAATCATTCGTTATTGCTCCTGATTGTCAAGGATAGGTAGGTCGGAAAAGTGCTTTCGAAGTTTTTATTCCGGAAGATTTATCTCACGACTATTTCTGAGCAACTGCAATAAATTCAGCTAGTCTCTGTGGACCAGAAAACTTATTTACAAGTTGGTAATTAGGTATAACGTCCTTGTGGCACACATCTGTGATAGATTGCTTTGTGAGGAAGTGATTCTGCAATATGGTGGTACACTCAGTGACCATTTTTCTTTTTAACTTGATCTCTCTTTGAAAAAAATGTCCTTCAAAACTTTGGACGAAGATTAAAACAGGTTTAATAATATACAATTAAGATTATGCTATATAAGCTTATTATATAATACTTGTCTAAAAATAGATGTTTTGCAAAAACTATATTTTCAAACCTCCGAATTGAAAAATGTTAAAAGCTTTTTTGAATTTTTTATATAGGATAAGTTACGAATTATCGGTCAGTTTCACATCTTCGGTCACATAAGAAAAAACGATATTGGTAATAATTATTTCATTTTAGTTGGTATCCAAGATACATACAGGTATCATGGATACCAACTAAAATACATAACAACTATATCGTTTTTTTTCTTATATTTTCGTGGAAAAAGTAGGAGGAGCTTAGCAAAAAGTCTGGTTGAATGACTTAAAAAAAACCTACTTGTGTACGGCCCTTTACAGAAAGCGCTTCTGATGATCCGAATTATTGTTCCACAGGCAACTCCCGGGAGTATTTTTTAGAAGCTGCTCAGCTAGGCGTATTTAATGGAGAATAATGAGGTTAAACAGAGGTTTCAAATGGAAAAAGATCCAAAACACAATTCAAAACTCCGACCTTTTATGTCCTTGGTCTTGTTTTTGTAAATTCGAATGATCTATTGCAGGAGTAAGAGAGATTAGTTATAGGAACTGTTATAGTAAATTTACATAGTTTTTTAGTAGAGAGTTTAACGTCTGATTCGGAACCAAAGGCCACATCAGTACCGTTGATAGGATATTAAATACAAGGGACTAGAAGAAGCAGCCAGAAAGTAAAGTGGCTCGATGAACAAAATCATCTACCACTAGTTGGTGAAGATCATGGATGCAGAAAAGCTACTCCTCAAATAATAAAGTACTTGAATCTATTTAAAACAATTTCCAAGTACAAGTACCAAGACCCTCAACTTCATATGGCTGTGAAGGATTTAAAAGCTAGGAAATTGTTGAACAAAATACTTTAAGAGCATCTTTTATTTAATATGTAGTTAATAGTACCTCATAAGAAAGGTTATTAACAAGTTCTCCCGGTGAGGAGCTTTGATGTGAGAGATCTTTGGTCGAATGCCTTCATTATGAAGGACTTATTTGTTTCCAAATCTAATAGACATATGTTGAGCAAATACATTAAGTTTGTAATGAAGTGACACGTGTTATTTAACCTCTACAATTATATGGAAAACTAGTGTATTTTCCCATTAAAAATAACGGGTCATCATCAGTACAAATTTATTACCTGTTATTGATTTACTTTTAATGAATTGATAAAAATTAAATTTCTCTGCATAGTTTAAATATATTTTATAGATAAAATACATTTAAAAATTGAATAAAAACAGGGCAATTTAAATATCAAGTCAATATAGTCCCGTGCGTATCATAGTTACATTCTTTATGTTTAAAATCCGTCGTGTATAAGCGGACACCAAATAAATAAACACACTAAGGAAATTATTAGTATAGATATTTATTTGGGGTATCTATCAATTTAACAGATGTTAGGCTTAATTTAGAGTGATCGGATAGGTTTACATTTTCAATCATGTAAAAAATTGAATAATTTTAAACTATAGGCCTCACAATTCTACCTAAATAGAATTAGTACTCAGTAGTAGTATGCTGCATACTTAATAAAACCCGTTAATAAAACATATTTGAAATAAGATTTTGTATCCACATCTTCTTTATAAAACATTATACAGTATAACTCCTCTATAGTGAATCTACAGTCCTGAGTAAGTAGCTATACCCCGTATAGTAAACAAATTTCATGTAGTCTTCAATAAAATTTTATGGCAAACTAAATGGAATTTGTTCACTATTCAGAGTAGTTCCTTACTCAGGACTCTAGATTCACTATAGAGGAGTTGTACTGCACTTGGATTAGTCAGTTAAATGTGAAATAATCAGAACATTTAGCGTTCATCTCGACTTATGTTAGTCTTTCTGATCCTGATTGAGTATTTCAAACAAAAAAAGTGTTCGAAAGTTACGAAGTTCAGAATTGGAGCATGTGAAGGTACTGGTATCGAAGCAGCTCCCGTACTGCATCTGAAGATTCCAATCAGTAGTTTGAAAGCCTTTAGTTCGACTCACAAGTTTGCAATTCGATCAGTTGTTCATAATTCAATCACGACTTTGAGTTGCTTAGCTCTGTCTGTAGGCAACTAGCTAGGTAGGTATGCAGGCAACTAGCTAGGTAGGTATGTAGGCAACTAGCTAGGTAGGTATGCAGGCAACTAGCTAGGTAGGTATGTAGTTAACTAGCTAGGTAGGTATGTAGTTAACTAGCTAGGTAGGTATGTAGGCAACTAGCTAGGTAGGTATGCAGGCAACTAGCTAGGTAGGTATGTAGTTAACTAGCTAGGTAGGTATGTAGGCAACTAGCTAGGTAGGTATGCAGGCAACTAGCTAGGTAGGTATGTAGTTAACTAGCTAGGTAGGTATGTAGGCAACTAGCTAGGTAGGTATGCAGGCAACTAGCTAGGTAGGTATGTAGTTAACTAGCTAGGTAGGTATGTAGGCAACTAGCTAGGTAGGTATGCAGGCAACTAGCTAGGTAGGTATGTAGTTAACTAGCTAGGTAGGTATGTAGGCAACTAGCTAGGTAGGTATGCAGGCAACTAGCTAGGTAGGTATGTAGTTAACTAGCTAGGTAGGTATGTAGGCAACTAGCTAGGTAGGTATGCAGGCAACTAGCTAGGTAGGTATGTAGTTAACTAGCTAGGTAGGTATGTAGGCAACTAGCTAGGTAGGTATGCAGGCAACTAGCTAGGTAGGTATGTAGTTAACTAGCTAGGTAGGTATGTAGGCAACTAGCTAGGTAGGTATGCAGGCAACTAGCTAGGTAGGTATGTAGTTAACTAGCTAGGTAGGTATGCAGGCAACTAGCTAGGTAGGTATGTAGTTAACTAGCTAGGTAGGTATGTAGGCAACTAGCTAGGTAGGTATGTAGGCAACTAGCTAGGTAGGTATGTAGTTAACTAGCTAGGTAGGTATGTAGTTAACTAGCTAGGTAGGTATGCAGGCAACTAGCTAGGTAGGTATGTAGTTAACTAGCTAGGTAGGTATGTAGGCAACTAGCTAGGTAGGTATGCAGGCAACTAGCTAGGTAGGTATGTAGTTAACTAGCTAGGTAGGTATGTAGGCAACTAGCTAGGTAGGTATGCAGGTAACTAGCTAGGTAGGTATGTAGTTAACTAGCTAGGTAGGTATGTAGGCAACTAGCTAGGTAGGTATGTAGGCAACTAGCTAGGTAGGTATGTAGTTAACTAGCTAGGTAGGTATGTAGGCAACTAGCTAGGTAGGTATGTAGGCAACTAGCTAGGTAGGTATGTAGGCAACTAGCTAGGTAGGTATGTAGTTAACTAGCTAGGTAGGTATGTAGGCAACTAGCTAGGTAGGTATGCAGGCAACTAGCTAGGTAGGTATGTAGTTAACTAGCTAGGTAGGTATGTAGGCAACTAGCTAGGTAGGTATGTAGGCAACTAGCTAGATAGGTATGTAGGCAACTAGCTAGGTAGGTATGCAGGCAACTAGCTAGATAGGTATGTAGGCAACTAGCTAGATAGGTATGTAGGCAACTAGCTAGATAGGTATGTAGGCAACTAGCTAGATAGGTATGTAGGCAACTAGCTAGGTAGGTATGTAGGCAACTAGCTAGGTAGGTATGTAGGAAACTAGCTAGGTAGGTATGTAGGCAACTAGCTAGGTAGGTATGTAGGCAACTAGCTAGGTAGGTATGTAGGCAACTAGCTAGGTAGGTATATAGGCAACTAGCTAGGTAGGTATGAAGTTAACTAGCTAGGTAGGTTTATAGGCAACTAGCTAGGTAGGTTTATAGGCAACTAGCTAGGTAGGTATGTAGGCAACTAGCTAGGTAGGTATGTAGGCAACTAGCTAGGTAGGTATGTAGGCAACTAGCTAGGTAGGTATGTAGGCAACTAGCTAGGTAGGTATGTAGGCAACTAGCTAGGTAGGTATGTAGGCAACTAGCTAGATAGGTATGTAGGCAACTAGCTAGATAGGTATGTAGGCAACTAGCTAGGTAGGTATGTAGGCAACTAGCTAGGTAGGTATGTAGGCAACTAGCTAGGTAGGTATGTAGGCAACTAGCTAGGTAGGTATGTAGGCAACTAGCTAGGTAGGTATGTAGGCAACTAGCTAGGTAGGTATGTAGGCAACTAGCTAGGTAGGTATGTAGGCAACTAGCTAGGTAGGTATATAGGCAACTAGCTAGGTAGGTATGAAGTTCACTAGCTAGGTAGGTATGAAGTTCACTAGCTAGGTAGGTATGAAGTTCACTAGCTAGGTAGGTATGTAGGCAACTAGCTAGGTAGGTATGTAGGCAACTAGCTAGGTAGGTATGTAGGCAACTAGCTAGGTAGGTATGTAGGCAACTAGCTAGGTAGGTATGTAGGCAACTAGCTAGGTAGGTATGTAGGCAACTAGCTAGGTAGGTATGTAGGCAACTAGCTAGGTAGGTATGTAGGCAACTAGCTAGGTAGGTATGTAGGCAACTAGCTAGGTAGGTATGTAGGCAACTAGCTAGGTAGGTATGTAGGCAACTAGCTAGGTAGGTATGTAGGCAACTAGCTAGGTAGGTATGTAGGCAACTAGCTAGGTAGGTATGTAGGCAACTAGCTAGGTAGGTATGAAGTTCACTAGCTAGGTAGGTTTATAGGCAACTAGCTAGGTAGGTATGTAGGCAACTAGCTAGGTAGGTATGTAGGCAACTAGCTAGGTAGGTATGTAGGCAACTAGCTAGGTAGGTATGTAGGCAACTAGCTAGGTAGGTATGTAGGCAACTAGCTAGGTAGGTATGTAGGCAACTAGCTAGGTAGGTATGTAGGCAACTAGCTAGGTAGGTATGTAGGCAACTAGCTAGGTAGGTATGTAGGCAACTAGCTAGGTAGGTATGTAGGCAACTAGCTAGGTAGGTATGTAGGCAACTAGCTAGGTAGGTATGTAGGCAACTAGCTAGGTAGGTATGTAGGCAACTAGCTAGGTAGGTATGTAGGCAACTAGCTAGGTAGGTATGTAGGCAACTAGCTAGGTAGGTATATAGGCAACTAGCTAGGTAGGTATGAAGTTCACTAGCTAGGTAGGTATGAAGTTCACTAGCTAGGTAGGTATGAAGTTCACTAGCTAGGTAGGTATGTAGGCAACTAGCTAGGTAGGTATGTAGGCAACTAGCTAGGTAGGTATGTAGGCAACTAGCTAGGTAGGTATGTAGGCAACTAGCTAGGTAGGTATGTAGGCAACTAGCTAGGTAGGTATGTAGGCAACTAGCTAGGTAGGTATGTAGGCAACTAGCTAGGTAGGTATGTAGGCAACTAGCTAGGTAGGTATGTAGGCAACTAGCTAGGTAGGTATGTAGGCAACTAGCTAGGTAGGTATGTAGGCAACTAGCTAGGTAGGTATGTAGGCAACTAGCTAGGTAGGTATGTAGGCAACTAGCTAGGTAGGTATGTAGGCAACTAGCTAGGTAGGTATGTAGGCAACTAGCTAGGTAGGTATGTAGGCAACTAGCTAGGTAGGTATGAAGTTCACTAGCTAGGTAGGTTTATAGGCAACTAGCTAGGTAGGTATGTAGGCAACTAGCTAGGTAGGTATGTAGGCAACTAGCTAGGTAGGTATGTAGGCAACTAGCTAGGTAGGTATGTAGGCAACTAGCTAGGTAGGTATGTAGGCAACTAGCTAGGTAGGTATGTAGGCAACTAGCTAGGTAGGTATGTAGGCAACTAGCTAGGTAGGTATGTAGGCAACTAGCTAGGTAGGTATGTAGGCAACTAGCTAGGTAGGTATGTAGGCAACTAGCTAGGTAGGTATGTAGGCAACTAGCTAGGTAGGTATGTAGGCAACTAGCTAGGTAGGTATGTAGGCAACTAGCTAGGTAGGTATGTAGGCAACTAGCTAGGTAGGTATGTAGGCAACTAGCTAGGTAGGTATGTAGGCAACTAGCTAGGTAGGTATGTAGGCAACTAGCTGGTTGTTAGACGTTTTGTTAACAAATTTTCGTAAAGGGGATTCCAGGACAAAAAAAAAACGTGCAAAATACCCCCCCGGACAAAAAAAACCGTGCAAAATACCCCCCCCCCCCCATCCGGACAAAAAAAAACCGGTCGATATAAATAACCTAATTCCTTTCTATTAATATATTTAACACTATTCTATGCAAACCAATAATTATTACACTTTTGCCTTCGGAGTTTTTGTCCTGTCACCGTAGCAGGGACGTACCGCCCCTCGAACCCCACTGTCAGGTCATTCAACAATCATGAAGTGTGTAGTACAGCAAACTTGCAGATACAACAAATGATATAACGGCTATTTATGTCGACGAAACGTCTGCACACCAACTAGCTAGCCTAAGCTAGGTAGGTATGGAGGCATCTAGTTAAGTAGCTAGGTAGGAAACTAGCTATTTAGTTATGAGGTAGATAGATCACTATCTAGGTAGGTAAGTAGATTGCTAACTAGGTAGATAGATAAATAGCTAGGTAGTTGAACAAATAGCTAAAGTAGATAAGTACAAGTGAAAGTTTCTGCCGGATACGATGATCAGTGGCTACCTAGATTGTCTCTTCCTTCCGCCGAAGTGATACCTAACTCTGATCCTCTTGTTTGGTTAAACAGTTAAAATTTCCAATATTTTGTCAATTTAATTATAAAAGGGTTTAATTTCACCATTTAATTTTATAGAAATATTCTTATTTTGAAGGAAGGAAAAGAACATTAAATGTTTTAGTTAAGAATCTGAAATTAATCTCAAAAAGACATCATCATTGAGTTTCAATTATTACTCATTATGGATATTCAAATGAGTTAAAAATATTCCAAAAGGAATGAGTAAAAGAAACTCATAGAAAACTCCTGACATATTCAGGGCAATGTGTTCTTTCTTTCCCCTAAGAAGAATATGACATGTTCGGTGGAAGAATGGCCTAAGCCACAAAACTTGAAAATGAAGTTTTTCATGGAAAAGTTATCCTTGTAACATAAAATTATTTTCATTGTTCCATCAGTATTTTATGCAAAGGTAGGTAAAAGGTACATTAATCGTCAGTTATATCCAAAAATCTTTCTATAAACTTTAGATGCTTCTCTTGAACAATTTTAAAATGTGGCTTAGATCCTTCCTCTATCTAAGGCCCGTTCTATACTAAGCATATGAAACGCCGCGTTTTCACCGCCCATTTTATGCCTCTTTAATTAATCACTGTTAAATGAATGGAAAGCAAGTTTGCAGTCTATACTAGCGTTTCTACCGCCTTCCATTCATTTAACCGTGATTAATTAAAGAAGCGTACACTGGGCGATGAAAACGCGGCGTTTCAGCTGCTAGTATAGAGTGTGCCTAAAAATCGTTTGAACAACGTAAGAGGAAAACATTAAATTATTAAACTACCAAGTCATACCTAATTTAAATGAGGGAAATAGAATAAATTAGAGATAATGAAATAGAGGAACATTTAGTTACAACCAAATTAAAGTCATTGCCTTTGTTTCTGTGTTTATCGCAAGTTTCCAAACCAGAAGGAAAACTAGAAACTTTTCTTGTGATTAACGATACATTAGAAACAGACGCGCATACAGAGCAACTAAAAAATTAACATCAGGACTAATGTTATAGAAATTAACGAATTAAACACAAGCTACAATCGGATGTTACGTCATAAATAAATTTCTTCTAACTGACTTTTATTTCAGTTTTGGAAAATTAAAAAAATACCTCAATATTGATATATAGATTAAGACGTATAGGATAGTAAATTGAAACAATTCATTATTATATATATTTATAGCTAACACATCGTATAGGGAATGAAGTCATGAAAGAAATTAGAGTTTTAAAAAAACTATTAGTAATGAGCTACCTTATGTTTAGTTAGAAAATAGTATTCTATACCTTATTTTATATATGATGAGCTAAAATTAGTACTGTACTTAAATGAAGTTCATAGAGATAATTTTGAAATTAGGTATTTTTTTCGACATTTTGACTTGGGATATATTTCATGATTTTAGGTAATGGAAATAACTAGATTGACAATTTAAAGTTTAAAGGATTAATGAATATAGTTATTAAATATTCTATAGAGCGTGAAAATCATTAGGTTGATAGTATCGTTTGCTCCGAAAAAGTTTGAAACCTTATATCCTTTAATATTTGACTATTTATATATATGCTTTATATAAGAAATGAGCTTTCATATGATAATACTAGTGAATAGGAATACATAATACGAATTACATGACAGATTTGAAAAGGTTAACCCTTAGCTTATGTCCAAGTTAAGAATACCCTTCTCGATTATGGCGACTTTCCCTTCCTCCTTGCTGGTGATGATCTTTTTCAAACTATAGATGTAGTTAATGACTTCATTTAAGATATTGAGTTCATTAGATTTAAAGTTTCGAGGTTTAGTGTCGGAGTACCGAAAGTCATCCCCAGGGTGGCATTTAGCACCACTACTTTTTTTGCTGTATACTTTTTCCGACTCCTTTTTAGAATGTTCACCTTGTTCAACATTTTGTATTAGGCACATGCTGGATTTTTGTCGATTTTTAAACTTTAATTTGCGGAATAGTTTGCTTCGTTTCATTGTGCTTAGAAGTCGTTTGAAGGATTTCTTCTCTGTGTCATGATATCTTTTAGTTTTTCTCCTGTAAGCCTTAGTCCTAACCCTATTGACTCTATTATCTACTGAAGTAGAGTACAGCCTCTTGCCAGAACAACTATTGCTGCTTTCGGGCCGCTCCATTTTTCTGCAAGGGATATTGAATTACTTGACATAATGGCAGTGTTCCAGATAAAAGGGACTAAAGTGGTTTGCATGAGTAGGCATAAAAGCTCTTTCGAATTCATGATGGTGGCTAATTTTCTCTATTTTATTACATTACGGAGATTTCTGGAGCAGTTTCGAATTTATAAAATAAATTCGAAACTAAAAAGTTAATAGCCAACTTTTTGACAGTTACAACTCCGAAGTCAACACCCCGCTATATCTTTACCACTGAGGATTTTTTTTTAATCTCATTCATCCTTTTATCCACTTTTCATATGAACTCAAAAGTGCAACTGCACTCAAGGTATTAATCGCATAGTTATTATTTTCCACATGAAATTTTAACTTAGATATTTCAATAGGAAACTACCAAATAAAAATGAAATAAAAAGCGAATGCATGATTTAGATTTAAAAACCATCAACTCTAACCTTCATCATTATTATAGAGATTTTCAAACGAAAAGCTTAAAATTGTATTCGAATATCCATGAGAGAGTAGAGTTTAGAGTTCGAAACCCACACAGTGAATCAACATTGGAAATTCTGAATAATAATGATTTAAAAAAATATGCAGAATTTAAATATTTAATCTAATAAAAATGAATCACATTTGAATTTGATGGCAGAGGAAATTATTCCTTTTATTAGGAAATAAAACGATAAACTTTTATCCGGAGACGAAATTATGTGAGTGAAATAAAAGCTGATTTATTACTATGGAAAAGGACTTAGGAGTAAAAGACGATCGCAAATGTGAATTTTACACTGTTAGGGTAAGTTCCGAGTTATCGAACAGTTCCACATTTTCGATTAAGTGGGAAATTTTTAATATAATTTAATATTTTAACTTGATGTTTGAATAATAATAATAATTTTTCTTATACTATCGAAGATGTGGAACAGTTCGATAATTCGGAACTTACTTTAGATAGTTGCCCTGACTACCCATTAGTTGACCTGACTACCCATTAGTTGCCCTGACTACCCATTAGTTGCCCTGACTACCCATTAGTTGACCTGACTACCCATTAGTTGCCCTGTCTACCCATTAGTTGCCCTGACTACCCATTAGTTACCCTGACTACCCATTAGTTACCCTGACTACCCATTAGTTGCCCTGACTACCCATTAGTTGCCCTGACTACCCATTAGTTGACCTGACTACCCATTAAATGCCCTGACTACCCATTAGTTGACCTGACTACCCATTAAATGCCCTGACTACCCATTAAATGCCCTGACTACCCATTAGTTGCCCTGACTACCCATTAGTTGCCCTGACTACCCATTAGTTGCCCTGACTACCCATTAGTTGCCCTGACTACCCATTAGTTGCCCTGACTACCCATTAGTTGCCCTGACTACCCATTAGTTGCCCTGACTACCCATTAGTTGCCCTGACTACCCATTACTTGCCCTGACTACCCATTGGTTGCCCTGACTACCCATTACTCGCCCTGACTACCCATTACTTGCCCTGACTACCCATTACTTGCCCTGACTACCCATTACTTGCCCTGACTACCCATAAGTTGCCCTGACTACCCATTACTTGCCCTGACTACCCATTACTTGCCCTGACTTCCCATTACTTGCCCTGACTACCTATTACTTGCCCTGAGTAGTGACTAACCTGCAGAATCTGAGCAATGCACTGTCCCACACCGTATAGTAGTGTCACCACGAAGAAACTGATGCCAATGGTCATGTCCCAGGGAGGTAGAGAGCTGAAATAGAGGGAGGGAGAGGAAGAGTTAGAGAGTAATCTATTACCGGACACTCACAGTACTCGGAAAATGATGACTCCATGAACCAATCTGACATTTAAAAGTTTACGATTGACACATCACTCATTTGCGAGAACACGGTCATATCTCAAAAGAGCTTTTTTCAGGAGAGGCATTTTGGTAGCTAGTTAATGGTATATCGTTAGGACATTTAGCCTCTCTAGCGGTACATTGTTAACCTACAATGAGGAAACATTAACCAAAATAATCAGTATATTAAAATTTATATGTCTTTATGGATAACTTGAAAATACGTTTTTGTGTGTTTATGACGTTGTTCCTGCAAATGAGCGATATGTATACTAACACCCACTTTGCGAGTACTGCGAGCCTAATAGTACTGAGCAGTGCGATGTTATCCTAAATTTTACATAAATAGCTAGTAAAGAACTTGCCGAGGCGAATCCAAGAAGAAATAGTCCCCCAAAAGACTGTTATAGAATAGCAAGCGTGTATATATACACCCAGGATGTCATTTGTGTCTCGCAATTCGTGTCCTTTCTTCCAATCAGATTGTAGTCTGGCTTGCAATCGTCTGCGTGTTTATTTTTGGGTGACGAAAAAGAAATCCTCACAAAGTCGCATTCGAGGATTAAATATTCCCTTGTATTGGGTCAGAGAGGAGCCCCCAGGGGCAGCATCCACTGAATATATTCAAAGGAGGGGTCAGACGCATGGACAGACATTGTCAACAGCAGAATATTCATACGGTCCAAAGCCAGAAAGAAACGAATGCGGAGAAATAAAAAAAAATATAATTGTATTAGGTATGTAGGGTACGTTATGACTTATTGGACGGTTCCACAGTATCGATCATGTTGTACGTAAAGAGTATATTATGATTAATTTTCAAACAATTATTTTAATTGGTAAGAAGTAAGATCATAATTATAATAGGTATACTTTTTCCTTATATGATCTAAAATGTGGAACCGTCCGATAACTCGGAACTTACCCTAAATTTAAAATATTTAAAATTTAAAATATGTACTCAATTTAAATCTCGAAATATTCCTTTTTCTCGATATTTATTATAAAAAAACTCAAATTATCTTTTCACTGTTTGAAATACTTTCAAAATAATATAGTGTGCCTACATTACATTTAGCTACTTAATTATAGCAATATAAATCTGATAATAAAGAAACATTAATAAACACAATAATGATTATACAGGGTGTCCCAAAAAAAAGATACGCAAATTTCAAAGGCTGTAATTAAAAAACTATTAAACTTACAAAAAATTGTATAATCACATTTTGTTTCTCAACAATTTTTTCTATCTCTGTACAAAATTTTAGATGAATTTATTTAACCATCTTCTTTTAGCTATATTTTTAGTGACCGATACCAAAATCCTACTTGCGCACTTTCAGTAAAACAATTATTTCACAGTTCGAATTGTTCAAGCAGCAATTACAGAAAATTAAAATTTGCAAATCACTGCAATGAAAAGTGGATTAGATGTTTCTAAATCTACATTCAACAGAATTGTAACTTTAAATTTGAAGTGACATCCTTACAAGATGCACGAGCGAAACAAACACCTTGATACCGATCTTCCTTGGAGGCTGAATTTTGCTCATAGTTTTCAACAAAAAAATGTCCGGTTTGTGGACAAAAATGTGGTTGGTGATGAGACCACTTGTTCTTCACTTTCAACTTTGACGTAAAAATTTCTTGAGAGAAAGTCTGTGTGTGAATTGGACTAGGTACCAATGACCGACTTGGCCATATCGTCTGTCCTTAGTTTTACAAAAATAATTTAAATGGAGATAGATACCTTGATCTAATAAATGATAGAATCGTTTCAAGACTTCGAAAAATACATGGAAACAGAATCAATCGAACCTGATTGGTTCAGGATGGGCTCAGAGATGTTACTGTAAGGTAAAACTAAATGAGCTATTAGGCAATACGCATTATCATCCTGAATCATCATATCGAATGGCCTACCAGATCGCCTGAAACGATTTATAGGAGGAACAGTTTGATTGTTTTTTTTTTCGGTTGCATATTAGTAAACGCCTTTTATTGTTATAATAACGGTTTTTTAATAAATAATTTAAATAAACTGTTGAAAGTTATTAAAACATGGTTTTAATATCATAAAATTTGAAGTTAAACCAAAAGTGCGCAAACTAGTTTTGGTATCGGTCACTAAATATACAGTGCAAAGAAAACGGTTGGATATTTTCATCTAAAATTTTGTACAGATATGAAATATATGTTGATAAACAAAATGTGATATTCAAATATTTTGTAAGTTTAATAGTTTTTGAATTACAGCAATTGAAATTTGGGTATCGTTTTTTTTGGGACACCCTGTAGAGACATTATATATTATTTACTAATGAGTATAACGATATATTGATTTATAATCTATAAACTTTACTTGAAACTTAAAAAAATGACGCTACTTCTCAAGTTATATATCATATAACACAAATCTGTTAACCAATAATTAGAGAAAAGACTCTATCGAACTTTGCCGTGTGGGATGAACGGAAGAAAAATCGAAAATAAGATGCAACTGAAAAAGAAACTGAATATTTCTTAGCTCGTTAGAAATTTTAAGAAGAGAAGGTATCCCCATTCTTTGGATGCAGTAAAAAGAGGTATCCCCATTCTTTGGATGCAGTAAAAAGAGGTATCCCCATTCATTGGATGCTGTAAAAGGAGGTATCCCCATTTCTATGGATACAGTAAAAGGAGGTATCCCCATTCTTCGGATACAGTAACGCTAGTTTGTTGTACTGCACACTTTCGTTATTGTTTAATAACCTGGCAGGGAGGGGGGGAGGGTGGGGGCAGGGGCGGCACACCCCCCGATACACTTACATTAGTAGTCGATTTCATAATGCATAAAATGAAGTTAATAACGCACGCTCAGCATTAGGGTTATAAAATTGTGCAGCACATTCTCGAGATTGTGTAAATCGGCAAATGGCGCGGAACATATCGATTATAGTTATAAAATTAGATTTGCTAAACGGGTTCAACGTATCTTTTAGTTATTTACCTTCTTTAACATTTGGTATTAATTAATGAGTTATGAGTATCTAAATTATGGAACTGAAATAACAGGGTACTAACAAAAATAAATGTGTGAAAATAAAATAAAATAATTACAATATAGATAAATAATAATTTTATATATGGTTTTATTATGAGTCCGAAAATATGGAACAGTCCGATACCACGGACCTTTTACGTTTAAACTATAAATAATTAAACGTAGTACTAAAAAGTACCAATATCTAGTTAATTTTTTATATCACATTTAATTATCAATCACTTGTTTAGTAGAATAATATATAGCTGTAGCTATCATGTAAGTATTATAAGAAGTCACTGTTAAAAAAATTCTATAATAAAAACTAATTTATGAACCAGTATTGTTTCTATTAATAACTAATGTGTAATTACCGTGAAAAAAGTCTTGGTATTCTATGTTTATTTACTATAATAATTTCGAGACATACCTCGCAATTATTACAGATTTTATAAGTGTAATAAAAACAGGCCTGCTTGTATACCAATAAAAAAGTATTCAGTTTTACTATTTCACTGTTGACTGCCAGCAGAAGAAGGAATGGAAGGATGCAATAAGAATTAAGGCACAGACCATAATTTCTAATTACTATCAACTTAGGATGTTTTCTACTTTTAGATTGCAGAATATACAGGGTGACCCACAAAAAGTGAACCCATTTTTGAAAAATTATCGATATTGCATTTATGGACTAGATTACGTGCACTCGGTAAAGCGCATATTTTCGCCGCCGCTTTGATCCGTTATCTCCCAAAATCTAATAAACTGGTAACTGGTTAATGACCAATCGTCCTACCAAGTTTTATGCAATAGGGTTCAATACTTTTTGAGTTATAAATGACCTTGACCTTTGACCAGATCGCTCCCAAAATTCAACCAGATGGTTCCTGGATACTGTTCAATCGTCCCATCAAATTTCAGACAATTTGGTTGAATACTTTTAGAGTTATAAATGACCATGACCTTGACCTTTAACTTTTAGCTCGATCGCTCCCAAACTCTTAACAAAATGGTTCCTGTACAGTGACCAATCGTTCCACCAAGTTTCATGCAATATGATTCAATACTTTTTGAGTTATAAATGACCTTGACCTTTGACCCGGTCGCTCTCAAAATTCTACCAGCAGGTCACTGGACATTGACCAATCTTTTCACCAAATTTCAGGCAATTTGTTAGAACACTTTTTCACTTATGCGAATAAAAAGATGATAAATAAATAAATGCCGTCTAAAATATAACCTTTCCGAATTCTGCGAAGGTAATAAGAGCCGCGTTCGTCTGTCTGTCCGTGTGTCACACTTTCAGCAAGAATCACATATTAAAAGGAAAAACAAATAATTTGTTGTAGTATCATGACTACGGGCTACAATAATATTGAAACAAATAATTATTTAAAAAAATTATATTCTGACTTTTGATAAATTTTAATTTGTTTAATCATAATATGTGTATCCATGATACGCACTTGCATTCGAATATGATTTAGATTCAATAACAGTTACTGCACTAGTATATAATAATTTTTAAGCAATGACGAATGGTATAATCGATACAACTTATAAGTAGAAATACCTAATATTCAATTCTACTTGAACTCTAATTTAAATTTTTTTTTTAATAAAATATTTACATTAATTCTAAGTGGGTACAATTTTTGGTTCACCCTGTATATAAATAATAAAAAAATACATACACACTATAAATATAATACAAAATAAAGCATTTCGTGGACGAGATGTCCATGGATAGATATACAGGCACTGGTGCAAGTGTTAGGAAATAAATAGATGGCCTGAATCATAATTGATTGCTAAGAGGTTAAAAAGTATTAAAAGGATATCAAATTGATTAAGAGGAGATTATATTGATTAAGGAGGTCACTATAGCGAGATAATTGAAATCGTTCAGTCTGAGTGAGTGGGACAATTCGTCAGGTGTGTCAAGTCCCCTCTTGGAGAATTAATTGCCCTCCTTATCTATTTAATCAGAGATACTGATAGAGCATCTTCAGCAGTAGAGGAATGCAAGCCAATTAACAGCTGTAGCATAGATATAAACTGTAGCATAGATATAATTTATTGTAGCCTAGATACAAACATCCATCAGCAACAGGCAGTGAATATAGTGTCTTGAATATAGTATATTAATAAATACTTATTAGGGTAAGAACCGTATTATCGGACATTTTCGACAGGCCTCAAGAATATGATATTCACACGTGAGCACCATACATCTAATTGCACTCTGATAGTTGCAATATAAACAAATCGAATTTTTCTATATGATGAAATGGTTCATAAAAATCAAATTTCATCATGCATTGGGAATATGATCATTTTTAAATAATTTCAATAATAGGGGAAGAAAATCAAATTTTCGGACAAGAATCGAATTGAAATCAAATTTTCGGACAAGAATCGAATTGAAATCAAATTTTCGGACAAAAATCGAATTGAATTCAAATTTTCGGACACGTTATAATCCATTTTAAATAAATGTAATGAGAACTAATCATAATCACAATTATGATTTGTAATTATGATTTTATGAAAACAAAAATATGACCTTACGCATATTTGCGAAGGTAATAACAGATGTTCTATAAAATGACATATTTTTCTGACGGATAATATAAATGTGGATCATAAATTCATAAGTTTTTTTTTTGTTTAAAAAGACAATATTTTTCCATTAAAAACAAGAAGGATAAAATTCATAAGAGTAGCTATATTTTATTTGAGGTGCACCAAACTGCGAGTAGCGAGTATTGAGTCAAAAATTGCGAGTGCGAGTGTAAAACTGCGAGTGCGAGTGTAAAATTGCGAGTGCGAGTATAAAACTGTGAGTGACAGTCAAAAAGAGATATTGTGAGTGAGTATTTTGAAATGCGAATGGGAATTTCTAAAATTAATATTTTAGACTAGTTAATGTGAATCGTACGTGGTCACCACCTGTGGGTCACATTTATATAATTTAAGTGTGGTGAATATTGAAATGCACACTTCAAGATACATAATTCTTTTAGATTTTTGTGACATGAATCCGTTAATATAGTTCACTGTATCCGCTAGTTTGTTGTACTGTACACTTCATGATTGTTAAATGACCTGGCAGGGGGATTGGGAAGTTGGGGGGGGGGGCAGCACACCCCCCGATATACGTATTTTTAACAGTATGGGAATTACGTAATCGAAGGGAAAAAAGAAAATCCCACTCACATTTCCCACTCGCAATATTTTTTACTCTCACTCGCAACTCATCACTTGCACAAGCGGAACACTCATTTTATTTTCATGTTTCGGATTCTTATTAAAAATATGCTAACATTGCTAAATCTATATGACTATTGACTAATAAATCCATTTGTAAATTATTTTAGGTTTGAAAATAACACAAATTATGAATAGCATAAAGTTATGATTTTATAATTAAAAAAATACATCCCGTCCGGTTCATAGAGAGAAAAAAATATAGAATACTATTGTAATAATATGTAAGAAGTAGAAACTATCTTATTAAGGTACAAAAAATAACATTCCGTTTCATTCAAATAATAATAATAATAAAATACACATTATCTATTCTATTAAAATAATTAAACATCCCATAGAAAAAAATCCTAAGGAACATTTTCAGTGGAAAGTACTAAAAACATCTCAAATTTCTTAGTGATATTTTTAGACATCTTATGTTTTAGATACACTTTGCACTGGAAATCCAATGCATTCAGCTCCTCATCGTCCATTGAACTGAAATCTACAGAGATCTGACATTCCTTATGGAACCACCTTTGCAGTACTCGCAACCAATCCAAGCTGCTGGTTCATTCTGTCTACTATATCCTACACAAGCACCACACGCTTCTTCGTCCAAATCTATTATGATATCTTCCTCATCATCATATTGAATACTTTCATCTGAAGAAAGACTTAATCTGAATTAAGATTTCTTTTCACTGACTTCATCTTTTCTTTTCTATGCTTTTTACGTTCACGTTCCTCTTGTCTTGATTTCTTTTGATTTTCTTTGTCCTCTTTATCCTTTTGTTTTCTCTCCATGAAGGCAATATACTCAACACCACTAATTGCTGGTGGTATTTTCGTTTTTTTTAACAATCTTTTTAGTTATAATCAGATTTTCAGACATTCTTAAATGTTTTCCAAAGGGTGATTCTTTCTCCCAAGCAGTTTAATATTTTGGTGGAGACATTTCCAACCTGTTTTCAACTGCTGATAACTCAGCAATAATTTGACTATATCTGTTTTCCACAGATTGTAAACCAGAAGGACCTGCAACTGGGGAAGAAGCTCATGGATTGGGTTCACCGATGGTGATTGTTTGGCATATGGGGATGATTGCGCCATCATGGGTTGCATTTTCAATAGAGTTTGGAAATTCAATGATATTTTCTTCTCTTCTTTCATTGCCATGATAATCTCCAACAACTCTATTTGTTGAAGATGTTTCGATTGATTGGTCACCTGCATTAGCCATTAGTCGAAGATTTTTGTAGACCTGTTAAGCTTGTCGCCCACCTGATCGGAAACGACGCATCGGAACAGACACGAAGCATCAGACAAAAATCTAAACCATACATTTGAACGTGCTAACGCCCACCTGCTCGGATCGGAAACGAAACGACGCGTCGGATCGGAACGGAAACGACGCGGATATGTTTGAAAGAATATTTTTCTGATAGTTCTGATGCATCCGAGAGATTGCGCATGCGCATAACAGTGTTTGGAAAGGCTGTGATGGATATGGAAGATTGGAATAGGTGTGAATATCCTACTGTGTGATAAATACGTTGATATTAATACATAATCAATTAGTTTCATTCAATTAACTTTAATGATTATAAATCAGATCACGAAATGTTATTGAAATAAGAAGAATAACACTTTATTTACATGAATTTTATTTACATGAATTTTATTTACATGAATTTTATTTACATAAATTTTATTTACATAAATTTTATTTACATAAATTTTATTTACATAAATTTTATTTACATACATTTCATTTACATAAATTTCATTTACATAAATTTCATTTACATAAATTTCATTTACATAAATTTCATTTACATAAATTTCATTTACATAAATTTCATTTACATAAATTTCATTCACATAAATTTCATTTACATAAATTTCATTTACATACATTTCATTTACATACATTTCATTTACATACATTTCATTTACATACATTTCATTTACATACATTTCATTTACATACATTTCATTTACATTCATTTCATTTACATTCATTTCATTTACATTCATTTCATTTACATTCATTTCATTTACATACATTTCATTTACATACATTTCATTTACATACATTTCATTTACATACATTTCATTTACATACATTTCATTTACATACATTTCATTTACGTACATTTCATTTACGTACATTTCATTTACGTACATTTCATTTACGTACATTTCATTTACGTACATTTCATTTACGTACATTTTATTTACATACATTTCATTTACATACATTTCATTTACATACATTTTACTTGCATACATTTTACTTGCATACATTTTATTTGCATACATTTTATTTGCATACATTTTATTTGCATACATTTTATTTGCATAAATTTTATTTGCATGCATTTATTTGTATACATTTCATTTATATAAATTTTACTTGCATACATTTGTTTATACATAATTTTTAATATACATTTTTTTATATGTTTCTAACTAATTTTTTTAAAATAATTTTACATATATTTTTGATATTTTTGATATATATTGTTTTCAACATATTTTTTTGTATTTTTTGGGGAAGTACCTTCACTTGTATGATAATAAATTAGAGAGATTCGAACTGAAAATTAAAATCAACAACGATGCTACCGAATTTTTTTTATAAAATACCTATCGTATAAAATAGTTGTCATGATCGATAAATTTTAACTTTTAATTGTTATATTCTTATAAGTATTGTGATGACGGCATCGTTTCTCTTCCGAAGTCATCTGAACTGGTGTGCGTACGAACGTCGTGTCCGTTCCGAGTCTTCGTGAGCTTCCGCGTCGTTTCCGATCCGATCAGGTGGGCGACAAGCTTTATAGCTGATTTTCATAGCTTTCATTTATAATATCATATCCTTCAGAGAACCGACGTTTGAATAGTTCCCGTGATTCTTAGAAACGAACGTGCTTCATCAACTTGCTGCTCGAAAGATATGTTATTGATGGTCCGAGCCGCAATTGCAGCATCACTCGGATTAATCAATTTTGTGCAGTCAATTGCATTTGGATTGTAAGGTAGTATACCTGTCTTTCTGAATCCGGAGATTACATTGTTAGGTCTTGACTCAGCGATCTTACATGCTTCATCGAACACAGTGAAGAAGTGTGATCTATTCATAGGGAGATTGTTCTTCAATTTGAAATTAGTCAAAGCTTTATTTCAAAAGAGTTTTAGTGGTCCATATTGTTGTACTCTGATTTTTATCCTTGTTTTAAAATACTTCGTATTTTCATTTATTTGTGTGACAAATCGTCTACAGTCTTGATTTTTACTAGCGTGAGATGCCTTAGCAGGTAAGCTACGTTTCAGAACGTGTTTGAGAATTTTGGATTTTTTGGTAGGGTATTTTGGCTACTGAAATTGTATAAAAACGTTCCGCTTGTGATAAGATGTGTGCTCCCGTTAGTGTATTTGAAGTTTAACTGAATTTGGTGTAAAGGAAACTATATAATGTTATTAGTGTGATTGTCATATACCATTTTTTTAATTTGCGTAAATTTTTCAGTCTGTTATTAAGGTTTTTCATCTCCGTATCTATGATTAAGTGATTTCACTAATTGATTGTTCAAGAAAATTGATACCTTTTTGCTATCAATTTACTACCTGTGTGATCTATTGTTGGGTTACTGGTTTTGTTGCTGTCCAGAGGAGAGCCGATCATGGGCCAGTAGTCCCGATCCTTTTGTGATTCTGCGAATTAGTGTTTTTATTCGGCAGCACCAAGTGAGTACCTAGGCACTTCTTTAATTTATTGTGTCCTATAACTATTTTTTGTATTTGTAATTTTTCACCCTGAACTTCATGAATTAAGCAACATATTGTCGCAACCCCTTCTTCTAAATTTCTAGTTCAAATTATAAACGTGTTTTCTTTTTCTCCTTTCAGCTCCTGACAGGAGCGTGATTGGTGAACCCTCTCTTGATCTGGTTCTAGACCCAACTCTTTTATACCCCTGTTGTGCACTGACCCTGTTGTGCACTGACCCTGTTGTGCACTGACCCTGTTGTGCACTACTCCTGTTGTATCTTGCATATCTTTATTGTGCACACCTACTCACGTAGTGTGAGCGCTTCTGGTGCTACCATATAGTGTGTTTAAATAGTTGTTACTTAATTTCCCGAATTCAATTTAGTTTCTTTAGTTATCAGTTTCATGGTAACCGTTTATTTTTTTGATATGATTTATTCTGTAGCTTCTATTTAGTTTTTCTTGATTTAGTTTTTTTCGCGATTTAGTTTTTTTCGCGATTTAGTTTTTTTCGCGATTTAGTTTTTTTCGCGATTTAGTTTTTTTCGCGATTTAGTTTTTTCTAAATTTTAATAATTCAATTACTTTGCTTCTATTAATTTCCTATTATCAAAATTGCATTTATAATATTTTTTTCCATTTGTTTATTTAGACTGACCTGACGACTGACGACAGACTTAAATTATCTAACTACACCTAATTAACAATAGGTGTAGTCTTTTCCAATCTAGAGAACTAGACTATTTTTGTTTATTTTCAGTTCTCATTATTTTTTTTGTTATTCTTCAGTTTTTCACTATTCACATATTCTTTTCAGTTCGCGTTATATTTTCATTAGTTTCTTTGTCCTCGGTTTCATTTACTTTATGTTCTATTTTTTTATTCAGCTAGTTTATTTTGATATTCATATTTTCAGTTAAATTTTTGTGAATATTTAGTTTTCTCAATAATAAAGTAGTATAGTCTTTTCCATTCTTATTTTTTTTTAACCTTGGTGAATGAATAGTTTAGCAGTGGAATATCTTATTCCGCCGGGCCCATTTTTCTAAACTTTTGCCGCTACAATATACGCTCACGTCCAAGGGTTGTATAATACGAGTCGCATGAGCTGGGAAGCAGTAAAGAATCACGTCATTTTTCTTGCAGAATTCACCATTAGAAAGGTTGATGTGAGATGAATGTCTATCCAACAGTACAATTATTGGGAATTGAATTCCCCTATCCTTGACAGCTGGAATAAACTTGGAAGAAAACCACCCAAAAAACTTTTCTGAATCCATCCAGCCATTTTTTGTCACTCCAACGTCATAGTTACTTGGATTCACGTTTTTGAAATTATATATTGGCCGAACTCCTGGGAAAAGAACAAAATGTTTCTGAAAATGTCCATCAGCTGATACACACCGTAGAACAGTTATCTGTTCTTTATTTTCAGTAGATACATTGTACACATTCTTGCATCCTTTCTCCGCAAGTACCCTCAGTTTATTAGAGCCTCCTAAAGGAAACCATGACTCATCTAAATTAAATACACGGTTTGCGTTTTCAGATGTAAGAAATCTTTCAGCATCAATTCCATGTTCAGAAGAAAGATAATTTTCGAACGTGTCAAACCGTTCTTCCAGTGATTCCTTGGTCACTCTTTGGCGCATGTGACCAATGTGTTCCGGCATTCTATCTGATATATTTGGATGGCGGGATATGAAGCGCTGCACCCAACTCTTGGATGGCTCATTGTTTATAAAAAGCCTATCTTCTTCAACAATAACATTTCCAGCTTTAGCTGCATCCTCTTCCTCTTTTTGTAGCACATCTTCAATTATTTTTCTTACGTCTTCTCTACTTTTTTTTATACCGGTTTTTTAGACCAGAATATTAAGAAATTAACTAGCTGCTCTTCTTGTGACGCTGAAAGTTTACACTTTCTTCCTGTAATAAACAGGGTGGAAATAATTAATATGCATACTCTATTATTGCTAACTTTTTATTGTAGCCTACATTAGATTCCATTTTACGAACCTGGCTTCATCAGTCCACTAGTATAACGACCCGATACACGATCTCCAAGAGTAGAAACAGGGATATTATACTTAACTGGTGCTTCTCGAATAGATATCATTTTATTTCGAATTTCAGCAACTGCAGTTGTCATATCTAAATTTTTGTATCGTTTAATTTTCTTCTTAGGAGCCATGTTGCTGCAATTTTGATATAGTTATGCAATACTGAATCAGGTAGATGACACCAATTGTAATTAAATATACTATATTACAACAGTGACAACACTATGAAATTAAACTATGTAGTATTTTTTTACTATTGTATCAGAGCGATCGTTATATAGAACCTTGCGCTGCAAGTCTTCAAACTGAACATAATGGTTGAAGGTCCTCTCCAGGCTCCGGGAAAAAATGAGTTTATTACATAATATTATAGAACTAAGGTCTACGATCATAATTGCGAAAACCGCATACAATTCGATTCAGTATATATTTTATTATTTGCTTTTAAAGATTTTCAATACTCTGTGAGCAACAGTCAAGCGAATCTCCAACCTGACGCTGAGAAAGAATATTGTACACTCTTTGTTTTTGATTTCAAATTTAGATTTTTGAACAAACAATGCGTTTTTGGCTTTCTTTTAAGATATTAATTGTTTCTAAAAGTATATAAACGTTTCTAAAATAAGCATTCTAAAATTTAAGCATTTAAACGAATAATAAATAGATTTATTAAACCTAATACCTAGTTGACAATCAAAACAAATGGTGAACATTCTTCTTCTTCAGACTGAAAATTAGAAAGTCGGAAGTAAAGTAGGTTTTGTATAGAGTTTGGATTATAAAAAAATCTTTAAGAGCATATAAAATTAAAAATACTCTATCAAATTTTATGGGATTTGCAGTAGCATGATAAGAAACATTAGGCTCGTTGATCTAAGCAATAAAAAAATTTGCTTGGAGGGGACCTTTAACATTTTTTAATCCATGACAGGATAAATCAAAAATTATATATTGAATAATAATAACAACTATTTAAGGCATCAGTAATATAATAAAACAACTGTATAATTATGAAAGGTATATTTATGACAAATTCGATTCTCCAGACAAACCTGTCTGAAGAATCGAATTTTCGTTTGTTAAATAATCGATTCGTCGGACAGTTGTCCGAAATGGTGAATGTTCATGTATTTGGAATCGATTCATCAGACAATATTTTTCAGAAGCTAGAGTTAAGATGATGATAAAAAGTTTATCGCCAAATGTAGCAGGACTCCTAATGTAAACATTAACACTTGTCCAAGCGGTCTAGAGCAGTTAGGTCGTAAGTTACGTTTGTTGCAATTTACGTCACTTTTATAACATCGTGTGTTTAAAAGTGATATGAAAGGGATTCAAAATACCTAATTGTCTGCTATTTCTCTGCATATTCAATGATCTTCACGAAATTGAAATGCATTGTACATGGTATATATAGCAGCTGATTTATCCTTCGCTTGGTCACATTAAGTTTAATATATAGGATATTTGGGCTGTTGAACTGGATTTGTCCGATATTTCGATTCGTCCGATAATTCGGTTCTTACCCTATATATTATAAACTAACGCTCATTCTATACTAGCGGATGAAACGCGGCGTTTTCACGGTAGAGACGCTTTGCAGTCTATTACTAGGCGATGAAAACATAAGGTCCTATTCGCTAGTGAAGAATGAGCGTAACATAAAAATGGGGTACTTTAATTAGTTGAAAGTAGGAATGAGTTTATTAGGAATGTTCCCAATCTAGAGCAAAGTGAAGATGCAGCTAATAGAAAGGGAGTTATTGAAGCTGGAGAATGTGTACTTGACACGAATTAGAGGGCTAGAGTACAGCTGAAAAGAGAGCTACACATTGTCTGTACTAGTTCTATGTAATGAGTAACTTGATCTTAACGGTAATCAAATAAAGAGTCTAAATCATCGTTATAAAAAAAGGGGAACTGCTAATATCTTTAATTAATGTTTTAAAGAAAATAAGTATTATGATTAGGTGTTTAGTACTTCAAATGTGGTCTAATATGGGCTTAATTATTTGATAAACTGGCTAAATTTGCAAAAGAAATAATGAAATTGTTCTCACGTACATGTTTTAAAGATTTCAATAAAGTTATTATTGATACAGTATAACTCAAGTACGGCAGTCACAGTGACTGTATAACTCAAGTACGGTAGTCATACTGACTGTATAACTCAAATACGGTAGTCATACTGACTGTATAACTCAAGTACAGTAGTCACACTGACTGTATAACTCAAATACAGTAGTCACACTGACTGTATAACTCAAGTACAGTAGTCACACTGACTGTATAACTCAAATACAGTAGTCACACTGACTGTATAACTCAAGTACGGTAGTCACACTGACTGTATAACTCAAGTACAGTAGTCACACTGACTGTATAACTCAAGTACAGTAGTCACACTGACTGTATAACTCAAATACGGTAGTCATACTGACCGTATAACTCAAGTACGGTAGTCACACTGACTGTATAACTCAAATACGGTAGTCATACTGACCGTATAACTCAAGTACGGTAGTCACACTGACTGTATAACTCAAGTACGGTAGTCACACTGACTGTATAACTCAAATACGGTAGTCATACTGACCGTATAACTCAAATACGGTAGTCACACTGACTGTATAACTCAAGTACGGTAGTCATACTGACTGTATAACTCAAGTACGGTAGTCATACTGACTGTATAACTCAAATACGGTAGTCACACTGACTGTATAACTCAAGTACAGTAGTCGCACTGACTGTATAACTCAAGTACAGTAGTCACACTGACTGTATAACTCAAATACGGTAGTCATACTGACTGTATAACTCAAGTACAGTAGTCACACTGACTGTATAACTCAAATACGGTAGTCATACTGACTGTATAACTCAAGTACAGTAGTCACACTGACTGTATAACTCAAGTACAGTAGTCACACTGACTGTATAACTCAAGTACAGTAGTCACACTGACTGTATAACTCAAGTACAGTAGTCACACTGACTGTATAACTCAAATACGGTAGTCATACTGACCGTATAACTCAAGTACGGTAGTCACACTGACTGTATAACTCAAATACGGTAGCCATACTGACTGTATAACTCAAGTACAGTAGTCACATTGACTGTATAACTCAAGTACAGTAGTCACATTGACTGTATAACTCAAATACGGTAGCCACTCACTTGTTGAATATAATTGAATTTCCAGGTCACTGCATTCTAAATTGTTTTCCCTGAGTGAATTAAACGAGAAATGGTGAACAAAAGAGAGAGAGAGAGAATGGTGAACAAAAGAGAGAGAGAGAGAGAGAATGGTGAACAAAAGAGAGAGAGAGAGAATGGTGAACAAGGAGAGAATGGTGAACAAGGAGAGAATGGTGAACAAGAGGGAGAGGATGGTGAACAACAGAGAGAGGATGGTGAACATAAGGTGATGAAGCAGTCACCACTTTTTCATACCAATTACTAGCGTGTAGTTGTTCTTGTTCTCATTTTTCTATATTCATATTTATGAGTTGAAAAAAAAGAGTTAAAGGAGACACTTAATAAGTAAAGGTACACCCCTTAACTAGTTTCCTATCTCTATTTGTCTGTCTGTCTGTCACGCTTTAAGAATTTTTTAGAAACTAGGCAAACTATGTGACCAAGTGGTAGCATGAAAACTAATTCATATTAGAGTTTAGTAAATTGCGATTTACTTAAAATATAGTGTTAGTTAAAAAAAAACTTTTCACAATATCTGTCATTAATTGTATTATATTCTAGAGTCTATGTAGTAATATTATCGTCATTATTCAATTAATAACTTTAGCTAAATATGGATAGTTCAATTTACACGAATATTGATACTATTGAGAACACGTTATTCTTAACGGGCAAGTACACTAGTAATTACTATTAAAGAAGAGGCCAGATGAAAAGCGTATAACAAACACATTTGATAACCTCAGTTATATATGTACTTAAATAATTTATATGAATTCATTAGGGTTTATTATACCATTTACCTTTAATCACATTCCACCATTTACCTTTAATCACATTCCACCATTTATCTTTAATCACATTCCACCATTTACCTTTAATCACATTCCACCATTTTCTTTTAATCACATTCCACCATTTTCTTTTAATCACATTCCACCATTTACCTTTAATCACATTCCACCATTTACTTTTAATCACATTCCACCATTTACTTTTAATCACATTCCACCATTTACCTTTAATCACATTCCACCATTTACCTTTAATCACATTCCACCATTTACTTTTAATCACATTCCTCCATTTACCTTTAATCACATTCCACCATTTACCTTTAATCACATTCCACCATTTACTTTTAATCACATTCCACCATTTACTTTTAATCACATTCCACCATTTACCTTTAATCACATTCCACCATTTACCTTTAATCACATTCCACCATTTACTTTTAATCACATTCCTCCATTTACCTTTAATCACATTTCACCATTTACTTTTAATCACATTCCTCCATTTTCTTTTAATCACATTCCACCATTTTCTTTTAATCACATTCCACCATTTACCTTTAATCACATTCCACCATTTACTTTTAATCACATTCCACCATTTACCTTTAATCACATTCCACCATTTACTTTTAATCACATTTCACCATTTACTTTTAATCACATTCCTCCATTTTCTTTTAATCACATTCCACCATTTTCTTTTAATCACATTCCACCATTTACCTTTAATCACATTCCACCATTTACTTTTAATCACATTCCACCATTTACTTTTAATCACATTCCACCATTTTCTTTTAATCACATTCCACCATTTACTTTTAATCACATTCCACCATTTTCTTTTAATCACATTCCACCATTTTCTTTTAATCACATTCCACCATTTTCTTTCAATCACATTCCACCATTTACTTTTAATCATATTCCACCATTTACTTTTAATCACATTCCACCATTTACTTTTAATCACATTCCACCATTTTCTTTCAATCACATTCCACCATTTACTTTTAATCACATTCCACCATTTACTTTTAATCACATTCCACCATTTTCTTTTAATCACATTCCACCATTTTCTTTTAATCACATTCCACCATTTACTTTTAATCACATTCCACCATTTTCTTTTAATCACATTCCACCATTTTCTTTTAATCACATTCCACCATTTTCTTTCAATCACATTCCACCATTTACTTTTAATCATATACCACCATTTACTTTTAATCACATTCCACCATTTTCTTTTAATCACATTCCACCATTTTCTTTCAATCACATTCCACCATTTACTTTTAATCATATTCCACCATTTACTTTTAATCACATTCCACCATTTACTTTTAATCACATTCCACCATTTTCTTTCAATCACATTCCACCATTTACTTTTAATCACATTCCACCATTTTCTTTCAATCACATTCCACCATTTTCTTTCAATCACATTCCACCATTTACTTTTAATCATATACCACCATTTACTTTTAATCATATTCCACCATTTACTTTTAATCACATTCCACCATTTTCTTTCAATCACATTCCACCATTTTCTTTCAATCACATTCCACCATTTACTTTTAATCACATTCCACCATTTACTTTTAATCACATTCCACCATTTTCTTTCAATCACATTCCACCATTTTCTTTCAATCACATTCCACCATTTACTTTTAATCACATTCCACCATTTACTTTTAATCATATTCCACCATTTACTTTTAATCACATTCCACCATTTACTTTTAATCACATTCCACCATTTTCTTTCAATCACATTCCACCATTTACTTTTAATCACATTCCACCATTTACTTTTAATCACATTCCACCATTTTCTTTTAATCACATTCCACCATTTTCTTTTAATCACATTCCACCATTTACTTTTAATCACATTCCACCATTTTCTTTTAATCACATTCCACCATTTTCTTTTAATCACATTCCACCATTTTCTTTCAATCACATTCCACCATTTACTTTTAATCATATACCACCATTTACTTTTAATCACATTCCACCATTTACTTTTAATCACATTCCACCATTTTCTTTCAATCACATTCCACCATTTACTTTTAATCATATTCCACCATTTACTTTTAATCACATTCCACCATTTACTTTTAATCACATTCCACCATTTTCTTTCAATCACATTCCACCATTTACTTTTAATCATATTCCACCATTTACTTTTAATCACATTCCACCATTTACTTTTAATCACATTCCACCATTTTCTTTCAATCACATTCCACCATTTACTTTTAATCACATTCCACCATTTACTTTTAATCACATTCCACCATTTTCTTTTAATCACATTCCACCATTAACTTTTAATCACATTAAATTGCGTCGCATAGAACAATTAATAATACAATAACTTATTAATACTATTGCAAAGCATCAATTGGTTATTTTTATTGGAGAATTAAATGTTTTAATTACATACCAATCAACGAAAGGCTCTGCATTGGATTATCCATCATTTAATGAATAGTCAGAAAAATATAACACTATAAAAGAAAAGAAAAAACTCCCACGCTTCTCAATCTAATAAATAATGTGAATATCTACCAGTCTTTTGAATTTAATAGCGACACTCTGTATTTAAAGAATTAATAGATTGAATACACGTTTTAGGTACGTAGGGTAAGTTACGAATTATCTGTCGGTTCTATATCTTCGGTCATATAAAAAATTAGTATTTAATTTTTATTTGCTATATACAATGTGTATGAAAGAAAATGTGGGAAAGGCCGATAACTCTGAAGGTAATAAAAAAAATAGGTACTATACATCATATATAAATAGAACTATTTAAATTTAGTGAAGGAAATATAAACAAAAACACTTATATTAAAAATAATATCAAACTTATATAATTTGTTAAGTGTTCTTTGAGTAACATTTTCTTATTTTATTTATAGTTTTAATTGAAAAAAACTTTCTTGCGTGATCCAAATAGAAAAGTTTGGAAAATATTTGTCTGAAAGTTAAGTCGAACTCTATTGCTTTCGAACGAGTTTCGGACACAAACCTCGAGGATTTCATTAGCAGTGGAATGGGAAAATGATAGAAAATAATGAACAGATTTGGAAAGAGAACTAAAAACGAGTGGCAATGGAAGTAAGTCAGAATATTAAGAATTTATCTAGACTAAAATTAAATATAAATTTTACAGTACAGTGGAGCTCCTATACAGGGTGGCGCAAAAAAAGGAAACCCATTTACAAACTATCAAAGCTAGAAATTTTCTAAAAATACAGTGTTATTTTATTTACTTCTTCTGCATTTATTTTGATTATTCGTTAAGAGTTACGACCAAAATTAATCATCCTGCAGTGATTTAAAAAAGGTAAATAAAAAAGGCTTGCGCGAGCACGAAAAACACAAAAAAGTTCATAATAGGAATAATTTATTTCCATATGGTAGTAGTAAAAATTAAATCCTACTATTTTTCATTCAATTAACGCTTTTCTTATTGACTCTTTCATTCATGGAAATACATCTTCACCACCAATCACGATATCTTCTACAAAATGTGCATTTTTTTGCAGAAACCATTTTGCCAAATTTAGACGGTGCGGTAAATCAGTTCTAAGAGTTCGAATCTTCTTCAAAGGATGATATCTCAAACAGTGTTTAACAATTCGGTGAAATGTCTCTAAAATGAAATCTATTCCTTAACTTCTAATTGTATTTATAGGGTTTTCAATAAACTGTTCATGAAAAAGATTAATGTTTTCATATGTTCATTCTTTTCTCCTGCGACATGATCACTTTTTGTTCAAATTTAAAGTGGTTTCTTCAGATTTGAATTTATTAACATTTGTCAATATGGTTTTATAATTAGTGGAAATCTTTTTAGAAAGCGTTGTTCAAAATGAGGTTGAACCTGCGTAAAGCTTTCAGTGTTTAAAAATTTTATCACAACTAAAACTCTTTGTTCTTTTGAAAGCTGCATTTTGAGGGTATCGAATAGAAGGTAAAAATTAACGGCGAAATTATTTTATAAAGATATCAATTTTATCTGAAAAAACAACTTTCAAATGGTAATTCATTTTTTTATTTTCTCTTTATTTGTTACAAAAAATAGTAGAATTTATTGATTTTACATCCATATAAAATGAATACCTCTTATAATTTTTTCTTATATTTCGTCCTCGCGCAAGCCCTTTTTATTTACCTTTTTCTAATTTGCTGCAGGATGTTTAATTTCTGTCGTAACTCTTGACAGGTTATCACAATAGATGCAGAAAAAGTAACCGAATTAAACTGTGCTTTTAGAAAATTTCTAGCTTTGATAATTTGTAAAATAAACTAGTTTGAAAATGGGTTTCCTTTTTTTGCGCCACCCTGTATAGTGAACTTCAACTAGTTTACTATTGAGGATTTAGTAACTATGAAAGATTCAAGATTTTAGTAGGGGTTTAACGTCTGCTTCGGAACCAAAGGCCATATCGCTGACGTCAAAAGGAAATTAAATACAAGGGACTGGAAGAAGCAGTCAGAGAGTGGCATTGTCACCGTCGGTGACAATGCTCATGGATGCAGAAAAGCTACTCCGTGAATGCAGTCACTTACCAAGGAATGTGACGAAACGGGACACAAGCACCGGTGGCTGCACTCACGGATGGAAGAGGAAAATGAAGAGGTGATAGTAAATGAAGCCTACGAGTCTACCTAACACAAAATCTAAGACCTCGTAGTTGAAGAGCATAACCCTAGCGCTATCCTCCAAAACTGCAAGTAGCGTTAAAAAAAAGATAAAAAGACAATCCATAATCCAAATTACAACAGTTCGGGGCCCAAGGGACGCCACCCCCCTTCTCTTCCATTCACCACAGACAGCTTCAGGATAGAGCCCCTGGGGGCGAAGGATTTAAGAGATGAATAAAAAATGTCCTTTTCATGGCAAACTATACAAAATATTTTCATTCCTTTTGAAATAAATTCATTATACAACGTATTTCATTTCTCAGAACTCTAAAATCGGAATGGTTCACTACACATGACTTCATTATAGAGGAGTTGTACTGGTAGAAAACCTCTTTCATGAAATAATTTTAAATTTACTATATAGAGTTATAAACTATAGAAATTCATAGATTTGAGGCAGACTAAACAAAATATGTTCACTATAGAGGCAAGATCATTCATTATACAGGACTTTACTAATCAGAATGGTTCAGTATACAGAGTTCTATATGGAAGAGTTATACTGAATATAATTAATTTAGCAGAGGTTTAACGTCTGCTTCGGAACCAAAGGCCATATCGCTGACGTCAAATGAAAAAAAAAATTCTTATCCGCATTACAACAGTTCATACCCTTCTTTGAATAGAATTTAAACATAAGCTATGTAGTTTAATACTATTTAGACATAAGCTATGTAGTTTAATACTATTTAAACATAAGCTATGTAGTTTAATACTATTTAAACATAAGCTATGTAGTTAATTACTATTTAAACATAAGCTATGTAGTTTAATACTATTTAGACATAAGCTATGTATATTAATACTATATAAACATAAGCTATGTAGATTAATACTATATAAACATAAGCTATATATATTAATATATAACAAAGGTATATAACCACAATAGAACATATCGAATTGCCAGAGTTAAATATTACAGTACAAAATATTAGTACGGAAACTATAGAGAGTAAATTGATGATACATATATTTTTACTGTTATAATATAAACAATAGAAAGAAAGTAATTACAATGTATTATAATAAATAGAAGAGGGTGGTACGTACAAATGGAATGGAGTTCACTATAAAGAATTACCATGCATGCTAAATTAATTAAGTGAATATGCATGTAATTTTACACTTACTAATACAGCGGAAAATTCCACCATTTCGAAAGAATAACATTACAGGCAGGCCCCGCATTTATTACACCCCACTCTTATTACAAATGGTAACAAGAGTGAAATATGACTCAAGTTAATATGCGATTGTAACTATACAAACATGTCATTTAGGTTTCCCAAAGATGTAGGAATTAGGAAGATATGCACAGGATAAGATAAGACAGGATCGACAGCTCTTACATAAACGCACTTTGAAGAAAAACAACACGTTTTACTTTTTCCATATAGAGCCTTACTCAAAAATGTATGAAAAGTGTTTACAATGCTGAATACAGGCCCCGATTAGTTTTAAAAAAATTCTAAAAAGAATGAATAACATTCCTTGTTTCTATGTAAAAAATAATTATCATGGGTCACACAAGCCAGCGTATTTCATAACAAAACTGTAATCATCTTAATATGAACCTGCGCAACACTCTACCTTGCTTGGAACCTACCTATATATTGCCAAATAAAATTTCACAGTGCGTAAAATTACTTTTTGCTCAATGTAACACAATAATATAAAACAAAGTATCTATTAATTACACACCTATACTGAGTGAGAGTTAAGCTATGGTTAAATACTTTAAATAAATTCACTATACATTGAACTTTCATCACAGAGCCTCAACTAATTTTTAGCAACAAGCAATGGAACACTGTATAATGGGCTTAGAACTTTGACTTTGAAAACAATTTTCTTTCATTATAACTCATAGAAAATGAAAACGACTCATTTTTAATGCCAAATGGTAATAAAAATGAGGTAAGTCACTATTATTATAGTTATTGTGACTTACCTCAGTCTTATTACCATTTGGCATTAAGAATGAGTCGTTATTTGGTAATAAAGCGAGGCAAGCCTGTATTACGTACACATTATTCGTAATAACTCTTATGCAACATAAATTGTAACTAAATCCATCGCATTTATCACCGGTAATAATCACCAACACTACAACCACTTCAGTTGATTAATGTACACCATTAAGAGCGGTAATAACGACCCTAAGATCAAACATAGATCACACTCGTCCAAAAAACACTCGATCGTATTACTCTTTTACCGATGGTTTCCATTTCGAATGAGAAAACAACCGAAACGTTTTAGAGATCTTTGAACATTTCTTGCCTTTTTTTCGAATTGGGTCTAATAGATCGGAAGAGTGAGAGTCAGTTTCAAATGAAGAGGAGGGTTTTAGTAGATGGAAAAGAAGATACGAAATATAATGTTTCTTCTGAACTACACTCTGCAAATTATAAAAAAAACACAATTTCATTTATTTCTAAACTGATTGGTTGGTTCACAGAGTTTTGATAATTGCAGCTATGTATAATGAAATAAAATAGGAAGTGACTCAATTACCGGACACGACAATATTACCGAATGAAAACAACTAATAGTGGTATTCACAGTTACTGTATCATCACATGTGTGCGCGGACAGAATGCCTACGGACAAAATGCCTAACGGACAAAATGCCTAATGGACAAAATGCCTAACGGACAAAATGCCTATGGACAAAATGCCTAACAGACAAAATGCCTAACGGACAAAATGCCTAAAATGCATTTAAACCTATTTCAAAAATGGAAATTGTGGACAAAGATTTAAAATAAGTGAGACTAAGTGGAAATAAAGAGTTTTGTCTCAGTGAGAGTTTATTAAATCACTTTCACATTGAATATGAACATTTGTAACTCCGCATGCTTAGTGTAAACACCCTCTTATTTTATTTCACTCTGTTTGTGATTTATCACTAAAGTGTTTACTCTATTTATCAAATCGATCTCAAAAATTAATTATCCTACATCTTGCTATTTTTATTGGACCTATAATCATCTTCTATTTTCATTTTTTATAATATTGTGTAATTTGTATTCTTTTAGTTAGCTATAATCATCTTCAATCTATCCTAATGTTAATAGTCAATTAAAGTTAAGTAATTACTATATTTATATAAGTTAGTACTGACATGTAATTAACTATACTCTGGTTAAAAGAAAGCAGCTGATATTTGTTTCCACTGGAAAAATATACAGTATTCTTTATGAGATGTAACTGAGACGTAGTATATATTTTTTTCTTATGTTTTACATAAATTTTTAAAAATATTATTTGACGTTCAATGATAATGTTTATTGAAATATAATGTATTCTGTTCTTCATTTACCAATAATCATTCCATTACAGATTTCACTTCATTGTTTTGTATTCGGCTCATTTATTTAAATGTGTAGTTAATTCTTTTACGTCATTATTCTACAATTTCTATTTTCAATATTAAAACATTTTATAAATTTGGCATTTTATCCGTTAGGCATTTTGTCCTAGTATCATCACATGGGTATTCACTGTATCATCACACGGGTATTCACTGTATCATCACACGGGCATTCACTGTATCATCACATGGGTATTCGCTGTATCATCACACGGGTATTCACTGTATCATCACACGGGCATTCACTGTATCATCACACGGGTATTCACTGTATCATCACACGGGTGGGTATTCACTGTATCATCACACGGGTATTCACTGTATCATCACACGGGTGGGTATTCACTGTATCATCACACGGGTATTCACTGTATCATCACACGGGTATTCACTGCATCATCACATGGGTATTCACTGTATCATCACACGGGTATTCACTGTATCATCACACGGGTATTCACTGTATCATCACATGGGTATTCACTGTATCATCACACGGGTATTCACTGCATCATCACACGGGTATTCACTGTATCATCACACGGGTATTCACTGTATCATCACACGGGTATTCACTGTATCATCACATGGGTATTCACTGTATCATCACATGGGTATTCACTGTATCATCACACGGGTATTCACTGTATCATCACACGGGTATTCACTGTATCATCACATGGGTATTCACTGTATCATCACACGGGTATTCACTGTATCATCACACGGGTATTCACTGTATCATCACACGGGTATTCACTGCATCATCACACGGGTATTCACTGTATCATCACACGGGTATTCACTGTATTATCACACGGGTATTCACTGTATCATCACACGGGTGGATATTCACTGTATCATCACACGGGTATTCACTGTATCATCACACGGGTGGGTATTCACTGTATCATCACACGGGTATTCACTGTATCATCACACGGGTATTCACTGTATCATCACACGGGTATTCACTGTATCATCACACGGGTGGGTATTCACTGTATCATCACACGGGTATTCACTGTATCATCACACGGGTATTCACTGTATCATCACATGGGTGGGTATTCACTGTATCATCACACGGGTGGGTATTCACTGTATCATCACACGGGTATTCACTGTATCATCACACGGGTATTCACTGTATCATCACATGGGTATTCACTGTATCATCACACGGGTATTCACTGTATCATCACACGGGTATTCACTGTATCATCACATGGGTATTCACTGTATCATCACACGGGTATTCACTGTATCATCACACGGGTATTCACTGTATCATCACACGGGTGGGTATTCACTGTATCATCACACGGGTATTCACTGTATCATCACACGGGTATTCACTGTATCATCACATGGGTGGGTATTCACTGTATCATCACACGGGTGGGTATTCACTGTATCATCACACGGGTATTCACTGTATCATCACACGGGTATTCACTGTATCATCACATGGGTATTCACTGTATCATCACATGGGTATTCACTGTATCATCACACGGGTATTCACTGTATCATCACACGGGTATTCACTGTATCATCACATGGGTATTCACTGTATCATCACACGGGTATTCACTGCATCATCACACGGGTATTCACTGTATCATCACACGGGTATTCACTGTATCATCACACGGGTATTCACTGTATCATCACATGGGTATTCACTGTATCATCACATGGGTATTCACTGTATCATCACACGGGTATTCACTGTATCATCACACGGGTATTCACTGTATCATCACATGGGTATTCACTGTATCATCACACGGGTATTCACTGTATCATCACACGGGTATTCACTGTATCATCACACGGGTATTCACTGCATCATCACACGGGTATTCACTGTATCATCACACGGGTATTCACTGTATTATCACACGGGTATTCACTGTATCATCACACGGTGGATATTCACTGTATCATCACACGGGTATTCACTGTATCATCACACGGGTGGGTATTCACTGTATCATCACACGGGTATTCACTGTATCATCACACGGGTATTCACTGTATCATCACACGGGTATTCACTGTATCATCACACGGGTGGGTATTCACTGTATCATCACACGGGTATTCACTGTATCATCACACGGGTATTCACTGTATCATCACATGGGTATTCACTGTATCATCACACGGGTATTCACTGTATCATCACACGGGTATTCACTGTATCATCACATGGGTATTCACTGTATCATCACACGGGTATTCACTGTATCATCACACGGGTATTCACTGTATCATCACATGGGTATTCACTGTATCATCACACGGGTATTCACTGTATCATCACACGGGTATTCACTGTATCATCACACGGGTATTCACTGTATCATCACCTTGTTTTCACTTGTCGAAAACTAGCCTAGGGTTGAAATTAATTGTTCGTTAGGGCTATAACGGAAATAGAGGACATCACACCGAAGGATCATGAGGGTAACGATGCCCTCTAATAGAGGACTGGCCCTCATCATGCAATTAATTTAACACAGGCATAAGTAGGGTAAGTTTCGTGTTATCGGACAGTTCCACATTTTCGATCATATAATTTATATATATATACATTATGTATAATTTAACATTTTATTTTAAATTATATATTTTTTGTTATATGAACGAAAATGTGGTAACACTGTCGGTATGAGAGGCAATTCCTATTAGCGGACAATATCATTTTACCGATTGAAAAATATTAATAAAAAATAGCATAACGGAGTAGCTTTCTGCCATCCATGCTCATAGAATATTCTGAAAGAATATGCAATTGACGCTGGTAAAAATTAAATAGGTAGATATATATGATTATTATATAATTTAAGAGCATTAGTTGTGTAAAACGGTAATACAATATCCTTCATACGATAAATTAATGATGCACGGTAATTGAGCATACACCCATAATATAATATATTGAATAATATATTAATATATTGAACTACTTAAAACAAAATTTATTTTTAAATCACTTTATTTCATAAAACTATTAGTACCTATATAAAAACTAAAAATAAAAAGGGTAAATTACGAATTATCAGACAGTTCCACATTTCGATCATATAAGAACAAATATATCTGATATAACTAATTATTATATATTTTTTCTTATATGACCGAAATTGGCGAACTGTTCGATGACTTGGAACTCACCCCACAATGATATTAAAGAAGTAACAAAATCTAGGAGCCTAGTTTTATTTTCATACCTCCATATTTGTTGCAGATTCATTTTGCTCTTTTTTCAGGTGTTGTCCATACGATGTTCCTGTGATTAATAATTGTGTAAGTAAATTACCAGTGGTGAGATGCAGTTAATTGTAGTATAAAGTAATTCCTTGTTACCTTTGAAGACGAAGAGCGACGTACATCCACACCCCACAGAATTCACAGCTTCACTGAGGAGTTGCCAGTTAGCGCTAGAATATTCGACCAACTGTTATTTTGAATAATTTCATCCTATAAGAACTAGTAAGAAATTAATAAACAAGTTTTAAATATTCCATTTATTATCAAATTAAGTTTGTTTTTAATTGAAATACTAGATGTTTCGCTAAATATTGCTGTACTAAAGCGTTATTGGCCTCGCCTTAGGGGAGTTGCCAAGTAGTGATTTTATGAGTAATGGCTCGAATTTCAGAGGGAAAAAGAGGGTACTTAAACTTTTTATAGGTATTTAAATTACAATTCGTCCTCTACGTTTACAGTGAATGAACGTAATAAAAACTAGCACTTTTTCAATAAATTCTTCATAGATTTATTGAAAATTCTATTGTTTTTATGTTACTATTTTATGCCTATATATATTCTTACTATATGATTTAAAAGGTTTACCAGTTAAATAGGAATTACACATAATTCTGTCGATTTCTATATTCTTGCAGTTTCTTTATTGTCAAGTCACATAATGTATACAATTTATGAATTTAAATTGAACAAATATAAGATAACTGTGACTGCTTCCTGCTACCTTAATAGGGTAAGTTCCTCATTTTCGACCGGATCCATATTTTCGATCATGTATTAAAAATATAATGGAATTATTATTACATTTTTCATTTTAATGATTATTAAATATATTTATTTTATTTTTTACCCTCTATAATTGATATCAATGATTTATTTGGCATCATGTGTACCAAATTACCAATTCAAATTAAGAATCAATTACATCCCTTTTCTTACATGATCGAAAATGCGGAAATGTCCTAAAACTCGGAACTCGCCCTACTCACCATTTAAACAACAAAAGAAAACCCCAAATCTCACGTAGACATTATTTTCCCTCCCAAACAAGCGTGGATGTTCCACTTTTTCTATAGACATTGAGACTAGATCTGAATCCGAATGTTTGGATTGCATGTCGAATGGGCTCACGGGTCTTCGGATAAGCAGATCCGAATACCAATGGTCGAGGCACGGTTCATTGAATCTTAAAATATATTCACCCCGAGTAGCTCGGGTTCGAATACATGAATAGTTTTTGAGAGGCTTTGTGAGGCCATTGTTACGAACATGTTACGAACATGTTTGAACCTAAAAACATGTTTGAGCTTAAGGACATGTTTGAACTTAAGGACATGTTTGAACTTAAGGACATGTTTGAACCTAAGAACATGTTTGAACCTAAGAACATGTTTGAACTTAAGGACATGTTTGAACCTAAGAACATGTTTGAACCTAAAAAACATGTTGCTAACATGTTTGAACCTAAAAAACATGTTGCTAACATGTTTGAACCTAAAAAACATGTTGCTAACATGTTTGAACCTAAAAAACATGTTGCTAACATGTTTGAACTTTAGGACATGTTTGAACTTAAGGACATAGTGGAACTTGAGAACATGTTTGAACTTAAAAACATGTTGGAACGTATAAGAACATGTTGGAACTTGAGAACATGTTTGAACTTAAAAACATGTTTGAACTTGAGAACATGTTTGAATTTAAGAACATGTTGGAATATGTGAAGTATTTAATACATATACACATAACTGATATTAAATTGGTATCATGCAATTTTATCGAATTAAATAAAGGAAACACAACAAAAATGACCAAGAAAAAGCTGGTCTGTAATTCCATGCAATTTCGGGCAATTTCCATAGATATATTGACGTTTTATTCTCGTTTGAGAAAATTAATGCAATAAAATAGAGTATGGAGTATTGTTTCTATCTGAAACTATTTTGCAGTTAGAAATGGACTGTGTAGATTTTGTTCATTCACATCTGAAATTACCTTCATGTTCTTTCAAAGCCTATTTCAAACCTCCTTCTAAATCGTAGCAAGACCTCATCATACACATAAACAATCTAAATGGCTTCTGTGTACGGGTTCAAAACCTATCAAACACTTTTGAAACTGTGGACTATAGGGTAAGTTACGAATTATCAGTCGGTTTCATATCTTCGGTCACATACGGAATAAAAAAATGATATAACAATTAAATAGTAATGATGTGAAACCGACCGTTAATTCGTAACTTACCCTAATTGTTGGGGTGCAACTATACCGGTGTTTGGGTCTTGGAGAGTGCAAGAAGCAGAGAATTGAACCTCTTTGTCTCAAACAAACCAATTTGCATTGTAGTTAGAAGGGACAAAGCTTATTTAGATTCACAAAGGCTAGTCTAAAAGGTTCTTTTAATTCTCACTAGGCTAGCAAAAAGATTTAGCACAGTTCTGGTATTTGTAGGATACTATTACTGATAGGTTTTAGTTACTACCTACCTACCTTCATAAACATGAGCCATGTTTCAAATAGTCGGTAAAATATCTGTTGTGAAAATAAATGGTAATTGTTTATTTTACAGTTAAAATTATATAAACTATTAGTGCAGGTTCATCCTTATGAAGTTATCAATTGCATGGATAATATTTAAACTTCAACTTGTCCGTATAAAAATTATTTAGTAAATAGAAGAGTATGAAATTAGATTTGTGAGAAAAGAGAAAAAATAGGTTCTGATACTTATGGCAGATTTGAAAGAAATCTTCAAGGATCTAAAACTCAGATTAGGATTTCCAAGTCGTGAAATCATCTTGGACTCTGATATAATTTGGAATGATGGATGGTGAAGATTGAACCACGTATTTCGAACACGATGACTGAATACTAATAGCAGAATTGTTACCAAGCTACTAACCCTCACTTTTAAGTTGACTTTACAGTAAAAAAAAATACACTAGCATTGATTGGCTCAGATTTAAAAAAACTAGGTAGTTTTGAAATAAATTAATAAATTTGGTTATTAAATTTTTGTAGAAATGTCTGCAAAATAAAAAAGAGAACCCTATAAAGTAACAAAAACTAGGTACTCTTTCCGTTCGTTTTTCGTCGGCTGAGAAGGAATGCAGCCAACTTTTAAAGTGGGGTATTAAGGTAAGACTTAATTTGGAGACTTGGCTTCTAGAAGGGCATCAGGTTTGTTTTGAAAACAGAAAAAAAATTGCATCCAAAAATAGAAGGTTATTTTAGAAGTTTGAATCTTCTTTTTCAAATCTTCTTTTGGTTTCCTCCTATTGGTGATTCACTTATTTTGGTGAATTAAGATTTAGATTCTTTCTCTGCAAGATGTGAACGACTGTGTCCAAGAGAGAATTTAATAATAAAATGAAGTGTTTATCGGTAGGTACCAAGGATATACCACGGAAATACAGTGTTTATCGGTAGGTACCAAGGATATACCACGGAAATACAGTGTTTATCGGTAGGTACCAAGGATATACCACGGAAATACAGTGTTTATCGGTAGGTACCAAGGATATACCACGGAAATACAGTGTTTCTCGGTAGGTACCAAGGATTTACCACGGAAATACAGTGTTTATCGGTAGGTACCAAGGATTTACCACGGAAATACAGTGTTTCTCGGTAAGTACCAAGGATTTCATACGGAAAAACAGTGTTTCTCGGTAGGTAGGGAGGATATCTTCACTCGCAGCAATTGCCCATAACTTCTTGAGTTAACAACAGCCAAAGCCATTAAATACTTTCCAAGTCACTTGATGCATGCCTGTCACTCTATTCCTATGGACGGCTGAGCAGATACTCTATAGGCAAAGAGACACACAGCACACAAGTGTATTCACTCAACTGCACATGTTACCATCAATCTCAAACACCAGACATGAAGCTAGGCTAATTTGCCTGATATGGCTTGGTGTGTGCTGGTGCATTGCTTGGTGTGTGCTGGTGCATAGCTTGGTGTATACTGGTATACTGCTTGGTATGTGCTGGTGTATTGCTTGGTGTGTGCTGCTCTATTGCTTGGTGTGTGGTGCTGGAGTACTGCTTGGTGTGTGCCGGTCTATTGCATGGTATGTGCTGGTCTATTGCTTGGTGTGTGCCGGTGTATAGCTTGGTGTGTGCTGCTGGTGTATTGCTTGGTGTGTACTGGTGTATTTTTCTTTCATTTCACTACAAAAAAAAAATCGAAATAAAATAGAAATCAAGAACATTTTCTCCAAGATTCAAATCATTAAATTCTTCAAATTCTTATTAGTGTTTTAAATCGAATGAACGTATTCGAATACGTTACATCTCCAATCGAATACTCAGAGATGTAAATCAGATTTAGATTGTAAACAAAGCATTAGCAGAAATGTTTGCCAATAAACATTCTACCAAATTAGTGGATTTGCTCAACACAAATTAGTAATATTTTGAATATTAATTGCCACTTCATTTATTAATTTATTTATTTATTTAGCTTTTAGTTGGAAAGATTCAAAATAATTTCAAGAGAATGTTTTAAAAACATGGAATTGAAATAATATATAATTCAGTTGGGGTTAAACCTCTGTTTCGGAACCAAAGGACATATCGCTAACGTCAGAAAGAAGTACAAACGAATGGATGAAGAAGACAGAAGAACTAATAGAATGCTAATTTTCTAAGTGTTTTCCATTAATTATAATAGTTTGATAATTAAAGTTTGGCGTTAAAAGTTCTAGAGTTTATGAAAAGGAGGCTTTGATAATAAATTTCTTATCAAATTGAATGGCATAAATTAAGAAAGTTTGAGAGCTATTAAATATTGATTGAAATAATTTATGCAGAATAAGTTTCATATTAATGAAATATTCACATTTTAACACTAAGTTTATATTAGTACAATTGAAAATTATTCATTGAAGAGGTGATAGTAAATGAAGCCTACGAGTCTACCTAACACAAAATCTAAGAGGAAAATGAAGAGGTGATAGTAAATGAAGCCCACGAGTCTACCTAACACAAAATCTAAGAGGAAAATGAAGACCACAGACAGCTTCAGGATAGAGAATAGATAGATAATATTCGTTAATATTGCAAGTCTAGAAATGTTTTGTTTCACATTCTAACACTAACAATAATGATGAAAACCGAATGAAAAATCTGAATATAACAGGAAACTGGTACCAGAAAAATAATATAAACACCATTGATCAAATATTTCAATACGATCAACTATATATTTTTGAATCTAATTGGGAATTGGTTTCACTGCCTCCAGCCATCGTTAGTTTCGCATTTCAATTCGTAGTCACACGAATAATTCGAATAACACGAGTTTCATTTAGGAGATTTATATTTTGGGTTGCAATCGGTGGTGTTTACGATAATCCGGTTAGAATTGGGATGGAAAGATTGACAGCTTCCGGGGGCAGTGAACCTTGTCACTAGGAAGAAAAGAGGAAAATGAAGAGGTAGATCCCAAGAGGATCTAGAGTTAGTTCAGAGTTATCGGACAGTTACACGTTTGTGATGATGTTAGAAAAAATATTAAATTTAACTAGATATTTGTTTTCCTAAATGGTCGAAGATGTAGAACCCTGCGGTAACTTGGAACTTACCCTTTGACATATTATGTTATCAATCTTTTTTTACAATCAAGAGGACCTAAATTGCTCTTGATGAAGAGATAAGAGTGGCCTTATACTAAGTTCTTTTACATGAGGTAAAAATTTTCTTCGATTGCATCTACCGGGCTTTGCAAAAGTTCTGTTACACTTCTTATCCTTTAAATTTATCTGTTATCTTGGATTTTATTTTAAATTTAGTCGCATATAAAACATGTCCACATATTACTGATACTATTTTGATTCCTAAAAAGTTTCTAAATTTGAATTGCAACGTAATGGAGGCAAAGAGAATTGAAGTATCCGCTATGTTGCGCGCGGGCCATAAGCAAACTTACATTGCGAATCAATAAAACGTCAGCAGAATGACTGTCTATCGGGTTGCTCAACGTCTAAAGAACTCAGAGTCCCTACAGGATCGTCTTCGGTCAGGAACACCACAGGTAGTTAGCCGTGCAACCATCAAGAAGGCCTTGGAAAAATGATCCAGACCAGAAAATGACGAGACTGGCACTAAAGAAGAAGATTTCTGTGTCCACTGTGTCCAGGGTGGTCAAGAGCATGGGAGGAAAAAGTCTAAGACTTTCCAAAACACCCCTCTTAAGTGATGCAATGATTCAGAAACGTCTGGAGAGGAGCACCCGTCTGTTAAATTATCTTGAAGAGCCACGGGAATCGAATTCTCATTTTCTCCAACGAGAAAACATTCACGGTCGATCTGGTCTTCAACAAACAGAATGACCGGGTCGTAAGCTTTAAGAATGATGTTTCTAAACACCGCCGAGTGTCAACCACCAAGCATCCAGTATCTATCATGATGCTTGGAGTCGTAGCATCCAATAGAGAGAAGATGCCCCCAATGTAATTAGAATGGGGATATAGGCTAACCTCCGCTGTTTACAGAGAAATTTTAGAAACAAAAGTTCTCCCATGGGTTCAGAAAATCACCTTAAAGGCAGATTACGTGTTCCAGCAGGACGGGGCACCCGCACACACGGCAAAAACTGTGCAGAGCTGGTTAGGGTTTAACATGAGCTTCTAGCCCAAAGACTTTTGGCCTCCACAGTCGCCTGATTTGCACCCTCTCGATTTCAGTGTGTGGGCGCATATTGAGGGAAAGGCTTGTAAAACGCGCCACAGTAATACAGATGAGCTTAAGGCTTCTGTGAACCGTGCATGGGCGTCCATGAGGAAGGACTTTGTCAGGAAGGCATGCAAGAGCTTCCGACCTCGGTTGGAAAGTGTCATTGCCGCAAAAGGCGGCCAAATTGAATAATATTGTATCTTTGTATATTAATAAATTGTTATGTAACAGAAATTTCTTAATTTCACCCAAAAATACGTTTATGGACGCATATGAAGTTAGAAAGTGAAAATGTAACAGGACTTTTGCAAATCCCGGTATATGAAAAAAATGATTGAATATGAATTAATAATCCAACACACGATTTGCTTTTCAAACTAATTAAATGAGGAGAATTTTAAGAACATAAACCGGCTAACTTAAAATTCAGTAACGAAGTTAAAACAGGAATTCGACACCAGCGCTTCCTGTGTTTGAGTTCATGGAGTTTGGAAAACATTTTATTGAATAAATTATCTCATGGTGTGTCTTTTCCTTTGAAATACGAACGGTGTATTTAAATATGAAAGGTTTGTACTGTAATTGAGTATATAAAAATAGTTAGGAAAATATAGCAAAGATTAACTCTTTATTGTTCATCAAAAAGATTTTCATATTCTGTTTAAATATTCCCTCCGCATTTCTAAGCAAAGAAAAAGGATAGCTTACATCAGAGTAAGTCAAAACAATAACAAGATATTTCATAAATGGTTACATACCATTACCTTAAAAAGAATATTACGTACCTATAATTTCATAAACCAAAATAACATTAAAGATGCAACAATAAGAGAGAAAGTTCGCATCTCTTCCTTTTTCTTCTATTGAATCCGATAGAAAGTCGGACAGTGAAGGTTGAGTGTTAATGAATTTAATTAGTTACGAAGCGATTACTTGATCATTTTTTTTCTGTTAACTGTGATGTGTTATATAACCTTAGTTGAGTTAGTTCTACAAATTTAAAGCATTTCTAGACAAATTTTAACTTACAGAGGCAGAAAGCTTTAAGTGAGTAAATAAAGATCACTAGGGTTGTGGAAATATGCTTTTAAAATCATGGATCTGAAAATATTATAGACGGAGAGAATTAAAGAGTATTGAATCGTTCTAAACCAGCGGTACATAGTATTCGATAGCATTTCCTTTCGTTTAATCTATGATATTATTGGGATCTAAGATTTTAAAAGCACATTGTCTTAACCCTAATCAACACAATTACGATAAAGATTTAAATCAGAATTAAGAGTGGTCAGTAGTTTCAAAACTATTACTTATTTCGTACATTACCGATGTTAAAGGTCCTCTCCATGCTCCGGGGAAAAAATAAGTTTATAACCTAATATTATAGAACTAAGGTCTACGATCATTATTCTAAAAACCGCATACAATTCGGTTCAGTATATATTATATAATTTGTTTTTAAAGTTTTAAATACTCTGTGAGCAACAATTGAGCGAATCACTAATCTGATGCTCAAGAAGAAGATTGTACACTCTTTGTTTTGATTACAAATTTGAATTTTATAAACAAACCATGCATTTTCGGCCTTAATTTAGATATTAATTGTTTCCTAAAGTATATAAACGTTTCTATTATAAGTTCATTCAATTTTATACCTTTACACGAATATTAAATGGATTTATTAAACCTATTACCTAGTTGACAATCAAAACAAATGGTGTTCATTCTTTTTCTTCAGGCTGAAAATTTCTTAAATTAGTAAGTCGGAAATAAAATAGGTTTTGTAGAGTTTTGATTATAAAAATCTTTAAAAGCATGTAAAATTATAAATATGCTACCAAATTCGATGCGGTTTGCAGCAAAATGATAAGAAACATTAGCCTCGTTGAATAAGGCAATAAAAATATATGCTTGGAGGGGACCTTCAAGCTTTACTCATGTTTATTATCCCTAGTACATATTTTAAACTGTTGTCTTGGTGAGAAACTCACATACAAAATAACACTTCGAATTTATTTTTTCTAATTCTGCGTCTTTAGTTTATATATTCTGCAAAGAATTACTTATTCAAGTATTATCAAATTGAATGAACGAAGTTTTTAGGAATATATTACCTTAAATGAGAAGCTATCTGACCGGTAATAGGTTGAAGCCCCTATAACAGTCCAAAGAATAGACTATCTTGGTGTAATTACCTTCCGTATCCTTTAATATCTCTCCCTGGAAAAGGAAGTCCCATCTCTGTTTCCAAAGAAGAGAACACAAATAGTCATTACTTTCGCTAATGCGACGTAAGGACCCTGTGACTCTGTTTGCTTGGTTAGCTACACTCTGCCAATGTTGGGGCGATGTGGCAAAGCCACATGGAATCAACATTAACTAATATTTCGATTTCTAAAATCTGGATTGATCATATTCCTATTAGAGTAACGGGGCAGTACCCAGACACCCAATTTAGGCTTAAAGTACTCGGAAAGTGGGCGTTAACTTATCATAGGAAAAAAAACTGGAATTGCTTTAAATTTGTAGAGCTAAGGTTATATAACATATACCAGTTAACAGAAAAGAAATTGATCAAGTATTCTGTTCATAATTAATTATATAAGAAATATTGACATTCAACGTCCATCTTTTTAAGATTCAATTGAAGAACAAGGCTGCAGTTTAACTTATCACGAATTATCTTTAATTTAATGGTAATTAGGTATATAGGTTCACTTTTAGGTACCTAATGTTTTTTTAGGGTAATGGTATTTAGGTAGCGGTATAGGTAGCCATTTTTAATATGTAAAAGATTTATTATAGTTTTGAATTTTTCAAGATTTAATTGATCCTTTTTCTTCGATTGAAATTTTGAGGCTAGAAGTGAAATCACAAAAATAACTTAAATTACACATGATAAAAATATAGAACCAAATTTGAAATGGTTTGTAGTTTTATAATCAGTAACCTTAGTTCTAATGAATAGATTAATAAAAAAATTAGAGTGGAGGAGACCTAATTTCCCGAGAAATTAAAATTTGAAGCCAATCTACATTTTTCATACTTATCTGAAACAGAAATAATGGATCTTTAATATTAACAAGGAAAATGATAAATAATTTCAAAATAGACATTTACTGAAGAATGATCACATATTTGCTTTTGAGATTATAGGAATACATGAATAACCAGAGTTGAAAAAAGTTAACATTCTGTTGTAAACATTAATCAATTTACAAATTGAACCTTCAAAATATTGCATTTAACATTTCATTAGGAACACATTAATCAAATGCCACATTTTATAATGAGTCTGTCATTTGGTGAACGCAGAACACATCAGACCCTCACTCTACGCGTCTCATTTGCATACTGAACACATCACTCTTTGTTTGGTCATGAGATTAACTATTAACAAAGAAACGAAGCTATATTAATTTATCATCCTAGTGGCTTAATGCTAATTAAAATCATTAATTAGTATTCATGATATGGTATAATTACCTCGTTAATATCAGAATAATAATTCGTGTGAGATTATTTTCTCCATTAGGGTAAATACTTCATAATCGATCATTCTTTCATTGTATCTGTATATCCTTATCCTGCCAATTAAACACTTAAAATATACTACTATTTCAATATATTTTTATTTTAAAAACATAGAAAAGTAAAAAAAAAGCTAGATTGGCAGACGAATTAAAAAATCTAGGTTGTTTTAGAAAAGGACTTTGTAAAGGAAGATAACGTGACTCGTAGAATGAAATGGAAATAAAATATAATAGTACCTATATTTAAGACGGGTTAACTTAATTATCATAGATTAAATTGCTTGAGTTAAAAGAAGTGAATATAACGGACATCGAAGAAGTAGTCAGAAAGGAAAGTTGCTCCATGAACAAAGTTACCTACAACCAGTCGGTGACGATGCTCATGGATGCAGAAAAACTACTCCGTGATTGAGTCACTTACCAAGGAATGTGACGGAAGGGACACAAGCACCGGTGGCTGTACTCACGGATGGAAGAGGAAAATGAAGAGGTGATAGTAAATGAAGTCTACGAGTCTACCTAACACAAAATCTAAAACCTCGTAGTTGAAGAGCATAACCCTAGCGCTATCCTCTAAACTTGCAAGAAGCGTTTAAAAACTTGTAAAACATAGTAAAAAATGACAAATTCACCACAGTAAGCTGAGCCCTGAAGCCAACATTTGGTTCGAATTATCCAACAAGATAATAATTATCCAATATCAATGACTGTGCTTATTTCCATAGATTATTTTGATCATTGAAGGTGTTTCTTTGGAATTTATTTACAATCTATTTCACAAATAAAGATTTTGATTTAATATAAATATTTAATATATAACTAGTTCGTTGTCATCACTGCACTATTTATTTCTTCAGTAAAATAGAATTCTTTACAAAGATTTAAATCTAACATTTAATACCTAGTTACTCCTAATTCAAAAAACGTTAATTTTAATCTCACTTTTGAAGTTGTATAATAACAGCACTCAGATTGAATATTTATAGTATATAAAAATATATAAAATTTAACCTATAAATTAAATGCCCAGGTATCAGTAAAACTTATTCTAAAATGGAAATAGAAAATACAGAATAACTCCTCTACTACGAACTTTTAATTTGTTCATAACTAAGGTTGTGACACTATGCGTTTAAAATCATAGATCCTAAAGATATTATAGACGGATTGAATTAAAGAGTATTGAATAGTTCTAAACCAGTGGTATATAGTATTTAATACCATTTCATTTCGTTTAGTCTATAATATTCTTAAGATCTATGATTTTAAATGCATATGGTCACGACCCTATTCATAACTAAGAATCGTTAGTATCTAAGGAAGGTATGCTTACAATAGTTATCCTTGAAAACTTTCTTTTGGTATTAAACATAGAAAATGGTAAAGACTTGGTCAAACTATGGTATCTCTTTATAACGCAATGGAACAACTACAGATGCATTACATTTTTAGGTTTAGTTCAGTAATTTATAATTTCACTTCAGTAACAAACCAGCCTGTGAGTGAGAGCTATAAATTACTTTAGAGTCCAGGACGTGTATTTAAATCAGTCACCCGTAAAAAGTTTTCTTCTAAAGCGCTTCATAGAAAATGTAAAAAACGGTTCATTATTAAGAAAGTTCGTAGCAGAAGAGTTCTACTGTACATAAAACACACTTTCTTTGGCATTTAATTAGGCATGGAGATTTCAATAATATTGTCAGAGATCAAAAAAGTCGGCCAAATCATCCATAGGTAACATTATACAAATTTCACACAGAAAAACACACAGCAACATAGTCCAGCATGAGTCAAAATCTTAATATTCAAACTAAAAAGAAGAAATGTAAATACTAGTGTATATTAACATAAAATAATGATATAAAACTTCTTTTCTGACTAGATATTTCTCGGCAATGACACAAGTGTCTAGACTCGTATAACTGCTTTCAGAGGGAAGTTGTGAATCAAAAACTTAATTTTCCGGCACAAAAGCCATTAGAATTTGCCCAAATATCAACCAGAGACGAGAGCCAAAATTGCAACCAAAGTTCAGTCATTCGTTTGCAGCTTAAGATTTGTGGTGCGGAAAGCTGACTCCGTTCTTATTTCGATTCTACTCGACTTTGAAAATGGCCGCTATGCTAATTTTGTGGTCGACCCACTGACTTTTTTTTGGTAATAAAGTGACCCGAATAGCTGAGTTAGGTAGCTAATAACGATACCTAATAAAGTCACCTATGCTAGGTAATAATTTAGGTAACTTACTGGTCATGCTTGGAAATTTATGGGGCCTTGTTAGTGAAACTGGGCCTTTGGAAAAGCCATTTTCGAACTTTGCATAATTGTTAAGACTGAGAAGAGGGTACGGATAGCCAGCAAATATTGGCCCACTTAATCTTCTAAGGGCCCACCATAATTGCGCCTTTGAAAGCCATTTCCAAACTATATAATGTAGTATAACCCCACTTAATCTTCAACAGCACCACCGTAATTTTTTCGTAGGAATGAGAGCAGTGGGATTTACTCGGTTGTTTTGTTTGTCCCGTACATTTCAGCAGAGTTGAAGTTTGGAATGGTGCTGCAAAGCCACAAAATGGGACGTGGCACCAAATTTACTAGCGGAATAATGTCTTGGCGAGAAAATAATTAGACTTTCAAAATAAGAAAAGAGATAAACTGAAACCTTAAGGAGTATTTTGAATAATTAATACGAGGCTTAATGCCACATCGCTGACAAAAGGAAATTAGATACAAGGGACTCAAATAAACAGTCAGAATGAAAAGTGGTCCCTAGAACAAAGCTACGAGTAGTAGTAATTAATTCATAGTTATATCGAACAATAAACTGATAGGAAATACGAATCGGATACATTAACAAACGCAGGAAATAGTCATTTAAAAAGTTATTAATGATGGAATGAAGAGAAGTGCATGTTTGTTTTAAATAGAAAATTATGGTAATTTTGTTCAATTGAATACATTAAAAGTAATAAAAACACCCACACAAAGAAAGCACAGTGTTATAATTCACACATTCTGTCCACAGTAAAACTCGTTGACTAGATAATATCTGAGCAAAATAGACTAAAATTAACATACCTTCTTTAAATCAACAGTCTAACAATGTTAAGTAACATTAAATAGTTGACATACAAACACATTTTACAAGTATAGACACTGTATTTCAATAATAATTTATCCATCATTTCTTATTTATTTATATTTCGTATTAATTTATTATAAAACATTGTTTAAGTATAAAGTAGAATTACCTAAATTTATCTCACTAAATTTGTTCACATTTTCACGTCCATGTCATAAACTGCCTACATATTCCCTCGAGATGGTGACAATGTTCGTTCTCATATTCAGCAGTCATTATCCTTTTCATATATTGAAATGATAGTCCCAGTAGACTTTGACAATGTCCCTCAGAACGCCATCGCTTTTTCGCGTCATTATCATACCGTATTCAGATCAGCTCGAACGCTAATCACGAAATTTTAGAAGCGGAATGGCAAGTTCTGGAACATTTTTAGCCACATTTCTTATTATCGGTGAAAATTCGCCCAAAGGATATTTGGAATCTTTGGTATTATACTTTGAAAGATATTTTTAAAAGAAAATTATCATCGTTTGGAATGTCTTTTTTTTGCTTTATTTTTTACATCATCACTTCAGTAAGGGTGGTTTCCATCACATCTTCATCGTCACTGTACTCCCCCTCTTTGGATTGGGGGGTGGTGACACAAAGTAGCTTCACCATCTCCTTTTGGGGGGAACTAGGCAGAGAAGCGGAGGAGTTCACTCCACTACTCACCTCTGCCAAGGTGGGCATGTGATCCACATCACCAAAGTTTCCCCCGGTAGAAGCTCTGACCTCGGTCTGACTTCCACTCGTATACGATAGGGGGTTTTTGAAGCCGTTGCTCCCCCCGTTGGAGTGGTGGAAGTCATTGCTGATGTACTTCATGTGTCTGCCATAGCGTACCAAGAGGTTTCGCCGGGGGGTGGAGGTTTGAAGGAGGAGGGATGGTTGACGATAGTGACCAGTTCTGTGAAAAAAAAAAATTCAGTGAGTTGAGAATTTCTTTTTAAATTAAATATTCTAATAGATAACATAGCAATTATGCTTACAGTACTCGGAAAGTGGGTGTTAGCTAACATAGGTAATGATAGGTCACTCAGTAATTCATAAAGTTCATATAGGTTCAGCACCTATTTGTAGAATACTGTAAGTGTCCGGGTAATACATGTTCCTCTAAGTACTGTTACTAACTTAAATTTGATAATTATTTTAGACTTTATATTTCAATTTAATAGTAAATTATTGAAAACTGCATTTTGTCAAAATTAGTGATTAAAGATTCTAAAGAGGTAGGTAGAACCTTTACTCTATTTAATATATTAGAATGTGATTCGAGTTAGTAAAGGACCGTACACACGCAGGGTTTTTTTTAAGTCTTTCCACTAGACTTTTTGCTAAGCTCCTCCTACTTTTTTCACGAGAATATAAGAAAAAACTATAAAATAATTATTTATTCTATCGTTTTTTCTTATTTTCTTGTGGGAAAAGTAGGAGGAGTTTGGCAAAATGTCTGGTGGAATGACTTACAAAAAACTTCGTGTGTACGGCCCTTTAGCTATAAAAAGTCTTCTCCACTCTAATTTTCTTATATTCTCTATTTATTAGATTTAAGGTTACTGGTTATAAAACTGCAAACCATTTCAAATTTGGTTCTATAAATTTATTATAATATGTAATATAAATTATTCAGGTGGCTTTTCCACGACCCTCCGACTTTCTGAGCTGACTAAGCAAAGAAAAAGAACCCTCTGAATAATTCAAAACCGCAATAAAGCATTCATATTATAAACATATAAATGGCTACCTAAACCGTGGCCGGTAAATTCCCCCGTGTAAAGTTCTCCCAGGAAGATTCCACCATTTTGAAAATATATTCGGTATATATGTATAACTGAAGTTACTTAGATATTTTTTAGTATCTTAGATTCAGTTGAATGATGTTATGAAATGCAAACTCTGAGTGATTTATAATAAATGAGAAAATCTTTCTTTGAAATATAAACCATTAGTTAATCCTCTCTATTAAATATTCAACCTGTTGTTCGTGGCTGAAGAAGACGCTGCCACGACAACACTACAAAGTATAGCTTATAATACTACGATTTAAATAAAATATTGTTAAAAGTAAGGCGATGGATGATATCTATATATAATATAATTTGTGTATCAAAATAGTATAATTAATTTCAGTTTTAAATATAAGCATGTAGTTATTGAATTTACACTATTTTAAACTTTATAAATAAAATTAATTCATATACATATAAAAAAAGACACTTGAATGAATCGTTTCATCAATCTCTATTTTCGTAGGTTAGACTTAACTTATCCCTTAGGTCTTGAATTACAAAACCTATTCTCATAATTTCTGAACTATTTAACTAATAAAATGTTGTCTGGTTACCATCATAATCAGATTATTTTAAATCAGTTTTATTTAAAGTTATACTTGATGTAAATGAAAACCAGTATTATGCGGTGGAATCTTCCAAGGTGGAGTTTTCCAGCGGTGGAATTTTCCTGGTGGAACTTTCCCAGGTGGAATTATCCGCGGCGGAATTTGACTAGAACCACCTAAATCGTACATTACCTGGAAAAAACATTAGGTACCTCAAAGTATACCTAAATACCATTAAATATACGATAACACGTAAGAAATAAAGTTCGTAACTCTTTCTTGTTCTTCTATTGAATCTATTAGAAAGTCGGACAGTGAAGGCTGAGTGTGAATAGTTTGTTATATAACTAATTAGGAAGCGAATAATTAATCAATTTCTTTTCAGTTAACTGTGAAGTGTTATGTAAAATTAGTTCTGCAAAATGAATTTCTAGAGAAATTTTATTTTAGAGTGGAGGGGGTAATGTACTTTCCTTCAAATACTCATAACCGTTAATAGTAGTACTATTTTCTAATTCTCTCTGCTGTTACTCATAACCGTTAATAGTAGTACTATTTTCTAATTCTCTCTGCTGTTACTCATAACCGTTAATAGTAGTACTATTTTCTAATTCTCTCTGCTGTTTCCCTATTAGAGTCTAGACTCCTAGAGACACTGGAACTTTCACATCTAAATCACTAACAAATGCAGCCCAAATTAGTTTATGCAAATAGGCAATTAACTTTGCCATCTTCTCTTTCGAATGATAAAATTAGTTCAAAGTTCAAGATTAGGCAATAAAGTGGAGAAGAAAGGGGCTAGAGGGGCTATCGTCCTTATTCACGGGAATTGGTCTTGAGTAAGCGAAATTAACGGTGAGTGAATGGTCTAACTGGTAGGTAGATTCTTTACCTGATATGACTGAGAAAAATACTCAAAATGTTACATAAATCAATTATGAATGAACTGAAGTTCCGATTAAAAAATACACAAATTAAGAGGCTTCTACAGAATTATTTACTTTAAAATGATTTCTTTTTTATTTAGATAGTATTTTACTCAGTTTATCTTCATTTATTTAACTGTGATATAAATAGGAATTTCTGTTTCTTAGATAGGAGAATTATATATTTAAATAGTATTATTTTTTTCTAAATTTTAGATCTATTTAGTTTTTTCCGAGGATGATTTTTCGATCAAATCGAAAGCTCATAATTATGCGTTTTGAATTGCAGAAGTCAAGTTTAAATATTAAGCAATTCAAGAAATTATAATGAGCCTTCATGTCTTGTTTGTTCATACATGTCATCATCTTGATGTGCTTTCATAAGTCAGAGAACTGACTGATCAAAAGGAATGATCACAAGAACGAATTTTCAGAGATCTTCAGACATTCGAATTGTTAGAGGTCAAAAGAAAGCAGTATAGTTGTTATGGTGGGGGCATAGAAGATTAAGAGAGGATGGTTATGGTGGGGCCATAGAAGATTAAGAGAGGATGGTTATGGTGGGGCAATATAAGATTAATAGGGTGTCTCTTCTTAGTTGACGGTGGCCTACCAAACTGTAAATAGGGTGAGTTTCGAGTTTTCGAAGTGTCACGCATTTTCGATCATATAAGAAAAATATATACCACTGAGTAAAAATATACCAAATAATAAATATTATTTAACTTGTAAAATGTCTAATCCCCTACATAAAAAACAATTTATTTTTTCACCAAATTATTTCCGTTGTTTGAAAAAATATTTTCATTTTAACTCCTCACCTCTGACTGCATTTTGGACTGTGCGAGGTGATGGATGATCGGGATGAACCCGGTCTGCCGTTAGAGAGGGAGGTGCCCGTGGTGTAAGTGTTCCGACGAAAAGAGTCCCTGAGGAGGAAACAAGAAAATCTATTGAAAGATGTTACAGTACATCATAAGGTTTATGAATAGATTACAATACATATAAATTATACAATTACATGACAATCAGTATATTTTATTTTAAAATAGAAAAAACTATATGGGAAACATATTAAAATTGATAAAAACATTACTATTTTTGAAAGAAATTGAAAATTACTTAAAAAAAAGAGAAAGCACCATTCACAACACATTCAACATGCTAAATGTGTCGAGGTGAGGATTCCAACATTGCTTACCCAGAGAGAAATTATGGTGGGCATATCTGTCAATCTTCTATGGCCCCACCACAACTTGATCTCTGAGTATCGTTATTATTTACTACTAGTGTACTTGCCCGTTAAGAACAACGTGTTCTCAATTGTATCACTGTTAATATTTGTGCAATTTCACTATACACACTCTTGGTCTGTGCTCTGAGACATAATTATTAATGACGATAATGTATTATAGCACAGGCCATAGAGAAAATATACAAATATTACGACAGAGGTTGCAAATAATTCTTTAAAAACTTAATCATTATAAATTAGTTAACGTGATCATTTATTACACTCATATATAACATATATATAACATATTTAGACTAATTTCTGAATATAAAGCGTGACAGACAGACAGACACATAAAGATAATCTAACATTTATAGTGATAATTCTTTTAGTTGATTTCTATGTTTCATAGAAAGTATATTTTTCCATCGAAATATATGTTTTAATAGATAAATAAATAACTGTTTTTATAATACAACTTACAGACGCATTTATAATATATTTCATATAAAGATTTTTTATTTTATTTAATAATTTGAAATAAATAGTTAAATATAAATGTCACAAATTGCGCTACTGAAATCTTCATAAACAATAAAATATTAGAATCTGCCTTTCGATATAAATATCAAAGAAAATAACATCTTTATTCAATATTTCAGTTGTTAAAATTTGTTCAAACTCAATAGGAATAGGAATTCATTCCAAGGTAATAAATTCCAACACTCTCTCAAATTCCAGGAATTAATATAAGTTCTATCACGACAGGAGAGATTCCTGCCACATTCCAATACACGAACTTGGAGAGGAATTATGAGTGGAGACGTTAAACGGGAATCATAATTCCAACCTGGAATGTGGCTCGAACTTTTTATTGTGAAAAAAACTTGATAAAACTGAAAAACCATTAGAAAAAATATATAGGATATTTTGTTAATATCCCAGGCATAAATCCTTCTTGCCTGGGGAACAGAAATTCGCTATTTCATGAAGGGTAAGTTCCTAGTTATCGCACAGTTTCATATTTTCGATAAAATAATAAAAATATATAATCTAATTTTTAACGTATTTTTTTATTGGTATCCATGATACCTGCAGGTATCATGGATACCAATAAAAAAATTAAATTCAAAATGATATTATTTTTCTCTATATGATCGAAAATATAAAACCGTACGATAACTAGGAACTTACTATAATAAATGTTTACGACGGATGAATTCACATTAAAATAAAAGTAATATATTTTATTTCAATATTGATTTTTCATTACGTTTAATATCATTGGAGCACATCAATACTATGCAAAAGAATTACCAATGATACACTATTATATATTTTATCATATTTCGTTACATAAACATTTAATATTTTAAATTACTCTTCTTGTATCCATTGGAAAAAAATATAATCTTTAAAAATAAAATAAAGGATCTAAGCCATGCCACACTCACCTGTCCGACGATCGCCTCACTAGTTTGCTGAAAGCATCCCTGAATTTGGTAGATGTGAGGTTGTAGAGGATAGGGTTGATGGCAGAGTTGAGGTACAGGAGAAGACGCGATGCATTCAACATACTGTGGAGAAGAGGGGAAACTATGCTATAGTATTTTATTATTATACTGTTATCAGAGTGCTTCACTGTGCACTTTACTTACAACTATTGGTGGTTGTTTTAACTCTTCACTGTGCACTTTATTTACAACGATTGGTGGTTGTTTTAACTCTTCACTGTGTACTTTATTTACAACTATTGGTGGTTGTTTTAACTCTTCACTGTGCACTTTATTTACAACGATTGGTGGTTGTTTTAACTCTTCACTGTGTACTTTATTTACAACTATTGGTGGTTGTTTTAACTCTTCACGTTGCACTTTATTTACAACTATTGGTGGTTGTTTTAACTCTTCACTGTGTACTTTATTTACAACTATTGGTGGTTGTTTTAACTCTTCACTGTGCACTTTATTTACAACTATTGGTGGTTGTTTTAACTCTTCACTGTGCACTTTATTTACAACTATTGGTGGTTGTTTTAACCCTTCACTGTGTACTTTATTTACAACTATTGGTGGTTGTTTTAACTCTTCACTGTGCACTTTATTTACAACTATTGGTGGTTGTTTTAACTCTTCACTGTGCACTTTATTTACAACTATTGGTGGTTGTTTTAACTCTTCACTGTGCACTTTTTTTACAACTATTGGTGGTTGTTTTAACTCTTCACTGTGCACTTTATTTACAACTATCGGTGGTTGTTTTAACTCTTCACTGTGTACTTTATTTACAACTATCGGTGGTTGTTTTAACTCTTCACTGTGTACTTTATTTACAACTATTGGTGGTTGTTTTAACTCTTCACTGTGCACTTTTTTTTTACAACTATTGGTGGTTGTTTTAACTCTTCACTGTGCACTTTATTTACAACTATCGGTGGTTGTTTTAACTCTTCACTGTGTACTTTATTTACAACTATCGGTGGTTGTTTTAACTCTTCACTGTGTACTTTATTTACAACTATTGGTGGTTGTTTTAACCCTTCACTGTGTACTTTATTTACAACTATTGGTTGTTGTTTTAACTCTTCACTGTGTACTTTATTTACAACTATTGGTGGTTGTTTTAACTCTTCACGTTGCACTTTATTTACAACTATTAGTGGTTGTTTTAACTCTTCACTGTGCACTTTATTTACAACTATTGGTGGTTGTTTTAACTCTTCACTGTGTACTTTATTTACAACTATTGGTGGTTGTTTTAACCCTTCACTGTGTACTTTATTTACAACTATTGGTTGTTGTTTTAACCCTTCACTGTGTACTTTATTTACAACTATTGGTGGTTGTTTTAACCCTTCACTGTGTACTTTATTTACAACTATTGGTGATTGTTTTAACCCTTCACTGTGTACTTTATTTACAACTATTGGTGATTGTTTTAACCCTTCACTGTGTACTTTATTTACAACTATTGGTGGTTGTTTTAACCCTTCACTGTGTACTTTATTTACAACTATTGGTGGTTGTTTTAACTCTTCACTGTGCACTTTATTTACAACTATTGGTGGTTGTTTTAACTCTTCACTGTACACTTTATTTACAACTATTGGTGGTTGTTTTAACTCTTCACTGTGCACTTTATTTACAACTATTATTGGTGCACTAATTGTCGCGGTACAATTCACCTCCTCGAAAGTAACTCAAATACTCGAAGCAATTACCGTAGATTTATTACCATAATATTTAATATACGACTACTGTTAACACTATTTAAGTTACTTTATAATAGATTGTAGAGCCGTCAGCCACAGCATCAGGTTAGCGTATTAGCTCATGGGGCTGAAGTGGAGAATCGTTTCCTGAAGTGGAAAATCGAATTCCTTATTTTTGAAAAGGGTAAGTTACGAATTATCGGTCATATAAGAAAAATAATATAAAAATTGTTACTATTACTAGATAGCACTGTGAAATAATAACAGTTTTTATATGTTTTTTTTTTATATGAACGAAGATGTAGTACTGACTGATAATTCGTAACTTACCATAATCTATTTTTCTGTTCAGATTTTTCCGTTCTTATTCTGAGTTTTTTTTATAAAAATAAACATTGAAATCTATCTCAAGTATCTAAAATTCAATACTTATTTTAAGATATATATCTTTAATCCTTAATTTCTTTAAAGGATATAAACTATAAATACCCTACTGGGTAAGTTACGAATTATCGGACGGTTTCACATCTTCGGTCATATAAGAAAATACGATTTAATTATTATTTAATTTTTACATCATTCTCTCTTGTATGACCGAAGATGTGAACCGTGCGATAATTCGTAACTTACCCTATCAGATAGTCGAATGGTATGGTGGGGCCATAGAAGACTAAGATGGGTCCACATTCAATCAGAATACTTAATTCAGAATTAATTATTTTTTGTGGCTTTGAAATAAAGCAGTGTTATCTGATATTCATCTTCTTCTCAAGTATTTCGTGGTTTATAGAAGTGTTTGTCAGTAATATTTAATACTTTGTGAGAGTTAGTAAATCTTTTTAAAAGATATTACACAGAATGCATTCTGTGAGAGTAATTAACTCACTGGAGTTCCTTCTCCTTAAATATTATGAGTTTGGAAGCTTCGTATTCCTTTACGGTTTTCAAATTTGTTGTTTCTTCTCTGTCTAGATTCATGTGTTTAGTGTGAAATGTGGGAGGAAGTTAATTTTGAATTGGTCGGTTCTCATAAGTTGAAGGTGAAATTGAAGACTGTCCACTGGTGGTTAGAGGTCCAAATTGGAGGAATGAGAGGAGAGACATCTTTCGGGTTGGTTAAAGGAGAGGTTTTCAAGAATCTCTCCTGGTATATAAACTATAAGTTTGCTTCACAAGGGGTTGTCTTTCTCTAGCTGTCTGAACTGCCTCACTGTTCACTAGAGTCATTAAGAAGTTTAGGAAAAGGACAGGGAAAACTCAATCTAACCCAGCTCTTAGGCATCATCGCAGCAGTACTTAGTCTAGTCGATGAAGATCTCCCCTATCTATAGCCCTCACGCTTGTGTAAAACACGGAGAAAATCTACCCTCAAACTACAATGTTTACCGCATGTTGGTAATTAAAACCCTTTATACGTAGATCACTGATTAATTGAGTTATAATAAACAATGCTAATTCAAGATTTATTCACCGAGTCTTTAGAGTTCACATAATTTAAATTAGATGCGTTTCTTTTATCCATGTTCTATTGGTACTATAATAGATTTTGGTACTAATTAATAAAGGGAAGAATGTGAATATTTATTTAACAAGTTACGTAAACAGTATATTAAGCAAATTAATTAATACGCTACTATAAAGATGAAGAAACGAAGGGAAGCCCCGTAGCTTCTACTTTCTATGTGGGGTAAATGTACTTATTCTAATATCCTAATTACATTAGAATAATATAAAGAATGTCTATTATAGTATACTGACAGTGACTTTACTTGTGACAGTGACTTTACTTGTGACAGTGACTTTACTTGTGACAGTGACTTTACTTGTGACAGTGACTTTACTTGTGACAGTGACTTTACCTGTGACAGTGACTTTACTTGTGACAGTGACTTTACTTGTGACAGTGACTTTACTTGTGACAGTGACTTTACTTGTGACAGTGACTTTACTTGTGACAGTGACTTTACCTGTGACAGTGACTTTACCTGTGACAGTGACTTTACCTGTGACAGTGACTTTACCTGTGACAGTGACTTTACCTGTGACAGTGACTTTACCTGTGACAGTGACTTTACCTGTAACAGTGACTTTACCTATGACAGTGACTTTACCTGTGACAGTGACTTTACCTGTGACAGTGACTTTACCTGTGACAGTGACTTTACCTGTAACAGTGACTTTACCTGTAACAGTGACTTTACCTATGACAGTGACTTTACCTGTGACAGTGACTTTACCTGTAACAGTGACTTTACCTGTGACAGTGACTTTACCTGTAACAGTGACTTTACCTGTGACAGTGACTTTACCTGTGACAGTGACTTTACCTGTGACAGTGACTTTACCTGTAACAGTGACCTCGACAGTGACTTTGACAGTGACTTTACCTGTGACAGTGACTTTGACAGTGACTTTACCTGTGACAGTGACTTTACCTGTAACAGTGACCTCGACAGTGACTTAGGCAGTGACTTTACCTGTGACAGTGACTTTACCTGTAACAGTGACTTTACCTGTGACAGTGACTTTACCTGTGACAGTGACTTTACCTGTGACAGTGACTTTACCTGTAACAGTGACCTCGACAGTGACTTTGACAGTGACTTTACCTGTGACAGTGACTTTGACAGTGACTTTACCTGTGACAGTGACTTTACCTGTAACAGTGACCTCGACAGTGACTTAGGCAGTGACTTTACCTGTGGTACTGAAAATGGCTCAACTCCTTGAAGAAAGTGAAGTCGTACATCATCCACAGTGACAAAATGCGAAATGGAAGCAGACACACGAAGAAGAACACAGTGACAGTGACCAGCATGATGACAACCTGGGGGGTAGAGGAGTTAGAAACGGGCCCAAATGGGGGGGGGGATACTCCCCGGGGGATGAGGGTACGGCTAAATAGGGTTCTTAGTGTTGTACCTTTATAGTTATGGAATGTGGGTTGAAGAGGTTAAAATATGCACTAAGAAAACTTTTAGAATATCTTAGTAATTGAATATAAATTATGTTAATTTGTTTATTTTCTCTATAAATAATGAATGGACATTGCACATATACAATGTGTATGTTTTTTCAAACAAACTTTCATACACACGAAAAAATGTCTATTTTTTTGTAGTTTAAAGACTTAACTAAAACAAATTTCGGTACATTTAAGTATAGAGATACAAACTATCAAATAATATTACTAAACTCGATTTATTTTTAATCGAACACGCATTTTTTTAAATTTTACTGGTGAAAAAACTATTTGCACATAAAAATACATATTATCTCAATTTAATAGAACGTATTTATGTATTTATTTGAGTCAACTGCCACCAGTCTATTACTGTACATCTCAATTGATGATTTGGACACATAGAGGTTAATTTTGTCCCTTTATTCCTGACTATAGTCTGTATTGCTTTTGATATTTGTTGGTGCTCTTATCGCAAATTAATTTTCAAATGTCGCATTAAATTTTCGACTGTGTTCAAGTCTGGTGACTGACTTGACCACTGCAAAACATATACAAGAAAACAGTTTGCTGAAAATAACATTGATGTCTTGCAATGACCAAGTCAGTCTACAGACTGCTACCCAATGGAGAATATATTTATTTAAGAATTCAATTTGGGAAAAGAACATCAAAAAATATCAAGAACTTGAAGATAATTCGGCAAGAAGACTTGGGGAAAAAGGCCACTCAATTGAGAGGTACAGGAATAGACTTGTAACTGTTAAACTAAATATAAGATATCCCACAAAATAATAAATTAAAACAATATGCTTCTATTCATTCTGTAAAAATACTTTTTAATAATTAGTCAAGTTTATTATTATTATATATTATAATGTATCTTCATATTTGATGCACAGACGCTACAGATCACCTGTACAATCTGCACCCCAATGATTTCACTCCTGTACAATCCACTCCCCAATGATTTCACTCCTGTACAATCTGCACCCCAATGATTTCACTCCTGTACAATCCACACCCCAATGATTTCACTCCTGTACAATCCACACCCCAATGATTTCACTCCTGTACAATCTGCACCCCAATGATTTCACTCCTGTACAATCTGCACCCCAATGATTTCACTTCTGTACAATCTGCACCCCAAGGATTTCACTCCTGTATAATCCGCACCCCAATGATTTCACTCCTGTATAATCCGCACCCCAATGATTTCACTCCTGTATAATCCGCACCCCAATGATTTCACTCCTGTACAATCTGCACCCCAATGATTTCACTCCTGTATAATCCGCACCCCAATGATTTCACTACTGTATAATCCGCACCCCAATGATTTCACTCCTGTATAATCTGCACCCCAATGATTTCACTCCTGTATAATCTGCACCCCAATGATTTCACTCCTGTACAATCCGCACCCCAATGATTTCACTCCTGTACAATCTGCACCCCAATGATTTCACTCCTGTATAATCCGCACCCCAATGATTTCACTCCTGTATAATCTGCACCCCAATGATTTCACTCCTGTACAATCCGCACCCCAATGATTTTACTCCTGTACAATCTGCACCCCAATGATTTCACTCCTGTATAATCCGCACCCCAATGATTTCACTCCTGTACAATCCGCACCCCAGTGATTTCACTCCTGTACAATCTGCACCCCAATGATTTCACTCCTGTATAATCCGCACCCCAATGATTTCACTCCTGTACAATCTGCACCCCAATGATTTCACTCCTGTATAATCCGCACCCCAATGATTTCACTCCTGTTTAATCCGCACCCCAATGATTTCACTCCTGTACAATCTGCACCCCAATGATTTCACTTCTGTATAATCCGCACCCCAATGATTTCACTCCTGTACAATCCGCACCCCAATGATTTCACTCCTGTACAATCTGCACCCCAATGATTTCACTCCTGTATAATCCGCACCCCAATGATTTCACTCCTGTACAATCTGCACCCCAATGATTTCACTCCTGTATAATCCGCACCCCAATGATTTCACTCCTGTATAATCCGCACCCCAAAGATTTCACTCCTGTACAATCTGCACCCCAATGATTTCACTCCTGTATAATCCGCACCCCAATGATTTCACTCCTGTATAATCCGCACCCCAATGATTTCACTCCTGTACAATCCGCACCCCAATGATTTCACTCCTGTATAATCCGCACCTCAATGATTTCACTCCTGTACAATCCGCACCCCAATGATTTCACTCCTGTACAATCCGCACCCCAATTATTTCACTCCTGTACAATCCATACCCCAATGATTTCACACCTGTACAATCCGCACCCCAATGATTCCACTCCTGTATAATCCGCACCCCAATGATTTCACTCCTGTATAATCCGCACCCCAATGATTTCACTCCTGAATAATCCGCACCCCAATGACTTCCCTCCTGTACAATCTGCACCCCAACCTGTACTGGGGAGCGGATTCTACAGGAGATCCAAAAATTTGTTTAAAGTAAGTTAAGTTAAATTCAATGTACCAACTGTACATTGAATTTAAATTTGTCTTTTATCAGATTTATCTAAGTTAGTATTTTGCAAAACGTGCCTTATATTAAATACAACTACGATGCCCTAAAATATAAACCATAGTGGGAGTAATTTATTCCGTCTACTAAGCTCCATTGGAATATTAAATATTCAAATCCTTTTCATCCAAATCAATGCACAGAAGCTGGAACATATTCCAAATATTATTAATTCCTGGAATTTGTGCATCAAAAGCTTTTCCAGGACATATAGTCCATATGTTTTGTTGCGCGAATATGCTGCATTCGACCGGTCCAAATGCTGGTCGAAATCAAAACAAGAAATGCCATGCCGAACATGTATCTAAGGGTTATTAGGAACCACTGTACCTGTGATATTAACTGCTACGACTGGAATTGGAATATAAGGAATACTCCCAGTGTACGGTAATGAAGTCATACACCCAGTGTACGGTAATGAAGTGATACACCCAGTGTACGGTAATGAAGTCATACACCCAGTGTACGGTAATGAAGTGATACACCCAGTGTACGGTAATGAAGTGATACACCCAGTGTACGGTAATGAAGTGATACACCCAGTGTACGGTAATGAAGTGATACACCCAGTGTACGGTAATGAAGTGATACACTCAGTGTACGGTAATGAAGTGATACACACAGTGTACGGTAATGAAATGATACACCCAGTGTACGGTAATGAAGTGATTCCACCAGTGTACGGTAATGAAGTGATTCCCCCAGTGTACGGTAATGAAGTCATACACCCAGTGTACGGTAATGAGGTCATACACCCAGTGTACGGTAATGAAGTCATACACCCAGTGTACGGTAATGAAGTGATTCCCCCAGTGTACGGTAATGAAGTGATTCCCCCAGTGTACGGTAATGAAGTGATTCCCCCAGTGTACGGTAATGAAGTGATACACTCAGTGTACGGTAATGAAGTCATACACACAGTGTACGGTAATGAAGTCATACACACAGTGTACGGTAATGAAGTGATTCCCCCAGTGTACGGTAATGAAGTCATACACCCAGTGTACGGTAATGAAGTCATACACCCAGTGTACGGTAATGAAGTCATACACCCAGTGTACGGTAATGAAGTCATACACCCAGTGTACGGTAATGAAGTCATACACCCAGTGTACGGTAATGAAGTGATACACCCAGTGTACGGTAATGAAGTCATACACCCAGTGTACGGTAATGAAATCATACACCCAGTGTACGGTAATGAAGTGATACACACAGTGTACGGTATATTTTTCTATTACAAAAATTGTTGGCTACATCAAAAGTCTTATTATATTAAATCTTAAATCTAGGAAGTTTAATTTATAAGATGCACGAGTTTATTTTCAGACAAATTTGGGTACGAATTTTATAACCGGAAGTTAACCATTTACTTTTTCAAGACAAAACACCGTTATACATCTCCATGAAGAACAAGATGGAAAAGAATAATATACACAAGATAGAAATTATCAAATGAATGTAAAGAAACATGTTTAGAATCCAGTGAACATTGTGTTGAAATGACAGAGTCTCGGTGGGAGAAAATGTTACATTTAATCCCGAGATTTGATGGTAGCGAAGTATTTCCTAGAAGGTGAGTAGCTAAGAAGGTCTGAGGTTACAGTTACATTACACAAGGAAATATAAAATAGACAAAGTAATGGAAGCCGCTGAAAGAAACTGAACAGCGGAAAGCTTTCTTATACCTCGGAAGGAAACTCTTTACACTCTTTCGAATGAACTATCTGGAGCAGCACATCGAATGCTAAAACTGAATGTTGGATAATGGAATCATATTTCGAGCGCTTTAGTGTCCATCATCACAATCTGTTAAGGGAATAGGCAGGAGGAGATGATGTGAAGATTATGTTTATCGGTACCTCAGCATCAGGGTCTAACCTAACAAGACCGTCTGCGGATTCAGGATTTCTTTTGTTGGACAAAATAATATTTCGGTGAGAGTAATTCGATAAAATAGTTAAGTTTCCATATAAAGCAGTATATATTGCAGTGGTTGAATTCAGTTACGGAAATTTCTGACGAAAACAGATGCTGTGAGAATTTTCGACTGAGATCAAATGGATGAAAATATTTTTTTAAAGAAATTTATTATCGAAGTATATAATTAGGAATCAAGTTTCAATAGGTAAACAAGTTCATCATTCTATAATGTTATGGTGGGGCCATAGAAGATTAAAATGGGCTCTACTATAATCTTCAGCAGTACTATAATCGCGCATTTTAAAATAGAAATTCTTCAGCAACAATTCATCATTTGCACGAAATGAGAAGTTTTTGAATTCTAAGGATATGAATACAGCAGTCAGAGTTTTCCATGATTTATCACCATCAAAATGCTAACAAAAACCATTCTCATGATAAGAATAAGATTGTAAACATAAAAATACAAAAGATTCGACACACCCAAGACTATTTTCACAAAAAATTTACCAAGGTTTAAAATAATTATCATCGGCAGATCGTTTATAATCACGGAAAATATTAATAGAATTCTACTGTAAAATATAATCGTTTTAGACATTATTGTCAGGATTATTATGGGGAATGTCCGACGAAAGACGATAGACTAAAAAATTTTCAAATTCATAAATTTATAATGAATTACGATCGTTTTTTCATCGAAGCATAAATTATCGCAGATAGATGATCTCTTTATCATCGATTATAATCACCAGTCAAAAGCAGAAGATCGGTGATTATAGTTCATGATCAGAGTATCGATATCAACGATCAACATGGTTAGTTAAAGGTGGCCCCTCTTAATCCTCTAATGCCCCACCATAAATTCCCCTCTTAATCTTCTAACGCCCCACCAAAACTTCCCCTCTTAATCTTCTAACGCCCCACCATAACTTCCCCTCCTAATCTTCTAGCGCCCATCTATAACTTCCCCTCTTATTCTTCTATTGCCCTACCTTAACTTCCCCCCTTAATCTCCTATTGCCCCACCATAACTTCCCCTTTTAATCTTCTATGGCCCCACCTTAACTTCCCCCCCTAATCTCCTATTGCCCCACCATAACTTCCCCTCTCAGTACCATAATAAATCACCCTCAGGACTGTACCCAGACAGTAACACAGAGATATTGTCATGTTTCTGTCACTGCGCTACTTTGCTAACTCTGGAACAGACTAGTGCTATAGTAGTACACTTAGGGTAAATTACGCTATAACGATCATGACGCAATTCCGTACAGTTGTTACTTATAACATGAATATACTGGCAGTTTGATAGAACGTGTCACAGTGGGTGTTTACTTCATTAGTTTTAACACTAAATAAAAATAAACATTTTTTCACAAATCAGCCAGTGAATGTAGTGTACGGGAATACGCAACTGTATGGGAATACGTAACTGTACGGGAATACGAAACTGTACGGGAATACGCAACTGTATGGGAATACGTAACTGTACGGGAATACGAAACTGTACGGGAATACGCAACTGTATGGGAATACGTAACTGTATGGGAATACGTAACTGTACGGGAATACGTAACTGTACGGGAATACGTAACTGTACGGGAATACGTAACTGTACGGGAATACGTAACTGTACGGGAATACGTAACTGTACGGGAATACGCAACTGTATGGGAATACGTAACTGTACGGGAATAAGTAACTGTACGGGAATGCGTAACTGTACGGGAATACGTAACTGTACGGGAATACGTAACTGTAAGGGAATACGTAACTGTACGGGAATACGTAACTGTACGGGAATACGCAACTGTATGGGAATACGTAACTGTACGGGAATACGTAACTGTAAGGGAATACGTAACTGTACGGGAATACGTAACTGTACGGGAATACGTAACTGTACGGGAATACGCAACTGTATGGGAATACGTAACTGTACGGGAATACGTAACTGTAAGGGAATACGTAACTGTATGGGAATACGTAACTGTACGGGAATACGTAACTGTATGGGAATACGTAACTGTACGGGAATAAGTAACTGTACGGGAATGCGTAACTGTACGGGAATACGTAACTGTACGGGAATACGTAACTGTAAGGGAATACGTAACTGTACGGGAATACGCAACTGTATGGGAATACGTAACTGTACGGGAATACGTAACTGTAAGGGAATACGTAACTGTACGGGAATACGTAACTGTACGGGAATACGTAACTGTAAGGGAATACGTAACTGTACGGGAATACGTAACTGTACGGGAATACGTAACTGTAAGGGAATACGTAACTGTACGGGAATACGTAACTGTACGGGAATACGTAACTGTACGGGAACACGTAACTGTACGGGAATACGTAACTGTAAGGGAATACGTAACTGTACGGGAATACGTAACTGTACGGGAATACGTAACTGTAAGAGAATACGTAACTGTACGGGAATACGTAACTGTACGGGAATACGTAACTGTACGGGAATACGTAACTGTACGGGAATACGTAACTGTAAGGGAATACGTAACTGTAAGGGAATACGTAACTGTACGGGAATACGTAACTGTACGGGAATGCTTAACTGTACGGGAATGCGTAACTGTACGGGAATACGTAACTGTAAGAGAATACGTAACTGTACGGGAATACGTAACTGTAAGGGAATACGTAACTGTACGGGAATACGTAACTGTACGGGAATACGTAACTGTACTGAAATACGTAACTGTACGGGAATACGTAACTGTAAGGGAATACGTAACTGTACGGGAATACGTAACTGTACGGGAATACGTAACTGTACGGGAATACGTAACTGTACGGGAATACGTAACTGTAAGAGAATACGTAACTGTACGGGAATACGTAACTGTACGGGAATACGTAACTGTACGGGAATACGTAACTGTACGGGAATACGTAACTGTAAGGGAATACGTAACTGTAAGGGAATACGTAACTGTACGGGAATACGTAACTGTACGGGAATGCTTAACTGTACGGGAATGCGTAACTGTACGGGAATACGTAACTGTAAGAGAATACGTAACTGTACGGGAATACGTAACTGTAAGGGAATACGTAACTGTACGGGAATACGTAACTGTACGGGAATACGTAACTGTACTGAAATACGTAACTGTACGGGAATACGTAACTGTACTGAAATACGTAACTGTACGGTAATACGGTACTCTAGGGTAATACGGTACTCTAGGGTAATACGGTACGGTAATTAAGTACCTATACGGTAATATATATTTTCGCAAGGTAATATGTAAAATATCCTATATTTTCTCACCTGTCTCCGTGCCCGCATGTTCGGCAGCTCCACTTTCCGGTGCAACTCCGCCGTATGAGTGTCCCGCACTAACCTCCGGGCTGGAAAGAACACATCAAATGAAATAAACAAAGGGACTTTAATTTAAAAGACGAAACACCACTGCCCCTTATTCATTATTGCATTTTTTAGGTGATGTCAAATCTTACGGTGAAAAAGGCTCGGAAATTAAACAGGACTTTAGAAACAAAAACAGAATTTCTTTATCGAAATATATTTTAAAATATAAAAAGGTAGGTAGGTTGGATTTTTGATATGGTCGTAAGATTACTTAAGAGATTACCGTACTTTATATAGTACGGAATATTCATCAACTTCATCGAATTCGATAATTTAACAGAAACAAATCTGTTATTGATATAATAATTCAAGAAAAATAAGATAAAGTGCCTAACTAATATCATGAATATTTTACTCAGTTATATCAGGTAAAGGGTCTATCTAACACTTAGAACTTTACTAACAAATGTTGGATACATCCCTTGCCTTATTTGTCCTTCAATTAAAAAATAAAAACTGAATAATTAAAAAAATAAAAATAAATAAATTCTTTGAAGATTTCATATTATTGTTTTAAATTGAAAAATGTTTTTTTTAATATAAAAAACAATTCAACCCTACGTTTGTTTATATAATTTTCAGGTTACTAATACCATTTCAAAACAATTACCTACTAACGTTACTCACCAATGACGAGGTATAGAATGAGGAGCAGCACCAGGGGCACGAAGAAGAAGGTCACCACCATGAGGGTGTAGTAGCCCCGGGCCCACCTGTTCTCCATCTCTGTGTAACAGGCGGCCACGGGGGAGGATGGAGACTCGTAATGGTGTAGTTCACTCATCAGCATCACGGGGCTGAGAAAAAGGTAGTGTAACTCATCTATAGTGGTATCCTCTATAGTGAAATGTAGTGTCCTGTGTAAGGAAGTAGCCTCTATAATGAACAAACTTCCTTTAGTCTGCCATGAAATGCCCGTCAGTTTTAGAAGAACGATGTAATAATAATTATTTAATTTATATTTCAATAGTTATAAAAAATTTAACATTTTTATTACTAAATAAATTTTGTTCACGTAGAGGCTACTACCTTATTCAGGAGTTCATTATAGCGGAGTTCTACTGTGTATGGCCCTACTTCTGCAAAGTCTGTATTTTCACTCACAGAATTCTTGTCTCCTGTGAGTCCTTTCATGATCAGGTACCACATGAATAACTTCAGTAATTGAATACAACAACTGTTAGAGAACAGTTTCTAACCATCAATAATTCATGGGAGAGTTAAACACTCTTTAGTTCATTCCATCGCTATTATACACACAGTTGATCAACATCAAGGAGTCAGGACACACTTTGAAACTTACTACAAAAATATGACTACTGCAAAACCATATATTTTGGGAATTTTTTTGACTTTAGAAATGTTTCAATATCAGTTACTAACTGCTATATGCTATCATATTAATTTTTGCTTATATATTTTAGATGCCTGCAGAAAATAATGCATTAGCGATGTGCAGGGTGTCCCAAAAAAAACGAAACCCAACTTTAAATTAGTATATTTCAACAACTATTGAAGATGCAGTTTTATTTTAAGTATCATTTTGTTTATTGAACATTTTTCCACCTACAGTTTAATTTTCATAGAGTTTTATTGATTTTTGTGAATGTTATAACTAGTTTATTGACGGGTGGTGAATATGGCTTTGCGCAAATGGTCAGAAAATGGATATTGAAGTAATTTCAAACATAAAAGATATCTTTATTAGACAACAAACATATGAATAAAATAGATATATTTTCAGCTTTTACAGGCATTAAAATAACTATTCATTTTATAAATTATTGACCATATGGAGAAATGTGTTTAAGTACGAAAAGGAAGGCAAAAGTTTAAATTTGAACATGGGGTCGTTCAGGTCGCAAGAGGAAATCAATTTTGCTCAGAAACTCCTTTCAGAAAATAGAAATGTTTCTATTAGAAGAAATGGACATAATATCTCAAAATCATCAATCGATCGAATCAAACAATGACCTACAATGCCCCCATCCCCTAAAAATAAAAGTCAGACATCAACTTCTTGGAACACATTTTTGACGCCGTAGAAAATTCGTCAAGTGGTTCTTGCAAAGACATTTTCGTTTTGTGGAAGATATTATCTTTGGGGACTAAGCTGTATTTTATATGAACGAAAAATTAATTAATCAGAAAATTCTGCAATATGCTCAACAGAATATTCATGATTTTAACTTTTACCAACTTTATTACAGTGAAAATAAAATCATTACTCTGACTTTCATTTTGTAAGGGTGGCCTGAACGACCTTTGTTAAAATTTAAACTTTTGCCTTCCTTTTCGTACTTAAACAAATTTCTCCACATGGTCAATAATTTATAAAATGAATAATTATTTTAATGCCTGTAAAAGCTGAAAATATATCTATTTTATTTATAGAGTTGTTGTCTAATAAAGATATCTTTTATGTTTAAACTCACTTCATTATCCATTTTCTGACCATTTGCGCAAAGCCATTTTCACCACCCATCAATAAATAGTTATTAAATTCATAAAAAATTATAAATCTGTATGAAAATTTAACTGTAGATGGAAAATAATTTAACAAACAAAACTGTAACTGAACGAATACTGTAGCTACAGTAGTTGTTGAAATATACTAATTTAAAGTTGGGTTTCGTTTTTTTGGGACACCCTGTATAATCATCTACCTAATTAGCCAAAAATATCTAGAAGTTTTCACAAGGTCACGTTCAAGTGGACACTTTTCTTTTTTCTTTGCGAATATACGAGTCACGTTAAATTCTAGCGTTGGATTAGCATATACATTTAAAGTAGTTAGTACTTAAGACTTAGAAGCTTAGTGGCTTTTTTAGGAATTAATTACAAACTAAAGTCATCGAGTGCTTTTCTTGAAGAGAATTGTAGAACATTTGAGATTTAGGCCTACTGCATGATGTAGGGTACGATCCTAGTTAACGAACAGTTTCACCATTAAGATCATATAAGAAAATGTATATAATATAACTGGTTACTTCAATTGGTATCCATGGTACCTGTAAGTATCATGGATAGCAGTATCATGGATACCATTTAATTAAAATAACGACTTGAACTGTTGTTCTTACAAGGTCTAAAATGTGGAACTGTTCGATAACTCGGAACTTACCCTAATTATTAAGCTTAAAGCCTGTAAATAAAATAGAGCAAATATATTTTTAATTCCAAACTCAAATAAGTAATCAAGGAGACAGAAAATGTTTTCATAGAGCTAATTTAAATGTTAATTAATAACATAAAAATAGTATCATAAAAAAGGAAAAAAGTGAAGGAAAATAATTAACTACAGAAAATGAAAAATAACTTTTGTGAAAAAAGAATTTCATTTTCATTATATGTCACATTTCTAATGTTGTATAAAACATTTATTATTAAATAATTAAAGGATTTAATACACACATTAAATAAATATAAATAATAGTCCTACACAAAATACGAGTAGCCATTAGTCAAGTAAACATTCATCACAATAAATGTCAAGCTACAATTTATTATTAAATTCAGTCGTTCTGATGATATCTCCAAGAAAACATAATAAATTATTATGAAGTCCCTTATAATCTCTTTAAAATTCATTCCAAAAGTTATTGTCAATGAATTACAATGAATTTCGAGGGAAGGAAGATATATATTACACCATAAAAATGGCAGATTCATTCCTTCCTATCCGTCAACTACAAACCTCGATAAGGTACCCTGAAGTGCATAAAGTACCATAAAGTACAATAAAATACCATAAAGTACATGAAGTACATCCACAACACTCTGGTCTTACTTCCAATACTGCTGAACACAACTAGAATTCTAGAATCTGTGGTGTTCAGAGGATAATAAAAATCCCCAACAGTTGGATCTTGAAAGGCAGTTTTCGACTTTAACATATCGCCTCCATGTCTGTTTGTACGAATTGCATGACTTGAAGGGGAAGCCAAGCCAAAATTTATTGCCATTCCGAGATAATAATCTCACTCATTCTAAATGAGATGAATAGGCCTATAGGATATGAGATGAATAGGCCTATAGGATATGAGATGAATAGGCCTATAGGATATGAGATGAATAGGCCTATAGAATATGAGATGAATAGGCCTATAGAATATGAGATGAATAGGCCTATAGAATATGAGATGAATAGGCCTATAGAATATGAGATGAATAGGCCTATAGAATATGAGATGAATAGGCCTATAGGATATGAGATGAATGTGAATATAACAGTGAATAGGCCTATAGGATATGAGATATGAGATGAATAGGCCTATAGGATATGAGATGAATAGGCCTATAGGATATGAGATGAATAGGCCTATAGGATATGAGATGAAATATCAGTAAAATATTTTGATACAGAGTAAATGTCTTCGGGATCCAACTTCATTATTACAAATACCTATTCTACGGCTTTCAAATCCATCAAAGGCTCATAAAGGCCATTCCATGTCCTTTATTACCTACCAAATGCCCTTTAAATGTCCTTATCTCACCTGGACACAAAGCAGGAGGTAACCCAAGTGAAGGCAATACAGCAGCAGGCCCTCATCTTGGTGCAGGTGTAAGATGCACGCAGTGGCCGGCAGATGGCGTAGTACCTCTCGAAGCCAATGACCAGAATGGTGAGTACTGAGGCGTGACTCACGGACCATTCAACGAACGGGACCAGTTTGCCTGAAAGGAAATATCGAGAGGTGATTTTGATGTTTTAAGTGGAAGGAGAATATAGCGTTAGAAAATATATGTAATAAAAAACATATTAGTAATGGAAGATCTCCCGACTATAATTTTTGTCAGGGATATGAAGTGGGATTAAAGATTTGATTCTAGAAGACTAATTTAAAATATCATTAATAACTATTAATATTCTAACCACAATAACCATATTATTCAATATTTGCGCCAACATTTTCACATCAACATTTGTACTAATATTCGCTGTTGCTTATGTAGGAAGTTAGTCACCCATTCATTTAAATGTTAATAATTTAGAGTAAGTCTTATTAAACTTTAGGTGCGGCAGTCTGCTCGATTGTCGGTAGAAAAATATATCACTCCTACAGTGCGTTCCATCAGCAACGTCATTTTCAAAACGTAGAATTAGAAGCACTTAATATGCGTCAAATGCCATTATAGACACATCACTCTAAAAGAAACAAACGGTTATTATTATTAAACATTTATTGACAATAATTGTCCTATATCGTATGAGGCACATCTGCTGAGGCCCTACAAAAGTTGCTGAAGATGATTCCCTCCAGCCTGAAGACAGAACAACGCACACTTCAGAACATTCTTGCAAACTTTCTTGAGAGTCTCCTGGTTATATCTTTCAGTGGAGACTCAAATGGAATCTTGTTTTCCCCAATACACTCGAAATTGTGAAGCAGCCCAAAAGTGAAAGTCCAAAGGGTTGAGATTTGGACTGTGTGCTGTCCAGGGATTATCCGTTCTTCTGCTAATGAATCGACCTTGAAATTTTTCATTGAGAAATTCTAGAGCTGCATTTGTTCAATGTGGTGGAGCGCCATCTTGCATCCAACAAATTGAAGAACGAGTTTCAGAATGGCGTACCCTGGGCCAGATGATATCCTGGAGCAATCTGTACTATGAAACACCATAAACTGATGACAAGTTGCCATCATCGTCAATTAATTAATTAATAATAACCACGCAATTAATTAATAATGGCAACGAAAATCATTACCATAGCATCATACCTATTATTTAATTTGCAGATATTTCGAAGATTTTAGTTTGTTCAAACTCTGTTGTTTTTCGATTTGGTTTTTGATGGAAGCAAAAGAACGTTTCGTCAGGTCCAAACGATTCTATCAACAATGTTGGATGGTTACTTCTGAATCCACTGACAAAACTGCCTTTTATGTGATAGGTGGACATTCATGATTGGTTGAAGTGAATTGCAATGATGATAACGAAAACGAAGTTCATGACTGACGATCCTCTACAACGTGGATTTGTTGGGTGAAAATATGCTGAGAAGCTTTCATTGAAAAGATCACGGACTCTTGTGAACTTTTTTCAGGTGGTAAAATTTTGCTGCCCATTCACGTATCTTGAAATGTAGCATGAATTCTCGGCGTACTGTTGAAGGAGAAGGTGTTTTGGCAAACTGCAGAACGATCCACTTCTTCTCAAATTCAGAAAACATTTTTCAGGTTGTAGATCAATGCTAATTTCATGGGTTTAAAATCCACTCATTATAAACAAGATGGCGTATACAAAATAAGACTTGAAGCATTTTAGGTTTTCCTAATTTGCAATTTAAAAATGACACTTCAAATGGAAAAACAGTGTATATTGTACTTTCCATTAACTAATGTTCTCTCTTTAAGTTGCTGTAATCTCTTAATATTGATTGTGGATACAAGATTAAAAGCAAGTGAATTTTAAATTTTAATGATTATCCGATACTTAATTAAACTATTTCTGTAGCATGGAGAATTTTGCGACCAATCTGGAGTAGTGGAATATTAATGCAGTATCATTCTGGTAGAGATAAAAAATCGTCGTACCTATCTAAATATACAACCTACACCAATATTTGTGCTAATATTCGTCTCCAATATCCCCTGATATTTGTTCCAATATTAATCGTCAATATTCCCTTGAAATTTGTGTTAATATTCTCTTTCAACATCTTCTAATATTTGCCTCTAATACCCCTGATATTGGTCCCAATATTCACCCTATTATTCCCCTGATATTGGTCCCAATATTCACCCTAATATTCCCCTGATATTGGTCCCAATATTCACCCTAATATTCCTCTGATATTGGTCCCAATATTCACCCTAATATTCACCTGATATTGGTCCCATTATTCACCCTAATATTCCCCTGATATTGGTCCCAATATTCACCCTAATATTCCCCTGATATCGGTCCCAATATTCACCCTAATATTCTCCTGATATTGGTCCTAATATTCCCCTGATATTTGTCCCATTATTCACCCTAATATTCCCCTGATATTGGTCCCAATATTCACCCTAATATTCCCCTGATATTGGTCCCAATATTCACCCTAATATTCCCCTGATATTGGTCCCAATATTCACTCTAATATTCCCCTGATATTGGTCCCAATATTCACCCTAATATTCCCCTGATATTGGTCCCAATATTCACCCTAATATTCCCCTGATATTGGTCCCAATATTCACCCTAATATTCCCCTGATATTGGTCCCAATATTCACCCTAATATTCCCCTGATATTGGTCCCATTATTCACCCTAATATTCCCCTGATATTGGTCCCAATATTCACCCTAATACTCCCCTGATATTGGTCCCAATATTCACCCTAATATTCCCCTGATATTGGTCCCAATATTCACCCTAATATTCCCCTGATATTGGTCCCATTATTCACCCTAATATTCCCCTGATATTGGTCCCAATATTCACCCTAATATTCCCCTGATATTTGTCCCAATAGTCACTCTAATATTCCCCTGATATTGGTCCCAATATTCACCCTAATATTCCCATGATATTGGTCCCAATATTCACCCTAATATTCCCCTGATATTGGTCCCATTATTCACCCTAATATTCCCCTGATATTGGTCCCAATATTCACCCTAATATTCCCCTGATATTGGTCCCAATATTCACCCTAATATTCCCCTGATATTAGTCCCAATATTCACCCTAATATTCCCCTGATATTGGTCGTAATATTCACCCTAATATTCCCCTGATATTGGTCCCATTATTCACCCTAATATTCCCCTGATATTGGTCCCAATATTCACCCTAATATTCCCCTGATATTGGTCCCAATATTCACCCTAATATTCCCCTGATATTGGTCCCAATATTCACTCTAATATTCCCCTGATATTGGTCCTAATATTCTCCCTAATATTCCCCTGATATTGGTCCCAATATTCACCCTAATATTCCCCTGATATTGGTCCCAATATTTACCCTAATATTCCCCTGATATTGGTCCCAATAGTCACCCTAATATTCCCCTCATATTGGTCCCATTATTCACCCTAATATTCCCCTGATATTGGTCCCAATATTCACCCTAATATTCCCCTGATATTGGTCCCAATATTCACCCTAATATTCCCCTGATATTGGTCCCAATATTCACTCTAATATTCCCCTGATATTGGTCCCAATATTCACCCTAATATTCCCCTGATATTGGTCCCAATATTCACCCTAATATTCCCCTGATATTGGTCCCATTATTCACCCTAATATTCCCCTGTTATTTGTCCCAATAGTCACTCTAATATTCCCCTGATATTGGTCCCAATATTCACCCTAATATTCCCCTGATATTGGTCCCAATATTCACCCTAATATTCCCCTGATATTTGTCCCAATAGTCACTCTAATATTCCTCTGATATTGGTCCCAATATTCACCCTAATATTCCCCCGATATTTGTGCCAATATTCACCCTAATATTCCTCTGATATTTGTCCCAATATTCACTCTAATATTCCCCTGATATTGGTCCCAATATTCACCCTAATATTCCCCTGATATTGGTCCCAATATTCACTCTAATATTCCCCTGATATTGGTCCCAATATTCACCCTAATATTCCCCTGATATTGGTCCCAATATTCACTCTAATATTCCCCTGATATTGGTCCCAATATTCACCCTAATATTCCCCTGATATTGGTCCCAATATTCACCCTAATATTCCCCTGATATTGGTCCCAATATTCACCCTAATATTCCCCTGATATTGGTCCCAATATTCACTCTAATATTCCCCTGATATTGGTTCCAATATTCACCCTAATATTCCCCTGATATTGGTCCCAATATTCACCCTAATATTCCCCCGATATTTGTGCCAATATTCACCCTAATATTCCTCTGATATTTGTCCCAATATTCACTCTAATATTCCCCTGATATTGGTCCCAATGTTCACCCTAATATTCCCTTGATATTTATGCCAATATTTTCGCCTCAATATCCTAAGGTAATTAGTCACTTCTCACAACATTTGCCCATTGAAGTTTTTACTGTGAATTAATTAAGGCGAAGCTATCTGGCAAAATAGTGACCTCAAATCCTGCGCTAAAGTTCTCTAGAGTCTATTCTGGTCACGGTACCAATATTCAGGCAATGCCCTGTAGTTGAAAACAACTAATGAAATCCTCCATGTTTTCTTAAGTAAAGTTAATAAATGGATTTGGAAGACTTTGGCCAAGAAGTATATCCGACATGTATAAAGTACCGATTTGATGAAAGGAATTCTCCCTAACGGAATTTTTCCAGCAGATTTTGTAAATTTCTAGGTTTAAATCTGAAAATTAAAATTTTAAAATGTGAGATGAAATTCTACTATAAATATATTTTTTGTAAATTTAACATGTAATACTTTAAAACCTGTTTTATTTAGCAAACTTTGCATATCATCGCTGCTTTCGTTTGCCTCGTTGCTCCATTTATATTAAAGTTATACAACTTCATACATATGAGCGAAAAAAAATTGTAAATGAATTCGATGTCATTTATTGTAGAATGGGTAGAGAACAATTTAACTTTATTACAAGTCAAAATTCATAAATAACTATATTCATAACTGTGACTTTACGGTTCTAGGAATTTCCATAGAAGAATTTTTTCAGGGGGATCTTCCCGTGGATTTTCATTTTGAGCATTCAACAAAATTGCCTGAAATATGTTAGGACCAATTGGTCAATGTCCAGTAACCATCTGATTTGATTTTTTGGAGCGATCGGGTCAAAATTCTAAAGTCAAGGTCAAGGTCATTTGTAACTGAATACCATAAAATGCATTCAAACAAATTGCCTGAAATTTAATGGGATGATTGGTCATAACTACGTAGTTAAACTAATAATTACATATATAAATCGATTTTAAGATCGAAAATATGAAATCTATTTATAACTTGGAATAGAGCCGTCAAAAACATTATATTTCAATATAATTCATAGCAAATAACATATTTAAGAAGTGACAATTATATAATAACTTGATTCACGTCTCGCTCTTATTACCATTTGAAATTAATCCAAGTTGTGATTTTGGTAATAAAAGCAGGGCCTTCCTGTAACGGGTTCTGGATAGAAATCTTTCAGTTGAAGTGCTCAGGGTTTTTTGTGCCATTTCTTCCTTAATAAACTTATTAGGAGTTGGAGTTACATTTCTTCAAATTATCTAAAAATCACATTACTTTCAGCCTCTGTACACTGGGAAAAAAATACGAGTCAGCCTGACTCATCGCTTGAGTCAAGGATGCAAAACTCTAATATTGGAGTCTTTTTTCTTGATTGACTCTACCTGAGTCCACATAATAATAATTAGGACTCCTAATATGAATTAGGAGTCAATGTGACTCTTAATCTTGAGTAAAATATTAAGATGAGTCAAATTGACTCACATTTTTGAGCCTGTTTTGTGACAAACTGCAAACTCAAATTATGAGTCAATTTGACTCGTATTTTTTTTTCAGTGTACAAATGCAAATTACAAGCCACAATAAAAAAAAGTGGAATGTAGTATATAAATAATATTCCACAATTTTCATTATCATGCTATTGAATTAAACTTTATTCTTTTTACATTGATAGTTAATTTTGGTGATTTTGTTCAATAATAGCACCGATGACCAATTATAATAGTGTTTTAAGAGACTGAAATAAATATTCTTTCTTCAACACTGAATAAAATTTCAGTAATAAAATTATTTCATTTTTGCATTTATTTTTCCATATAGATCGATTGCAACATCAATACGTGTATAATAAACAAAATTATACAGTCTTAAGGGCCATACACACGTAGGGTTTTTTAAGTCTTTACACCAGAATTTTTGCTAAGCTCCTCCTACTTTTTCCACGAGAATTTATGAAAAAAATATATAATTAATATTTATTTTAGTTGTTATCTATGATACCTACCGGTATCATGGATACCAACTGAAATATAGAATAATATTGTATCGTTTTTTCTTATATTCTCGTGGAAAAAGTAGGAGGAGCTTAGCAAAAAGTCTGGTGGAAAGACTTAAAAAACCCTACGTGTGTACAGCCCTATAAGATTGTTTTCAAAAGCATCAAATTCAATCAGTGAATTAAGGAAGTTATGAAAGATAAGCATGCCTAACATTGTGATTATACATCCTGCAAATTACTTTGTGACATTCATTCAAAATTCTGTGTTCTATTTTGATGCAAAATTTGATTGCGGTTCAAAATGGGACACAGAAAAGATAATCTAATTTTGAAGATAGCGGATGCAAACGTAATTGGGCTGGGATACAACTATGCACTAAAATGTAATCTTTTCCCAAAATACTACAGTGCATTCATGCTGTAACATCCGTGGATTAAGAAAAGAATATGGAAAATTCTGATTATTTCAGTTTAGTAAACACTTTATATGTTATTTAAAGTATATATCAACAAAAACAATTATTACATAAATGGTGCTTGTAGAATAATAGATCTAATTTTCTTCTCACTATTCATCTACACTTAGGTCGTCCCTCTCCTAGCAGTTGAATTTGTGCGTTTCATCTTTTGCTAGCGATTACACTTGTGCGTTTCATCCTCTGCTAGTGATTACACTTGTGCGTTTCATCCTCTGCTAGTGATTACATTCGTGCGTTTCATCCTCTGCTAGTGATTACACTTGTGCATTTCATCCTCTGCTAGCGATTACACTTGTGCGTTTCATCCTCTGCTAGTGATTACATTCGTGCGTTTCATCCTCTGCTAGTGATTACACTTGTGCGTTTCATCCTCTGCTAGTGATTACACTTGTGCGTTTCATCCTCTGCTAGTGATTACACTTGTGTGTTTCATCCTCTGCTAGTGATTACACTTGTGCGTTTCATCCTCTGCTAGTGATTACACTTGTGTGTTTCATCCTCTGCTAGTGATTACACTTGTGCGTTTCATCCTCTGCTAGTGATTACACTTGTGTGTTTCATCCTCTGCTAGTGATTACACTTGTGTGTTTCATCCTTTGCTAGTGATTACACTTGTGTGTTTCATCCTCTGCTAGTGATTACACTTGTGTGTTTCATCCTTTGCTAGTGATTACACTTGTGCGTTTCATCCTCTGCTAGTGATTACACTTGTGCGTTTCATCCTCTGCTAGTGATTACACTTGTGTGTTTCATCCTCTGCTAGTGATTACACTTGTGCGTTTCATCCTCTGCTAGTGATTACACTTGTGTGTTTCATCCCTAAAGAGAAAATAATAGGTACTCTGAGGCCTATAAAAGAAAATGTGAAATGCAAACGAAATATCTCTGACTTTTACCGCACAATTCGTACCTTTTTACCCACCATTTTACACACACGTTGGTTGGGATTAATAAGAAGGAATTGCAGTCTGCAAGTGGTAAGTACTAGAATATCAGGATATCAAAAGGATCAGCACAAACTTTATCGTCTATTGTCCGTAGATTAGGATTTGTTCCTCATTATAGTCCTTACAATTCACTGTAATTTATTGCAGGACATACGAACTGTGTGGACGCAAGTACGGGGAGAAATCAAGTACGAAATAGAGTAAATAAGTACAATGGAATCTATATTTTCCACAGTGAAACTTAACAACTAATTAATTATGTGACGATAATGCGATCATTTGTGTCCCTTTGTCGATGGTAACCGATACATATTTTCTAAAGCTACTGAAACTAGATACCTCGATACAGTCATGCCCAGTTCTCCGATACTCTTAGAGAGTCACTGTATCGATATTCAAATGACGGACCTTCAAAGCTCAAAATATTCTCAAATTCCATAAATTCAACTATCCGAAAAATTTATCATTCTCTACGAAGTTACCTGCGCATTTTACCTGCTCATTTTACCGATGTGGAAAAACTCCACCAGGAATTTATCTAATGAATTTCCACATCTAACTATGTTTACTTTGCATGTAGTAAACTGAACAGAAATAGAGTCACTATCACTAATGTAATAGTAGAGAGAGTGTGGTGGTATTAATTACTTTTCTGTTTGTGGTTCGTATGCACGTTACTCCTTGCAGAAAAAGAGGAAAGGTTTTTGACTCGGCCCGAGATAGGGGTTATGAAAATTATGTAAAGTGATATGAAGGTTATTATGTTAATAAATTAAATGTAAATCTAAACTCATAGAAAATAGGGAATACACTAAATAAAATATATTTCTGTAGATATTTAAAAAATAGTATAGATCTCAATTTATATTTCAAAATTATTATATTGTTAAATTATTATTATTTTCCCGAATCATGTTTTGGTAATTAACATTGTACCATATTAATATATAGCAGCAATACTCTCCATTATTTGCCCCAGTTGATTTTATTACTAAGTCACTTGGTTATTAATGTTTTCTATCGAATGAGCAAGACAGCAGCTGTTAATAGGATAATCATTTAGCCAAAGAATGAAAGAGGAAATAGCCAAACAGAACAGCTTTATTATTTTATACCGTATTTGCGTTATTATCAGACACATATGCAGGGTGTAGAATCGCAGTGTTAAACACTATAAGTGAACGATACAATAACTTACATAACCCGTACATGGAGGGTGTCCTTATTTTGGGACAGCAATCTGTAGATGTGGCACATCAGCAAAGTTAAAGTTGAGTAACCGTGTATGGGTTAATATGTGTTCGATTTGAATTCGGTTAGGTTTAGACAAATCTCAAAAGTGTAGAATTTTATTATTTAGGTATGTATTTTTTTATATATATTTCTTTGAGTTTAGCATCTATTGTTTTAGATGACTTAATTTAGACAGGCCTGGAATGAAACCATACAGTTAAAGTTATGCAACATTTACAAGGTGACGGATGCTGTTTTCAATTCATTGATGGAGCACCGACAATTGAGCCCGCCGACTATTGGGACTTTGTGTTACTTTGTTATTACAGTAGCAAATTGTTTCTTTCGTATGTAACAGCAATGCATGAATAATATTTAACGTTTACTTAAAACTTTATCAAGGTTTGACGATTGTTGAAATGGACTACTTTGCTCGCATATACTTCACTTTTTAGTGCAATTTTCATTTTCAGTATTTTAACGTCTAAATTTATTTCCAAAGTGATCTTCTAATTGAGTTGAGATGTGCATCGCTCTGTACCGCCCTTCAATTACATTAGTGGTACGAGGCAGGTCTCTATACATTTTTTCGAAATGTTCTAAGGATTCCAAAACTGTCTTCGTTTCTATTCTAACATACACACTCATACACTTCTCGTTTTTGAAATTTGAAAAAAAATTGAAAAACTACATTTTTTTCGAAAACTCAAGCCAAAATTGAAAAACATATACCATACAAATTTTAAGACGATTGGTCCAAAAATAAAAAAGTTTTTTCAAAAGTGGTTGACATCCCTTAAAACACATAAAGGAGTGAACAGAGATGATTATCACCATTAACATTTGTATCAATGAAAACTGGGCAATTTCCCCATCCCATATGGTCCCCCACAGGGTTGTTTGAGGTGAATGAAGTGTCTTCTCTGCTGTCCAGTGAGGGTTAGTAGTGCACCAGTAACGACAACTGTGAGTGTCTACTCCACCCTTGATATGGAAATGTACTTCAGTAGAACATATTAGGTGAAGAAGTAAATCCTGTGGATGGAAAATCTGGTCTGACATTTCTTCAGCAAATGCCGTTCTTGCTGCACAGTCGTTTGTGTTAAGTTCTTAGACAATTAATATAGTATACACATATATAATGATTAAAATTCTAAAGTCTTGACATTGTTCCAAAACCAACCGAATTCAATCCGAACCAATATCAAGAAAGTTTATAATGTGGAACACTATGATAGTACATTACATTTCATTCTACACACTGAAATTAAATTCATAGAGTATTTATATAAGCAAAAACTTATAAAAGATAATGGTGATAAAATAAATAAAATAAATTATTAGATAAAATTTAAATTTGAAAATAGGTTAAAATACAAAAGCTCAAATAAATTGCTTGATAATAAAAATATTACTTCGTATTCTCAAGAAATGCTTTCCATAAACTCGTGTGTTTAATATCTTTATGAGTAATAAAAACAAATAGTTTGTTGTTTTATTCACAGTTACTGCGTTAGCAATGACGATGCAATAATAGTAATAATGATATATGTTTATATTGATTATTATCATATAATATTGTTTTGTACATAAATCGATAATATTTTTGGTGAATTGTGGGATCAATATATTTGTAACCAGTAGTAGTGTAAGCTTCGGGTTATCGAACAGTTCCACATTTTCGATCATAAAGGTATATTGACTAAAAACAATTAAAATAACAATTTAAATTATGATTTTTTTTATATGATCGAAAAAAATGAATTGTCCGATTACTCAGAACCTACCCTACTCCACAGTACGGTAAGAATTTATAATATAATTAATTTAGTAGGTGTTTACGGTTTGCTTTGGAACCAAAGGCCATATCGCTGACGTCAAAAGGAAATTAGATACAAGGGACTGGAAGAAGAAGTCAGAAAGGAAAGTGGCTCCATGAACAAAGTCATTTACCACCGTCGGAGACAATGCTCATTGATGCAGAAAAGCTACTCCGTGAATGCAGTAACTTACCAAAGAATATTTCGAAAAGGGACACAAGCATCGGTGGCTGCACTCATGGATAGAAGAGGAAAATGAAGAGGTGATAGTAAATGAAGCCTACGAATGTACCTAACACAAAATCTAAGACCTCGTAGTTGAAGAGCATAACCCTAGCGCTATCCTCTAAAACTAAAAGTAGCGTTAAAAAATGATAAACATGCTAAGAATGAAAAAAGACAATACATAATTCAAATTACAACAGTTCGGGGACCAAAGGACACCACCCCAATTCTCTTCCATTCACCACAGACAGCTTCAGGATAGAGCCCCTGGGGGCCATTTATAATTTTTGCAAATAGTTAAAAAAGTTAATTATAATAAATAAATGGTTAATTAATTTTTATTTTAAAATTTTAAATCATTTAAATCTGCGAATGTATTTTCTCGATTAATAATTATCTAATTCAATCAATAATATTAAACTAAGAATATTCTAAATTAAGTACAATTACATGAAATAGAAGTCTACAATGAAAATAATAAATCCTATTAATATTAAATGTACACAAAGAGAAAGGATTAGTTGAATCAAATCAAATTTGATTTGATTTGATTCTTGTGCCTACCTACGTGGTGAGTTGCAGGTACTACTTAAAAGTAGTTAAACTGACGTTGGTTAAAACAAAACAGTCATATCGACTCACTCCTAAACTTAAAAAAAGTTGCGGCAACTCTCATAGTCAGTTAATTTATACACCAGATACATTGGATTAACAGTCGTTGTGAGTTCCTACAATACACTCTGTCATAGTTGTTTCAACATACTTTAAAATTCTCAAAAAAGTAACTTTTAACTCTCATAGTAAGTAGATTCAATCTATAAAATGAATTGAATTAACTAATGTTCGATGACACACCACGTCATAGTTGTTTTAACACACGTGAAAACAGGAATAAAGTCCAATCAACTCACGTAATAAATTGATTCAAATCATAAATTGTTGACCCATTAGATATGAGTAAACTTTTTTCTCTGTGTAATAAAACCGAATAATTGTATCATAAAAATCCACCTTTTACTCTCCAAGCTATTTCTAGATTTTGAAGGTCATTTACCAAAGATTACGTAATCTTTTAATTTATTTATTGCAATCCTTTTCCCTATTGAAACCTGTCAATTATTTGCATACTCAGCACATTTCTGACAGCTTTATTTTGCCTCAAGACTGAGCCACTAAATTTAAAGCTAGAAGCCACTAAATTTAGAACAATCAGCTGTGCGATATACGTCTGTGTTGTCATATATTGAGTCTTTAATGGCTTATATGCCTTTCTTAAGGACACGCTGGAGATAAAGGGACACTTTGACACTTCACAGAGAATCGAGAGACCTGAACAGCAAGAAATAACATTTGAAGACGGAAAGAAATTTTGTTGAAAGAAAGAAGTGCGATATGAAGTTAAAAAACGTAATTTATGGTTGCAGTCATTTTAAACTGAAGGATTATACATTTTTATATTTGTATTTTATGATATTGAAAAATTAAATTTTATATACTAGTATCATGAATCAGTTCTCAAAATATGTAAGACGGAAATTGAATTTATTCGATAGATATTTAGAATGATAATTACCAGCATTAGTGATATAGAGGGGCAAACAGGTAAATTGGTACTATTTTACAATTCCCACATATCTCTAGCTATTCTTCTAATGAATATGAATTATTCTTCAGATAATCTTCAAACCACATTCTAAAAGATTAAGTTATAATAATTAGAAAGATTTCGTTAATGATGGTAGAATTAGCGTACGGACGGATAACCATATACGAAAAGAGACTTTCTTTAAACTCTCCTTCCGACATTATTTGCATATGCAAAGACGACAGTTTATCGAGTCATGATCAATTTGATGATGACGGTAAAGTCGTGATAATTCGTCACAGTCTTTTGGTTCGAAAGCGGACCCAAACTAAAAGTCCTAAAGGACAGACCAAATCAGTTTATCCAAGAACTGGCCCTAAATGTTAGCCCTGAACCATCAACTGAGCAGTCAGACTTTGCGATGCGAAACATCTTCACATCTCACTCAAGAGTCGTCAATGCCAAAAGTTTCTCAATTATTTCAAGAATAAAGGAGGACAAGTTCGAATTTTCGTCGATGAGAAAAATTTCTTGAGTCGATGTTGCAAATCGTCAGATAAAAAGTTACTACAGTGATGCAGGAGAGAATCCTACTTCTGTGATGATTTTTGCAGCTTCTCCGATCTGAATGTTTGTGACTGATAGCTATTTAGCGTGATTGGAGGCGTGAGCGGAGAGAATGCCTACGGACAAAATGCCTAACGGACAAAATATCTAACGCATTTTGTCCGTTAGGCATTTTGTCCGTAGGCATTTTGTCAGTTAGGCATTTTGTCCGTAGGTATTTTGTCAGTTAGGCATTTTGTCCGTATGCATTTTGTCCGTAGGCATTTTGTCCGTTAGGCATTTTGTCAGTTAGGCATTTTGTCCGTAGGCATTTTGTCAGTTAGGCATTTTGTCCGTAGGTATTTTGTCAGTTAGGCATTTTGTCCGTATGCATTTTGTCCGTAGGCATTTTGTCCGTAGGCATTTTGTCCGTTAGGCATTTTGTCAGTTAGGCATTTTGTCCGTAGGCATTTTGTCCGTAGGCATTTTATCCGTAGGCATTTTGTCCGTTAGGCATTTTGTCAGTTAGGCATTTTGTCCGTAGGCATTTTGTCCGTAGGCATTTTGTCCGTTAGGCATTTTGTCCGTAGGCATTTTGTTCTAGTACCATTGGAAGACAGTTTAACAATAATCCACACCTAAATGTTAACTCTCTCAAGACAAACAGACATTCTAAGAACATTCTGCAAGCTCAATACCGAGGAAATAAAGAGTAGTTTCTCACAATTTCGACTGAGGATCTCCAAATTATCGAAGCGAAAGAGTTATCCTACTGAAAAATTGTGTTATAGATTGTAACGATTACAGAATGAAGGTCCCTGTAATATTATTTAAAATATATATATGTATTATTTTGTAATATATGTTCCATTCCAATTGATATTCAAGAACAAACTAACCAAAACTAGAAAAAGTTAATTAAATACTTGGAGTAATCTCCCAAGACTTTTTTTTACATTCTGCAAGTTTCAATGAGCGACTGTTCAAAGTTATTCTTGCGACCCATCACTAGGGTAAGTTACGAATTATCGGTCAGTTCCACATCTTCGGTCATATAAGAAAAAAACGATGTAATCATCATAATTTAATATAATTATTATATAGTTTTTTCATATATGACCGAAGATGTGAAACTGACCGATAATTTGAATCTTGCCCTAAGCCACCAATACTAAATGGATTAAAGCCTAACAAAATACTAAGGTTAAATTACAATATGAGAAAATTCCCAACATTTAAAGAGAACCATTTTAAAAATGAAATTGAGATTAGTCTTCGAATATTTTACTGGAATGCGTCAGCTGAACAAATGACAAAAAAATAATAATCCAATTTAATCTTTTGAGTTTGATGCTTTCTTTTTAAATTTAAATGGAGCCGTGTAGGTCCCTTTTTAATCTTCTATGGCCCCACCATTACTTCCTCTCTGATATATTATATAACATACAGGGTGGCTCAAAAAAAAGGAAACCTATTTTCAAACTAGTTTATTTTACAAACTATCAAAGCTAGAAATTTTCTAAAAGCACAGTTTAATTCGTTTACTTTTTGTGCATCTATCTTGAGAATCTGCAGTGAATTAAAAAAAGGCACCTAAAAATGGCTTGCGCAAGCAAGAAATATATGAAAAAAAATCATAAGAGGTATACTTCATTTTATATGGATGTAAAAACATTAAATTCTACTATTTTTGTAACAAATAAGAGAAAATAAAAAAATGAATTACCATTTGAAAGTTGTTTTTTGAAGGTAAAATTGATATCTTTATAAAATCATCTCGCCGTTAATTTTTATCTCCTATTCGATACCCTCAAAATGCAGCTTTCAAAAGAACAGAGTTTTTGTTGTGACAATTTTTTTAAACACTGTAAGTTTTACGCAGGTTAAACCTCATTTTGAACATTGCTTTCCGGAAAGATTTCCACCAACTGTAAAACCATATTGAAAAATGTGAATAAGTTCAAAACTGAAGAAACCACTTTAAATTTGAACAAAAAGTTATCATGTCTCAGGAGAAAAGAATGAACACAGGAAAACATTAATCTTTTTCATGAACAGCAAATTGATAATACAAAAATATAATTAATCAGATGGGTAAGGATTAGATATCATTTAAGACACATTTCACTAAATTGTTAAACACGATTTTAGATATTATCCTTTTAAGATGCATGTAAGACTCGAACTCTTAGAACTGATTTACCGCACAATCTAAATTTTGCAAAATGGTTTCTGCAAAGAAATGCACATTTTGTAGAAGATATCGTGATTGGTGATGAAGATGTATTTCCATGAATGAAAGAGTCAATAAATAACGTTAATTGAATGAAAAATAATAGGATTTAATTTTTACTACTACCATATGGAAATAAATTATTCCTATTATGAACTTTTTTTTGCGTATTTCGTGCTCGCGCAAGCCATTTTTAGGTACCTTTTTTTAATTCACTGCAGGATGTTCAATTTTATCGTAACTCTTAAAAGATTATCAAGATAGATGCAAAAAAAGTAAATGAACAAAAATGTGTTTTTAGAAAATTTCTAGCTTTGATAGTTTGTAAAATTATCTAATTTGAATATGGGTTTCCTTTTTTTTTGCGCCACCCTGTATTGGAGAAATAGTTTGGATGCGAAAGTAGCTACGGTTGAAATAACAATGGTGTTAAATAAATAATTTATTATTAAAACCTTATCAAAATATTAGAAAATAAGAAATATAAAGAGTTAATACATTTTTTTGTTCTTTTCACGATGAATATATTTTAATGAGTCTATATCAATTAAGGCCAATTATCATCAGGTATTCATTCACACCTGGTAAAGCGAAGCAGCGTAACTGTAAATGTTTGTTGAAAATTAGGGGGATTACTGAGTTATTGGGAGGTTCCACATTTTCGATCAAGTACATTATATACATTAAAATAAGAGATTTTTTTTCTCTGATCGAAAATGTGGAACCGTTCGATAACTCAGAACTACCCCCCGTTCCACCTATTGTAATAACGCGAGACAGATCACCAAGAAAATGACTTAAAACTTCTGCAAACTAAACCAATTAAATAATAAAGGAGAGCAGGTAAAGTTCGGAAGATAAATGTACTTGTCCAAAGTTATCGAAGAGAGGAATAATTTGTCTCGTAGTCCAATATCTGTTCCTGTGTTCAGTTCTTTCTGCAAGTTCAATCAATGAAAAGTATTATTTAATCGAAAAAGTTCAGAGATAAATTGATTTCGAAAATGAATGTTCAGTCGAAACAACAATTATATTAAGAATATTTATAGTAGCTATAAGAAAAAAAGTTTTGGCACACGATTTTGGGTTTGAGATTGCGCTTTTATTTTTGATTTTATTAAATTTAAATAATTTTTCCGTTTAATTTTCCTCGTTTTTATTTATTTATAAATTTATTTATGTATTTATTTATTTATTTGGTGTCCGCTTTTACACTACGGGTATTAAACATGAAGAATGTAACTATGATACGCACGGGAATATATTGCCTTGATATATAAATTTCCCTGTTTTTATTCAATTTTTAAATGTATTTAATCTATAAAATAAATTAGACTAAGCAGAAAATGTAATTTGAATTAAATTCATTAAAAGTAACCTAATAACGGTAACAAATTGGTATTGATGATGACCCGTTACTTTTAACGAGAAAGTTCAATAGTTTTCAATATAAAATAATCGAGAAATAAAGTGCCCAGGGAGAAAATCATGGTGGGGTCATAGAAGATTAAGAGGGGACACATACAATAATTTTCTCTAATAAATTAGCGAATCTCTGTACAATTTTATATTTCATTACATTCCTAATTTTCTATTTTGAAATTAGCAAGTGTCTAGATTTAATTTTCCCTGTCAGACACGTACCCCGATGATGTTTAGTGTTTGTAACAGGTTTGGTCTCTTCAGTCCACAGACTTAATGACTTAATTAACACAGTCCCTTTCCGCGGTTCATATTTTGCAGCCTATTTTCCACTGCTAATTACTTATTTTCGAATAGGTTCTGGTATCACCTTTGAAGGCGATGACGTCATGTTATTAGATCTGAAGGTCGCTCGCCTGTTTTAATATTTGCAGGGTCAGTGACATGAAAATTAAACGGAGCTGATAAACAGCTTGATGAACAGTAATTAATTTAGTACATTTAACGTCTGCTTCAGAAGCAAAGGCCATAACCAAGCCACTTATTACAACATGGTCATGTATCCCTGAATATTGAGGTACCTTAATGGGCTTGGCCATTCATAAACCATAGATGATTAAGAGGGGCATGCCTCCCTTAACATCATATAAAGTAAATCAAAACTGAAGATAAAATTAGATACAGTGACTTGTTAAATTCCATGGTAAGTGACTGTACTCAAAGAGTAGCTTTTCTGCATTCATGAACATTGTTACAGACTGGTGGAATGCGACTTTGATCATGAAGCCACTTTCCTTTCTGACTGCTTTTTCGAGTCTCTTGAATTTATTTCTAATCTTATCAAAGATGTATTTACAGAGTAGCTTTTCTGCATCAATGAGCTTGGTCACTGACTGATGGTAGGTGACTTTGATCATGAAGCCACTTTCTTTTCTGACTGCTTTTTCGAGTCTCTTGTACATAATTCCAATCTCTTCACACTTTCTATACCTTTGAATAGAAAATAAAATAAGTTTTTTGAAAACTCAGTTTACAAAAGAAAATCTTCTCTAGTCCATTAAATATTCTTATATAATATATATATTAAAAAATCGCATTTGTGGTGAAAGGAGTGATGTGATAAGTAGCATTGATGATGTCATTCATTATTAATGAAAATATTAACTTCATTCACTAGACTTCATTAGTTGAAAGTCATAAATTTTGGTTACATAAACATAGGAAGAGAACGAGATCACATTTATATTTAATATTCCCTCGTGTTTCAATTTAAATGATTTAAAACGTTAAATGAATATAAAACATAATTCAAATCAACCTTATTGAATGATATATTCTGCTTATCCACAAGTTACTAAAGTAACTTTAAATTAACTAACAAATTAAACTCATCAGCCCAATTAATACTGAGCAAACAAAGTTATTAAGTAAATAAAGTAGGTAGTTGTACTGAAGATAATCACAACATAGAATTGTAGCTTGCGTGCAATCAGCTTTTTCTGGACTAACACTACCACTAATTTCCATGCCATTTGTATGTACACGACTCGTTATTGCTAAACATTATAATAACTTCTGGACCATTAAAACTCATATGCTAAAATGGCCCATTTAAAATAATACCCAGGCAAATTTTTTCATTAGTAGCGCCATGGAAGCTGGTGGAGAAATTCAGAACTAAAAAGTACCATACTGAGATGACAATAAATGATAAGGAATTAGGGAAAGCATCAGTGAAATGTCTTGAACACTAGTGAAATGGAATAGAAAACTTTATTGAAATAAAAAAGTATAATGAATGGATAAAAACGTACATAAGTATATTTTTCTTCGATAATATCAAGCTCATAATATATAGGCCAATGCTGGTCTTTTGGGCAATATGTAAGGGATTTGAACACTTATGTAAGGGATTTGAACACTTATGTAAGGGATTTGAACACTTATGTAAGGGATTTGAACACTTATATAAGGGACTTGTACACTTGTATAAGGGACTTGAACACTTATGTAAGGGATTTGAACACTTATATAAGGGACTTGTACACTTGTATAAGGGACTTGAACACTTATGTAAGGGATTTGAACACTTATGTAAGGGACTTGTACACTTGTATAAGGGACTTGAACACTTATGTAAGGGATTTGAACACTTATATAAGGGACTTGTACACTTGTATAAGGGACTTGAACACTTATGTAAGGGATTTGAACACTTATATAAGGGACTTGTACACTTGTATAAGGGACTTGAACACTTATGTAAGGGATTTGAACACTTATATAAGGGATTTGAACACTTATGTAAGGGATTTGAACACTTATGTAAGGGACTTGTACACTTGTATAAGGGACTTGAACACTTATGTAAGGGATTTGAACACTTATATAAGGGACTTGTACACTTGTATAAGGGACTTGAACACTTATGTAAGGGATTTGAACACTTATATAAGGGATTTGAACACTTATGTAAGGGATTTGAACACTTATGTAAGGGACTTGTACACTTGTATAAGGGACTTGAACACTTATGTAAGGGATTTGAACACTTATATAAGGGACTTGTACACTTGTATAAGGGACTTGAACACTTATGTAAGGGATTTGAACACTTATATAAGGGATTTGAACACTTGTATAAGGGACTTGAACACTTATGTAAGGGATTTGAACACTTATATAAGGGATTTGAACACTTGTATAAGGGACTTGAACACTTATGTAAGGGACTTGTACACTTGTATAAGGGATTTGAACACTTATGTAAGGGATTTGAACACTTATATAAGGGACTTGTACACTTGTATAAGGGATTTGAACACTTGTATAAGGGATTTGAACACTTATGTAAGGGACTTGTACACTTGTATAAGGGATTTGAACACTTGTATAAGGGATTTGAACACTTATGTAAGGGACTTGAACACTTATGTAAGGGACTTGTACACTTGTATAAGGGATTTGAACACTTGTATAAGGGATTTGAACACTTATGTAAGGGACTTGAACACTTATGTAAGGGACTTGTACACTTGTATAAGGGATTTGAACACTTATGTAAGGGACTTGTACACTTGTATAAGGGACTTGAACACTTATGTAAGGGATTTGAACACTTATATAAGGGACTTGAACACTTATATAAGGGACTTGTACACTTGTATAAGGGACTTGAACACTTATGTAAGGGATTTGAACACTTATATAAGGGATTTGAACACTTGTATAAGGGACTTGAACACTTATGTAAGGGATTTGAACAGTTTTCCATAAACTTTATTTTTTTTCTGTTTTTTTTTCCGCGTAATTTCATGGTTAGAGAAATAAAGTACAAGGGTAGAAATAAGCAGGAAATAAGAATTTTCCTTGCGATCTTATCGAATCTTTGATTCAAAATCTACTTCAGAAAAGTCCGAAGCACGCGGCGTGAAATTGAATCTCCTGAAAGACGGAACCTTCAACTTTAACGGTCGTGACATTTGACAGCTGGTCGTAATTTGAATCATTTCAAGCAGATAGTAACCAGTATTGGTTTGACTTTAGTGCGACCGGATGTGGTTTAGTGCGACCGGAAAATTTTAAATAGTGATCATCAATTAATGATGGATACGTGAATATTCAAATTCAAAGAATAGCTTTTCTGTATCCATGAGCATTGTCACTGACTGGTGGAAGGTGACTTTGTTCATGAAGCCACTTTCTTTTCTGACTGCTTCTTCCAGTCCCTTGTATTTAAGACCTTTTATACTTTTTCTTATATGATCGAAAATGAGGAACTGACCAATAACTCGGAACTTACCCTAGTTTAGTCTGTTTAAAGTTCTATCGCAGAAGTCATTAGATTTATCTGTTGAGAGGAGAGTCTCCCCTTGTAAACAGTGTGGGGGTGAACTGAGATGAATGATATAAACAGTTCTATATTGGAATCTTCAATTCAACTTTTTTGAATAATCTTTTTTTTGTACTTTCCTGTTATCACTCTGCCACTTCTATTTTAATGAAATAAATACATTGAAGAACTTAAATTAACTTATGCACTTTCAGAGAAGCTAGATATGGATAATTAATTTAAAAATCGACAGTGAAGATAATATGTATATTAACAGATATATGCGTATGTACCCCCGAACCCCCCTGCCAGGTCATCAAAAATCATGAAGTGTGCAGTACAAAAAACTAGCAGATACAACAAACTACATATGTTAAGATTCATATTCTTTAATATATTTGTTTCATTAAAATAGAAGTGGTGAGGGTGATAAAATGAAAGTACAATTTATAATTTTTTTATTTTTTATTCATGGTAAATTTTTATGAAGGACAAGAAATAATTTATTAAAAGGTGTTTAAAATGCTTTCTCTCCATTCTTACACTGTATAATTAAGTGACCCAAAGAACTGTCAATTGACCATTGGAGTGAAATATGACCACCTTTACCGGTAGAACGTGACGCGGTTACCGATGGCAAGATTGGCTGAAAACACACTGGAGGTAAATTTCACTGTTGATAAATCGTTAGATTTATTGATGTGAATTGAGGTAAACATTTATTATATTAACGATATTGTTTATCATCTATAAATTTTAGATACGAAATGTACATATTCCACAAGATGTAACTTTTATGGAAATAATTAAATTAAACTGATTTAATTTTTCTATTAATAAAAAATTGCATAAAAAGGATTTTTAACAATTACAGAACAATAATATCACATAAAAAATGATTCCACATGTATATACTATATTTCAAGTTAGTTTCTATCCAAAATGTACACGTTTTTATTTATTTAATTTCATTGACCAATGTTAGTACAAACAATTGACACTATTTCGAATAACACGTGTTTATTCTAATACTTTAATTCACGTTAAATAGAGAGCACCGTAAAGCCAATATAGAAAATCAAATAAAGGCAGGTTTTTATTGATGATGTGTACAGTTGGTCGCAGATCTACGGGGCCATTACTGCTTCTGATCTGCTGACGTGAAAATAAACGCGGCAAGGAATCTTGCAGTATTATTGACTTTAACCAAAGGCAGCCTGATGGTAGGGAGAAGGTACCTTAGATTTGGCACACGGGGGAGTAGTGCGGTAATTTGTTGATATGACAGACAAATATTTAGGCAATGGTGTACAACAAACGAGTGATGATAAATGTTAGTTATTTAATTGATTGGCTAGAGGTTATATTAATTTTTATATAATTGTGTATGTAACCATTGTTTATTCTTTATTTAAATTATGTTAATGAAGGGTATTTTTTTAATACTGAAGACACATTTAGTCACTTCCTTATATACAAGTTCACCATTACGGTAAATAATTAAATATTTATCGTATTTTAACGTCAAACTTCATAATTATAGACATTATCGTCAGGATTTTTATCTGGAATGTCCGACGAAAGACGATAGACTATTTAAATGTATGATGGATTTCGATTGTATTTTCGTCGGATCCTTTCAATTCGTAGACAGATGATACTTCAAACATATCATTTATTTTCTTAGTGATAATTGCTTTGAAACATACAAGGGTAAGTTACGAATTATCAGTCAGTACTACATCTTCGGTCTTATAAGAAAAAACAATATAAAAATCATTATTATTACTAGGATTGTGACAATATGCTTTTAATATCATAGATCCTGCAAATATTACAGATGGGGAGAATCTAAGACTATTGAATCGTTCTAAACCAGCGCTATATAGTATTCGATACCATTTCCTTTTGTTTCGTCTATGATATTCTTAAGATCTATGAATTTAAATGCACATTGTCACAACCCTAGTTATTACACAGTGCTATCTAATACTTCTGCAAACCAAGGTTTGCAGAAGTATTAGATAGCACTGTGTAATGATAACAATTTTTATATCGTTATTTCTTATATGACCGAAGATGTAGTACTGACCAATAATTCGTATAACTTATACCCTAGCTTTATAGCAACTCCTTTATAGTGAATTTCACACTCCCATTACAATATAATCTCCACAGCTCTACCCTATTCATAATCATACCATTAGCCCTAAATTCCTTTTATCGACAGACTTTTCTAGTCTCACCAATAGGGCCTATAATGAAGCGATTATTGAAACTTGAGAGAAATCTAATATCGCCCAAACCCATCTCTATATACCTATACAGGAGAGCTCCTCTATAGTGAACTCCTCTATAGTGAACTCCTCTATAGTGAACTCCTCTATAGTGAATGTAGTGTCATGAGTAAGAAGGTAGCCTGCATAGTGGACAAGTTTAAAGTTTGTCATAAAATGGTAATCAGTTTTAGAAAATTGGTTACCATTTCCTTGCAGACTAAAGGAAATGTGTTCACTATAGAGGCTAATTATTCGCTTAGGACTTTATATTCACTATACAGGATTTAATTATAGAGGAGTTCTACTGTACTAACTTTGGAAATTGTAATGTACATCATTAAAGAATAACTAGTAACTGTAGAAAAATAAATCAACTAGCTAATTGCAATAAATCTTTTTAGCAAGAAAATATAAAAATTATGCTATATAGAGATATTACAGTTAATTTTTGGGGTGATTTTTGTAATGTTTATTCAGTTACGAATAATATCTTGCTTTATCTTATCAATAATATTTTAACACATTTTATGCTTATAAGATATTAATTCACGTAACTTTATGAAAAAAAAATTGTTAAAGTTTAGCAATTAGTGTTAGGGTAAATTCTAAATTATCGGCCAGTGCCACATTTTCGGACACGTAAGAAAAAAATTATAATAATTATTTTTTAACTTTAATTGGTATCCATGATATCTGAAAGTATGATGGATACCAATTAAAATACCAATTAAATAATAATTATTATATATTTTTTTCTTACGTGTCCGAAAAGGTGGAACTTACCTTAGGTGATAGAACATTCCTGCTAAGTGTTTTTACCATCAAAAAACTGAAAGTAACACATTAAAAACTTAACAGAGACTTTAAAAAGGTACTACAACTGCAATTGAGGTAAATTGGAAAACTTTCGTAACATCAAGTTATAAATGTTCAAATTATTTTATATCATTTTATACTGTAATAACTTTATCAAATGTTCTAATCTTACAAAACGTAAAGAAGATGACTCTTTTATGATATTTTTATTAACATGTTTTGATTTACTGTAGGGTAAGTTCTGATGAGTTATCGGACGGTTTCACATTTTCGATCATATAAAAAATAGGCAAATAATAATAATTATACAACTCATTATTTTAATTAACAAATTTCAGATATCATCGAGAAGTCCGATGAAGGATGATAGACTATAAGTCTTTTAAATTTATGACTTAGAACAATTCGTGATGATAATTTATCAAAGCTAACAAAACTGAAGTAGAATAGACATGTACAATTATTCCATTTAAAAAATAAATTACAGTTGCTACGAAATAAATTGACCCAATTCTATTTTAAAATGAATAGCCTAATAAGAAATATAAGTAGCTCTTGCTTGGCCTCCCTCCGGTGGTAGAAAATCTCATCAGTAATTCCCCAGTGATACGCCCACTCGCAACAAAATATTGTAAGTTACCAATAATTGTAGGAATAAGAAAAAAGCTGTATTTAGCACACTATGCTCAAATAATGAAATAGTTTCAGCAAGGTCAGTCCAGAGGTTTATTCTTTATTTATACCGGGGATATTGAGGGAATATCCCAAGGAATAAAGCCTTGTGTTCATAATATTTATCACCAAATCTGCTCCAACGCCATCTAGCGGTACAACTGACTATTTATCCACGTAACCCCAATTTATCAGCGGTTTCATTATATTAAAATGCATAATTTGTATGTGTTCAAATAATGTATGTCTAGTAATTAATGTTATAAAATGGAATTATTAAGAAAGTTGCACTAGTTTTTCAAGATATTGAACACTAACTGTAACTAGGCACTAGGATTAGTCTTCATTACTTAAAAGAATCTCAGTTGCACTGAATACAACTAGAGATGAGTAACAAAATTGCAAGTCACGTATAACAACTACAAATTAAATATTATCTACATGCACTGATGACAGATTGTACAACATACGCTTCAACCTGTACACACGTTTCGAAATCATTGAGTTTCGCCTAAAGCAGCTCAATATCAAATGTAACTAATATAATTATTATCAATGTGATTTGCATTCGACTGACTGAAGCTGACAAGAAGACAGTTTCAGAAATTGAATATATCCTTCAGGTGCCATCACTAATGTGTATATACTGTACATCAAGTGCCTGAAGTACCTACTGGGCCAAAGACCTAGGATTCAATATCAATGATGGGAATTTGAAATAAATGAATTCGATTAAAAAGGCAGTTATGATGATATCCATCTATCTATCTATGATGTTCTATGATGATCTATGATGTTCTATAGATAAAAAAAGAAGATATCCATTATGTTGCTTGGATAAAAGAGATGTCAATGATGTTCTTTAGATAAAAAAACAGTTATTCTTTACTTCCTGTTCTTTAAATAAAAAAAAGCAGTTATCCTTTATTTCCTGTTCTTTAGATTATAAAGGCAGTAATCCTTTACTTCCTGTTCTTTAGATTATAAAGGCAGATATCCTTAACTTCCTGTTCTTTAGATTATAAAGGCAGATATCCTTTACTTCCTGTTCTTTAGATTATAAAGGCAGATAACCTTTACTTCCTGTTCTTTAGATTATTAAGGCAGATATCCTTTACTTCCTGTTCTTTAGATTATTAAGGCAGATATCCTTTACTTCCTGTTCTTTAGATTATAAAGGCAGTTATTCTTTACTTCCTGTTCTTTAGATTATAAAGGCAGATATCCTTTACTTCCTGTTCTCTAGATTATTAAGGCAGATATCCTTTACTTCCTGTTCATTAGATTATAAAGGCAGTTATCCTTTACTTCCTGTTCTTTAGATTATAAAGGCAGTTATTCTTTACTTCCTGTTCTTTAGATTATAAAGGCAGATATCCTTTACTTCCTGTTCTTTAGATTATTAAGGCAGATATCCTTTACTTCCTGTTCTTTAGATTATTAAGGCAGATATCCTTTACTTCCTGTTCTTTAGATTATAAAGGCAGTTATTCTTTACTTCCTGTTCTTTAGATTATAAAGGCAGATATCCTTTACTTCCTGTTCTCTAGATTATTAAGGCAGATATCCTTTACTTCCTGTTCATTAGATTATAAAGGCAGTTATCCTTTACTTCCTGTTCTTTAGATTATAAAGGCAGATATCCTTTACTTCCTGTTCTTTAGATTATTAAGGCAGATATCCTTTACTTCCTGTTCTTTAGATTATAAAGGCAGATATCCTTTACTTCCTGTTCTTTAGATTATAAAGGCAGTTATCCATACTGTTTCAATATAATTACTGGCTTTGGTCGCAGTAGCATTTAATGTATTTAATTTCTTTGCTACAAGTGTTTCGGCACTAATTAATACTGAGTTTTCAATAGGATTTAAAACAAAAGAATTCAGTTTTGAATTTGTCCACACAAATATATTTTAGCGAGGCAATTTAGTAACAGGATTTCACAGCCGATTATGAAAAAAACATTCATTGCGATAAATAATTATTAAGCTTAATTGCCGTTAAAGCAAAATTATCATAACGATAAATAATCGTTACAATAAAACAGGACGATAAATAATCGTTACAATAAGCATTCGTTACGATAAATATTCGTTACGATAAATATTAGTTACGATAAATATTCGTTACGATAAATATTCGTTACGATAAATATTCGTTACGATAAATATTAGTTACGATAAATATTAGTTACGATAAATATTAGTTACGATAAATATTCGTTACGATAAATATTCGTTACGATAAATATTCGTTACGATAAATATTCGTTACGATAAATATTAGTTACGATAAATATTAGTTACGATAAATATTAGTTACGATAAATATTCGTTACGATAAATATTAGTTACGATAAATATTAGTTACGATAAATATTCGTTACGATAAATATTCGTTACGATTAATATTCAGATAATTAAACACGATAAATATTCAAGATTAATATTTCAGATTTTTTTTTTTTGAAAGGTTGTCAAACCATTAAAAGTTTAGGAATTTCTTTGGTAAAAACATTAAAAATTGCCTCTTCAATAACTCAAAGAATATACCAGTTATATCCTAGAAATTATATTCTAAAGACTTTCGAAATATAAAACATTAATCATTTTTACCTGCATTTTATAATTCGTAAGAGGCAACATTTTTCATCAATTTTTTCGTCAGGTTAAAAATTAGTTTTTGTATTACATTTTTAACTAATAATTAAAAAATATTTACAAAAAGTATTTTTATATCATTCTATAAAATATCTTCTACATTTTTCAACTAAAAACACTTTGAGGAAAATTCTCTGAAATGAAGTGAAAAGGAATTATGGAAATTTGAACTCGTCAAACTTTTAAATGAGGGCATTTGTTGTTCTATTTACTGACATTGTAGGTAAAAGTTACCATCTTGTGGGTAAAAGTTACTATCTTGTGGGTAAAAGTTACCATTTTGTGGATAAAAGTTACCATCTTGTGGATAAAAGTTACCATCTTGTAGGTAAAAGTTACCATCTTGTGGGTAAAAGTTACCATCTTGTGGATAAAAGTTACCATCTTGTAGGTAAAAGTTACCATCTTGTAGGTAAAAGTTACCATCTTGTGGATAAAAGTTACCATCTTGTAGGTAAAAGTTACCATCTTGTAGGTAACAGTTACCATCTTGTGGATAAAAGATACCATCTTGTGGGTAAAAGATACCATCTTGTGGGTAAAAGATACCATCTTGTGGGTAAAAGTTACCATCTTGTGGATAAGAGTTACCATCTTGTAGGTAAAAGTTACCATCTTGTGGGTAAAAGTTACCATTTTGTGGGTAAAGGTTACCATCTTGTAGGTAAAAGTTACCATCTTGTGGGTAAGAGATACCATCTTGTGGGTAAAAGATACCATCTTGTGGGTAAAAGTTACCATCTTGTGGGTAAAAGATACCATCTTGTGGGTAAAAGTTACCATCTTGTAGGTAAAAGATACCATCTTGTGGGTAAAAGTTACCAACACCCTGACTTTAACTGACGAGTTAGAAAAGGCTTTCCACCGTACTGATGAATATTAAACAACAGCTCAAACTTTTGCAGAACATTGTGAAAAGGACAAAATTGCATTAGAAAGTATGAATGTTCTAGGTACTTGGAAAGTTTTGACTGGGAAAATAAGTTTCATAGTCGGTATGTTTTTAGAAAATCAGGCAAGTTCCAAGTTTACATACGATTCCACATTTTTGATCATGAATGAAAAATTGATTTGTATGAAAATATTAGGTATTATTTGACGAAAACCATGCATTGCTTGTCGAAGATAGTAATAAGTAACTTAAAGATTTTAGATTTACATCTCTTAATTGTATGTTAGTAAAAATAGATTATATGAATAAACGTCTAAAGAAGTACACCTCAATATAGGCACAAATATTTAACTTCATTTAAATTATTTATATTGCATAAAGCTTTTTAATATATCGCGTACATAATTCATTATAAAGCTTTTTAATATCCGAGAAGTGTAATATATGGCTGAGAGTATCACATTTGATAGAGACAACTTAAGACACTTAATCTGCTGTTCATATTATTAAAGTAATAAAGCCTGATAACGTAATTAAGTGGCTTAAATGTTTGCTGCGGAACCAAAGGCCATGTCGCTGATGAACGAAATTAAATACAAGGGACTGGAAGAAGCAGTCGGAAAGGAAAGTGACTCCATGAACAAAGTCATTTACAATCAGTCAGAGTCAGCGATAATGCTCATGGAAGCAAATAAGCTACTCCTGAATACAGTAGCTTAACCCATGATAATTCCATTGCAAATTTAAGAAGGTTATGCTTTAGTCGGTGTTTACTTTATTTGTAATGTTGTTATTCGCATAACTCAAATATATTCAACCAAATTGCCTGAAATTTGACGGGACGTTTGGTCATTATTCAGGAGCCAATTGATTAGAGTTAAGGAGCGATCAGGTCAAAGGTCAAGGTCATTTATTATAGGTACTTGTGGTGATAAAGATCATATACCGAGTCAAAAACGTTTCCTCTTTTTCTGCAAGGCGTAACGTGCATACGAACCACAAACAGAAAAGTAATTCATACCACCACTCACTCTCTACTATTACATTAGTGATTGTGACTCTATTTCTGTTCAGTTCACTACATGCAAAGTAAACATAGTTAGATGTGGAAATTCATTAGGTAAATTCCTGGTGAAGTTTTTCCACATCGGTAAAATGAGCAGGTAAAATGCGCAGGTAACTTCGTAGAAAATGATAAATTTTTCGGATAGTTGAATTTATGGAATTTGAGAATATTTTGAGCTTTGAAGGTCCGTCATTTGAATATCGATACAGTCACTCTCTAAGAGTATCGGAGAACTGGGTATGACTGTATCGAGGAATCTAGTTTCAGTAGCTTTAGAAAATGTGTATCGGTTACCATCGACAAAGGGACACAAATGATCGCATTATCGTCACATTAATAATTAGTTGTTAAGTTTCACTGTGGAAAATATAGATTCCATTGTACTCGATTTCTCCCCGTACTTGCGTCCACACAGTTCGTATGTCCTGCAATAAATTACAGTAAATAAAGACTATAATGAGGAACAAATCCTAATCTACGGACAATAGACGATAAAGTTGGAGCTGATCCTTTTGATATCCTGATATTCTAGTACTTACTACCTGCAAACTGCAATTCCTTATTATTAATCCCAACCAACGTGTATGTAAAATGGTGGGTAAAAAGGTACGAATTGTGCGGTAAAAGTCAGAGATATTTCGTTTGCATTTCACATTTTCTTTTATAGGCCTCAGTGTACCTATTATTTTCTCTTTAGGGATGAAACGCACAAGTGTAATCGCTAGCAAAGGATGAAACGCACAAGTGTAATCACTAGCAAAGGATGAAACACACAAGTGTAATCGCTAGCAAAGGATGAAACGCACAAGTGTAATCGCTAGCAAAGGATGAAACGCACAAGTGTAATCACTAGCAGAGGATGAAACACACAAGTGTAATCGCTAGCAAAGGATGAAACGCACGAGTGTAATCGCTAGCAAAGGATGAAACGCACGAGTGTAATCGCTAGCAAAGGATGAAACGCACGAGTGTAATCGCTAGCAAAGGATGAAACGCACGAGTGTAATCGCTAGCAAAGGATGAAACGCACAAGTGTAATCACTAGCAAAGGATGAAACGCACAAGTGTAATCACTAGCAGAGAATGAAACGCACAAGTGTAATCACTAGCAAAGGATGAAACGCACAAGTGTAATCACTAGCAGAGAATGAAACGCACAAGTGTAATCACTAGGAGAGTGTACGAGTTCAATGTACAGAACAGAAGAGTAAAAATATATACCTATTTCTAATAATATTGCCATTGAATGATGGAGTACGAATAATACTTCAGAGAGTAAATATCACTTTTTAATCTTATAGTTTAATTTATAATTCCATTTACTTTGATAACAATGATTAATAACTCTCCCTAATTGAAGTGCTTTCCTCTTCAGAATCTTAGATTAATTAATCATAATTCATGTTCTTAATCAGCGGGTAACAGAAGGCAAAATAGTCGATGGTTCTCAGTAGAATAAAGAAAATACATTTAATGTAACAGAGTCAATAAGTTTGTCGAATATAATCCTCTTAATCTTGATAAAGTATTAATCTTCTATTGAAGTAAATATAGAACTTTAATCCTTGATATCATATTTAATCTCAATTTAAAGCAAGTGCTTCAATTCGCATTAAATAGAAATTAAACCTGAAAATATAGTTAAAAAAAAGAGAGAAAAATAAACAAACGTTAAAATGTTACGAGAAATTAAATGTTACAGAGTGAATGTTACATGTTGTTACAGAGTGAATGTAACATGTTGTTACAGTGTGAATGTAACATGTTGTTACAGTGTGAATGTAACATGTTGTTACAGTGTGAATGTAACATGTTGTTACAGTGTGAATGTAACATGTTGTTACAGAGTTAATGTAACATGTTGTTACAGAGTGAATGTAACATGTTGTTACAGAGTGAATGTAACATGTTGTTACAGAGTGAATGTAACATGTTGTTACAGAGTGAATGTAACATGTTGTTACAGTGGTGTACAAGGTCGTGCAGCTAAATTGGGACTAACTTTAACGGCACATATCTTCCGTAATTTCTAACCTATGACTAAATTCTTTTTTACAGACAATCTTTAAGCCCTTTGCTATAATATTTCAGATTAAGATCTAGCATATTTCGCTAAAATATGGCGGAATTAGCGCGAAGAACGACCAAATGTGAAATGAGACGTGCCGGGAACTCTGTTTCAGACATTATTAAGAGCACTGGCTTTGCGAAATCGACTGTTTATCGAGTTGTTGCTGCTTTTGATGACAAGGGTAAGGTTCAGAGAAGTCGACACAGTCCCCGCAGTGATCGAAAGATAACCAAAACATTCCTTGGTGGGCTGAAAAGGACGTTGAAGTCAGACCCAAGCCAGCCGATGTCAAAACGGGCACAAAAGCGCAGCGTGAGTCGTAGCACCATCAGCAGGGCAGTCAAGGAAGACCTTGGTATGAAGTCATACGTAAGGAGAGTCCGTAACCTCCTAACTACCCGCTCCAGAGCCCTCAGAGCTGAAAGATGCCCAAAGCTTCTGAACCATCTGAAACACAAAGGAGGACATGTCCGCGTTTTTGTTGACGAAAAAAAGTTCGTTGTTGATGAGGTTGCAAATCGCCAGAACACTCGGGTAGTTGCCTCCGATCATTTAGAAGTTCCTCCTGTGATGCAGAGCAAAAATCCCGCTTCTGTGATGGTTTTTGCAGCCGTCGCAAGTGATGGTAAGGTGATGCCTCCTCCTTTCATCGAAGCGGGTCTTAAAATCAACACAGCGGAGTACTTGAAAATTCTGAAAGATGTTTTGATGCCGTGGATACGTAGGAACTACGACCCCTTCAAAGTGATGCTCGTTCAAGACTCTGCACCCGCGCATGGAGCAAGAAAGTTCAGGATTTCCTGAAGGAGAATCTTCCTTTGATGGACCCGAAGGATATTTGGCCCAGCAGCTCCCCAGATCTGAATGTTTGTGACTATTGGCTGCTTGGCGTCATTGAAGGAGAGTCTAACGTAACTTCACATCCAAGTGTCAACCATCTGAAGGCCGCCATTCGTCGGGCATTTCGTAATCTTGACCCCGAGGATGTAAAAAGGAGTTGTTCACGGTTTCGCTCGGGAATCTCCCAAATTATTGACGCAAAGGGTAGTCACATAGAATGATTTTGTTCTGTAGACAATAACGAAAAAATAAATACAAGTAAAAATTACATTTAATCATTAATTGCCTTTCAAAATAGCGAATTTAAAAAAAGTTATGTCAGTCCCAATTTAGCTGCACGACCCTGTATTGTTACAGCAACGTAATAATTATATTACATTTTTATAATAAAGATTCAGAACAAATTTACACCAATTTTTCACTTTTTTAAATTCTTATTTCATCAACACAAATCACAAATTGTAAAAGAGATTATAATTTCTCATCAGGAATTTCTTTTGGTTATAGTGTGATGTAATGACGTCACGTACAGCTATTGATATACAAAGAATATTACAGAGTCGAGATGACTGCAAATGATGTTCCTAGAGCATTATAAAGTAAGTACCATTATTTAAAATGGATATTGCAAAATAAAGGAATGAGGTGGTGAAGAATTGCAGCTCTGTACCCAGGGTATGATTGTTGTTGTGTATCATTTCACCTGTAACTTCATCAGCTCTTTATTTACTTTATTTTAGTTTTAAATGGAAGAACATAGCTATGTCTTTATATTGTCTGGGCAGATTAGAGAAACTTGAATTATTCTGAAATTGACTTTTAGTAAATGACAATTTTTATATAGAAATATAAATCGTAATGAATTATTGTATGCTAAATATATGAGCAGATAATAAATATGACCGGGGATTAAATGGTATGGGGATCAAATGACCGGGGATCAATTGACCGGCCGCCATCTCAGTTTTCCCTGGGGTGTGTACACTAGTATAATTAAAAGTTATATTTATAATTACAAACCTATCTCCCTAAGAGGAAATTTACGTTGGTGCTTTCGAAGATTGAGGTCCATTAAATCTTCTATTGCCCCACCATACCTTTCCATCTGGGTTTTTACAAACTATATTTTCTTCATAGCCAAAGACATATCGGGCCAATTATTTTCTAGTGTTTTCTATAATTCACCAAAATAACATGTTATTGAAATCTAATTGATATTGACGGTTTCATATCACAGAAATAGATTCTATCTAAAAAAATTCAAACCGCTTCATAGAGGATTGACATCGCAAAATAACAATGTTGAAAAAGGTTCTGTGTAACTTATGTCTCATTGGAACAATATTGTGACAACTGGACCGAAAAAAAAGACTGATTTTTACGTCCATAAAAAAACAGCATTGAATAAAACTATTTGAATTTGAATATTTATCTGATATTCTATTTATTTATTTATTTATAATATTTTTTATCTTAATATAGAAAAATATTTTTGATTTTCATTTAATTATTTATATTTGAATTTAGAAAAATATTTATCTATGAATTTTTTTTAAATACTTATATTCTAATTTCTAAAAAAATTATTTATATTTGAAATTTTATAAATTTTATTTTTCGTAGTCAATTTTATTTATATTTCAAGATTAATTAAATTTTTATTTTATATTTGTGACAATAGTAGTTTTCCCTTGACTAGACATCACATGGATTAAATTCTTTGATCTTTGTTTTCAAAATCAATTTCGAATGTTGTTGCAAGTAGAGAATCAATCGAAAACAATTTACAGGGAATCTCAATAAAAAGCTAAAATCGAAGGCGATCTCTGACGTCAAACATCTTAGATTAGAGATAACGTTACCGATAATAATTCAAAGTGATAACATTAATTAAATGGGGTAAGTTACGAGTTATCGGACAGTGCCACATTTACGAATTTTTTTTCGGTTGTTATATACTTTTTTCTTACATATGATCGTAAATGTGGAACAGTTCGATAACTGGTAATTTAGTACTACATAACCGTTGAAATTTTTTAATATTGTACCATATACTTTTTTTAAAACATATCGGCATAAATATTTTATGAAATAGAAGTCTATTTTCACTCCAAAAGATTTCATGGAATATTCTATTTATTTAAATAAATAATAGAAACCACAGAATTCATATTTTGCTAGATATGAATTCTGCATAACATTTTTATATCTTTTATTAAAGTTATCTGACTACGTTTACAATTTATCTTTAGGATTTTAAAACATTTAAGCAAATATATTTTGATACCGAAAACACATTTCAAATTTCCAAATAGAAAAATGCAGGATTATTATTATTAAATATATTAAATATCTAATGATAATTAACTTATATATTGGATTTACATTTCAGTTAATAATTGATATAAATTCGATTTTAGAATGTAGAACATTTCCAAAAGATATCTTTTGGAAATGTATTTTTACCCCATAGTAACCTAGGTCTTAAAAATTAGTTCAGTAACATAGCCGCTGGCTCGCACGCACCAGTCCTCACTAAAACTCTTATAAAATCTTAACCAACGGACTTTTCGATATTTTTTCTTCATAAAAAATTATTTGATATTTTCACATCTGTTGGTAATTGCCAAGGAATATTTATATATTTAAAATAAAATTAACAAGCAAAGACAAGAAAGAAATATTTCTTAGGTTTTCTAACTATTCGCGCCAAAACCATTTTCACCACCCATCAATAAAAAAAATCCTTATAAGATACACAAAACTGAATAAAACGGAATGAAAATTTAACTGTGGATGGAGAAGCGTTCAACAATGAAAAAGATGCCAGAAAAAAGCAGTTACCTACAATATTTTTTGAAATATAAAAAAGTTAAAGTTGTTTTCAGTTTTTTTTGAGACGCCCTGTATATTTGAATAAATGCTCATAATATGAGTATCTTGCCATTTATCATCTTCTTTTTTGTATAATCGTAGGTAATTATGTTGAAAAGTAAAATTAATGAAAAGAAAGCTTCAAATCGGTTTAAAAATACAATAATTATTATTTTTCATGAAAACTGGTTCGCATACACCAGCGTCTATATGTTACTATAAACACAGGGTTAAAATTGCAGGAGTTAAATTCATTTTTATAGTAAGTTTCAAAGTGTGTCCTGACTCCTTGATGTTGATCAACTGTGTTTATAATTGCGATGGAGTGAACTAAAGAGTTTTTAACTCTCCCATGAATTATTGATGGTTAGAAACTGTTCTCTAACAGTTGTTGTATTCAATTACTGAAGTTATTCATGTGGTACCTGATCATGAAAGGACCCACAAGAGACAAGAATTCTGTGAGTGAAAACACAGACTTTGAAGAAGTTATGGCCTTATACCGTAGAACTCCGCTATAATGAACTCCTGTATACTGAATGCAGAGTCTGATAAAAGAAATAGCCTCTACAGTGAGCAAATTTTCTTTAGTCTGCAATAAAGTAGTCATTAGTTTTCTAAAACTGATGACTATCCATGGCAGACTAAAGGAAATTAGTTCACTATAGAGGTTACTTCCTTATTTTGGCACTACATTCATTATAGAGGAGTTAGAAAATTAGAGCTAGAACATATTTATTATGATAATAATCACAGCAAAAATCAATAGGTATTTAAATAAGATTATTCGATGTTTAACCTTGATTGAACCTGTTCTGAACCCAGTCTGTTTAACTTCTGAAACGCTCGGCCTATCAGTCACACATTGCAATTTTCTCTCTAAGGTTTAGAAGCAGTTATAGGCTATACTCTATAACTAAAGGGTCATACACACGTAGGGTTTTTTTAAGTCTTTCCACCAGACTTTTTGTAAGCTCCTCCTACTTTTTCAACGAGAATATAAGAAAAAACGATATAATTATTATTTATTTTAGTTGGTATCCATGATACTTGTTCCTGCAGGTATCATGGATACCAACTAAAATATATAATAATTATATCGTTTTTTCTTATATTCTCGTTGAAAAAGTAGGAGGAGCTTAGCAAAAAGTCTAGTGGAAAGACTTAGATAACCCTACGTGTGTACGGCCCCTAACTGTGCTCGGCTTCATTATCTAACTTGCAAGTCCATATCTGGTGAAATTAGTTACCAATTACTTGAGAACTTGCTTATTGAAATACTGTAACTGAATAGGGTAGGGATGTACCTTCGTAGCTATGCTTCAATTGAAGGTAATATAGTAACACATATCTCATTATCCTTTGTCTATACTCTATAGGATAACCGAAACTTTGAAATACGAAAGAACATTTGTACAATATGACAATTGTAAAATAAAATAATTAAATAAATTAAGAAACGAATAAGAATCTGTGATCCAAAAAGTTTTATTTTACAGAAGGTTAGCGAGAACTGCAGTGAAATAGAGCAATGCATCAAACGTTAAAGTAGGTATCACGTAATCATAAACTCACTTATTCGGAAAAAATTTAAACTAATCAATAGATAAAATAGTGTAAAACAGTTTAATGATTTTTCAAGATATTATGTTTTCACTGGTCAAAACTTAGATTTTGTTACAGGAATATTGCAATCGTTACAAGTCATTGGAAACATCTTTTATATAATAGTAACGATTGAAAAAACTCAATAGGGTTCTGGAATAACTTGGTACTGGAAGCAGTTCCAGGACATTCTCAATATTATAACTAGTTTACGGTAAAGGATCCATCAAACAAATAATTCTATTCCACATTCAAGAATTATTTCTAAAATTCCAGATCTCGTAGTTGAGATTTCATTCGAAAGAAAAGATCCAATTTTAATATTTCGTATGACTAGATTCATTTCATATTTACTGTAGTCCAGTCTGCAGCCTAATAGGACTCATCTTTAAATTGCAATATCAGATGCTGTGCAAATAAAGAAAGCAAGACTATTGGTCAGACTCAGCAATGAGCATCTTGACCCTCCACTCCTCCTTCTATTTATATAGCACCAAATAAAAGAACAATAAACCAATGCAATATTTCTTGGCCGATGGTAAAGAGAGTATTTTGTATCGGTGGAGGAACATTACAGTGAATGAATGTAGCGTACTCTATCCATGAACATGACTAGCAAAGTGTATATCATATACCAGCTATTGATATATGTGTTTAGCGCTATTTACCAAATTGCGCTATCTCGAAAGTGAGCTGCGTGTTTTTAACCCTGGAACACCCAGACTACCTAAGAGGCTCGGTCAAGTTGGAATATAGATTTATACTATAAAAACCTGATTTGAGTTGCAGGAAATGCGTGTTTTGATTGTATAAGACGTATTTATGTGCAATGGTGCATACTTTGTTATAATTTAGTTTACAACATTTTATTACCATGCGGAATCTAGAACTCGGGTGAAGTACATGCACTTTTACGTCACATCTTGATTCACTCCAAAAATAGTCCTACAAGTTATGTCTTTAGTGTGACGCAAACAGTGACACATCAGCGGTTGTGCTTCATCCTGGCTCCAGAGGCCCACCTGATCAAAAATTATATACAACTAAATAGAACAAAACTCGTTGTATTAGTTTCATGGATGTTCATATGATACATATATACGTTTTAGACAATGAAAGTCACGGAGTTTAAACAACTTAAGTCAATTAGTTTTTAATTACGCATCAATATTTCAAACCTGACCGGGACTCTTTGGCACTGTGATTGGTCTAGGGTAAAAAACGCGCAGCACACTTTCGAGATTGCGCAATTCAGTAAATTGCTCAGAACATATGCACATGTCAAGTTTGATAAATAGAATAATCAACTCTCTTTAAAAACTTAATTCACTACTAAACATTTGAACGAAGACAAAATTATTGCTAATATAAAATAGTAAGGATAATAAATAGCAAAAAGGTAAATAACTAAGGTGAAGGGCGAATGAGTAATAAGGTCAATAGCTAATAATTAAGGTAATAAGGTGAAAGGATTAATAAGGTGAATCTCTACTTTCTATGGCAGGTTTTAATCCCTTACCAGTAGCTCCTGACCTTAATTCAATTAAAAGGTAGAGCATGTCAGTACTGCCTTAGTCTGAACTGTAGTGACTACAGGCACTGCATCAGCCTGAACTTTAGTGACTACAGGCACTGCCTTAGCCTGAACTGTAGTGACTACAGGCACTGCCTCAAACTGAACTGTAGTGACTACAGGCACTGCCTCAGCCTGAACTGTAGTGACTACAGGCACTACCTTAGCCTGAACTGTAGTGACTACAGGCACTACCTTAGCCTGAACTGTAGTGACTACAGGCACTGCCTCAGCCTGAACTGTAGTGACTACAGGCACTGCCTCAGCCTGAACTGTAGTGACTACAGGCACTGCCTCAGCCTGAACTGTAGTGACTACAGGCACTGCCTCAGCCTGAACTGTAGTGACTACAGGCACTACCTTAGCCTGAACTGTAGTGACTACAGGCACTACCTGAGTGATGTAGTGACTACAGGCAGTGCCTGAGTGATGTAGTGACTACAGGCAGTGCCTGAGTGATGTAGTGACTACAGGCAGTGCCTGAGTGATGTAGTGACTACTGATAGTGACTGAGTGATGTAGTGACTACTGATAGTGACTGAGTGATGTAGTGACTACAGGCAGTGCCTGAGTGATGTACTGACTACAGGCACACTTATTAAGAGTGATGATATAGGGTAAGTTCCGAGTTATTGGACGGTTCCACATTTTCAATCACAAAGAAAGAATTATATAATAAATAAAATAAGCAGTTAAATTAAAATTACTATATACTTTTTCTTATACATAATCGACAATGTGGAACCGTCCGATAACTCGAAACTTACCCTGGATATCTTATTTCTCGCGTTATGAATTATAATAGATATGATGTGAAAGAAGTTAAACTAGGAAATATTAGATGAGAAGTTTTTATAGAAAGAGTTAGTAAGTTTTTACTGTAACTAATTTGATGGCTGTGAGCTTTATTATTTGATGGTAAAGACTGAAACTCAATGGGATATCCATTTACCAAGAGGTTATTAAACTCAATGGGATATCCATTTACCAAGAGGCTATTAAACTCAATGGGATATCCATTTACCAAGAGGCTATTAAACTCAATGGGATATCCATTTACCAAGAGAGGTTATTAAACTCAATGGGATATCCATTTACCAAGAGGTTATTAAACTCAATGGGATATCCATTTACCAAGAGAGGTTATTAAACTCAATGGGATATCCATTTACCAAGAGGTTATTAAACTCAATGGGATATCCATTTACCAAGAGATTATTAAACTCAATGGGATATCCATTTACCAAGAGGTTATTAAACTCAATGGGATATCCATTTACCAAGAGGTTATTAAAACTCAATGGGATATCCATTTACCAAGAGGTTATTAAACTCAATGGGATATCCATTTACCAAGAGAGGTTATTAAACTCAATAGGATATCCATTTACCAAGAGATTATTAAACTCAATGGGATATCCATTTACCAAGAGGTTATTAAACTCAATGGGATATCCATTTACCAAGAGGCTATTAAACTCAATGGGATATCCATTTACCAAGAGAGGTTATTAAACTCAATGGGATATCCATTTACCAAGAGTTTATTAAACTCAATGGGATATCCATTTACCAAGAGGTTATTAAACTCAATGGGATATCCATTTACCAAGAGGCTATTAAACTCAATGGGATATCCATTTACCAAGAGAGGTTATTAAACTCAATGGGATATCCATTTACCAAGAGTTTATTAAACTCAATGGGATATCCATTTACCAAGAGGTTATTAAACTCAATGGGATATCCATTTACCAAGAGGCTATTAAACTCAATGGGATATCCATTTACCAAGAGAGGTTATTAATCTCAATGGGATATCCATTTACCAAGAGATTATTAAACTCAATGGGATATCCATTTACCAAGAGGTTATTAAACTCAATGGGATATCCATTTACCAAGAGGCTATTAAACTCAATGGGATATCCATTTACCAAGAGAGGTTATTAAACTCAATGGGATATCCATTTACCAAGAGTTTATTAAACTCAATGGGATATCCATTTACCAAGAGGCTATTAAACTCAATGGGATATCCATTTACCAAGAGGCTATTAAACTCAATGGGATATCCATTTACCAAGAGAGGTTATTAAACTCAATGGGATATCCATTTACCAAGAGGTTATTAAACTCAATGGGATATCCATTTACCAAGAGAGGTTATTAAACTCAATGGGATATCCATTTACCAAGAGGTTATTAAACTCAATGGGATATCCATTTACCAAGAGAGGTTATTAAACTCAATGGGATATCCATTTACCAAGAGGTTATTAAACTCAATGGGATATCCATTTACCAAGAGATTATTAAACTCAATGGGATATCCATTTACCAAGAGGTTATTAAACTGAATGGGATATCCATTTACCAAGAGGTTATTAAAACTCAATGGGATATCCATTTACCAAGAGGTTATTAAACTCAATGGGATATCCATTTACCAAGAGATTATTAAACTCAATGGGATATCCATTTACCAAGAGGTTATTAAACTCAATGGGATATCCATTTACCAAGAGGTTATTAAACTCAATGGGATATCCATTTACCAAGAGGTTATTAAACTCAATGGGATATCCATTTACCAAGAGATTATTAAACTCAATGGGATATCCATTTACCAAGAGGTTATTAAACTCAATGGGATATCCATTTACCAAGAGGTTATTAAACTCAATGGGATATCCATTTACCAAGAGGTTATTAAACTCAATGGGATATCCATTTACCAAGAGGTTATTAAACTCAATGGGATATCCATTTACCAAGAGGTTATTAAACTCAATGGGATATCCATTTACCAAGAGGTTATTAAACTCAATGGGATATCCATTTACCAAGAGGTTATTAAAACTCAATGGGATATCCATTTACCAAGAGGTTATTAAAACTCAAAGGAATATCCATTTACCAAGAGATTATTAAACTCAATGGGATATCCATTTACCAAGAGGTAATTAAAACTCAATGGGATATCCATTTACCAAGAGGTTATTTAAACTCAATGGGATATCCATTTACCAAAAGGTTATTAAACTCAATGGGATATCCATTTACCAAGAGGTTATTAAACTCGATGGGATATCCATTTACCAAGAGGTTATTAAAACTCAATGGGATATCCATTTACCAAGAGAGGCTATTGAAACTCAATGGGATATCCATTTACCAAGAGGTTATTGAAACTCAATGGGATATCCATTTACCAAGAGAGGCTATTGAAACTCAATGGGATATCCATTTACCAAGAGGTTATTGAAACTCAATGGGATATCCATTTACCAAGAGAGGCTATTGAAACTCAATGGGATATCCATTTACCAAGAGGTTATTAAAACTCAATGGGATATCCATTTACCAAGAGGTTATTAAACTCAATGGGATATCCATTTACCAAGAGAGGTTATTAAACTCAATGGGATATCCATTTACCAAGAGGTTATTGAAACTCAATGGGATATCCATTTACCAAGAGATTATTAAACTCAATGGGATATCCATTTACCAAGAGATTATTAAACTCAATGGGATATCCATTTACCAAGAGATTATTAAACTCAATGGGATATCCATTTACCAAGAGATTATTAAACTCAATGGGATATCCATTTACCAAGAGGTTATTAAACTCAATGGGATATCCATTTACCAAGAGATTATTAAACTCAATGGGATATCCATTTACCAAGAGATTATTAAACTCAATGGGATATCCATTTACCAAGAGATTATTAAACTCAATGGGATATCCATTTACCAAGAGGTTATTAAACTCAATGGGATATCCATTTACCAAGAGATTATTAAACTCAATGGGATATCCATTTACCAAGAGATTATTAAACTCAATGGGATATCCATTTACCAAGAGGTTATTAAACTCAATGGGATATCCATTTACCAAGAGGTTATTATAACTCAATGAGATATCCATTTACCAAGAGGTTATTATAACTCAATGAGATATCCATTTACCAAGAGGTTATTGAAACTCAATGGGATATCCATTTACCAAGAGATTATTAAACTCAATGGGATATCCATTTACCAAGAAGTTATTGAAACTCAATGGGATATCCATTTACCAAGAGATTATTAAACTCAATGGGATATCCATTTACCAAGAGAGGTTATTTAAACTCAATGGGATATCCATTTACCAAGAGAGGTTATTAAAACTCAATGGGATATCCATTTACCAAGAGAGGTTATTAAAACTCAATGGGATATCCATTTACCAAGAGAGGTTATTAAAACTCAATGGGATATCCATTTACCAAGAGAGGTTATTTAAACTCAATGGGATATCCATTTACCAAGAGATTATTAAACTCAATGGGATATCCATTTACCAAGAGGTTATTGAAACTCAATGGGATATCCATTTACCAAGAGATTATTAAACTCAATGGGATATCCATTTACCAAGAGATTATTAAACTCAATGGGATATCCATTTACCAAGAGATTATTAAACTCAATGGGATATCCATTTACCAAGAGATTATTATAACTCAATGGGATATCCATTTACCAAGAGAGGTTATTAAAACTCAATGGGATATCGATTTACCAAGAGATTATTAAACTCAATGGGATATCCATTTACCAAGAGGTTATTGAAACTCAATGGGATATCCATTTACCAAGAGATTATTAAACTCAATGGGATATCCATTTACCAAGAGAGGTTATTTAAACTCAATGGGATATCCATTTACCAAGAGAGGTTATTAAACTCAATAGGATATCCATTTACCAAGAGATTATTAAACTCAATGGGATATCCATTTACCAAGAGGTTATTAAACTCAATGGGATATCCATTTACCAAGAGGCTATTAAACTCAATGGGATATCCATTTACCAAGAGAGGTTATTAAACTCAATGGGATATCCATTTACCAAGAGTTTATTAAACTCAATGGGATATCCATTTACCAAGAGGTTATTAAACTCAATGGGATATCCATTTACCAAGAGGCTATTAAACTCAATGGGATATCCATTTACCAAGAGAGGTTATTAAACTCAATGGGATATCCATTTACCAAGAGTTTATTAAACTCAATGGGATATCCATTTACCAAGAGGTTATTAAACTCAATGGGATATCCATTTACCAAGAGGCTATTAAACTCAATGGGATATCCATTTACCAAGAGAGGTTATTAATCTCAATGGGATATCCATTTACCAAGAGATTATTAAACTCAATGGGATATCCATTTACCAAGAGGTTATTAAACTCAATGGGATATCCATTTACCAAGAGGCTATTAAACTCAATGGGATATCCATTTACCAAGAGAGGTTATTAAACTCAATGGGATATCCATTTACCAAGAGTTTATTAAACTCAATGGGATATCCATTTACCAAGAGGCTATTAAACTCAATGGGATATCCATTTACCAAGAGGCTATTAAACTCAATGGGATATCCATTTACCAAGAGAGGTTATTAAACTCAATGGGATATCCATTTACCAAGAGGTTATTAAACTCAATGGGATATCCATTTACCAAGAGAGGTTATTAAACTCAATGGGATATCCATTTACCAAGAGGTTATTAAACTCAATGGGATATCCATTTACCAAGAGAGGTTATTAAACTCAATGGGATATCCATTTACCAAGAGGTTATTAAACTCAATGGGATATCCATTTACCAAGAGATTATTAAACTCAATGGGATATCCATTTACCAAGAGGTTATTAAACTGAATGGGATATCCATTTACCAAGAGGTTATTAAAACTCAATGGGATATCCATTTACCAAGAGGTTATTAAACTCAATGGGATATCCATTTACCAAGAGATTATTAAACTCAATGGGATATCCATTTACCAAGAGGTTATTAAACTCAATGGGATATCCATTTACCAAGAGGTTATTAAACTCAATGGGATATCCATTTACCAAGAGGTTATTAAACTCAATGGGATATCCATTTACCAAGAGATTATTAAACTCAATGGGATATCCATTTACCAAGAGGTTATTAAACTCAATGGGATATCCATTTACCAAGAGGTTATTAAACTCAATGGGATATCCATTTACCAAGAGGTTATTAAACTCAATGGGATATCCATTTACCAAGAGGTTATTAAACTCAATGGGATATCCATTTACCAAGAGGTTATTAAACTCAATGGGATATCCATTTACCAAGAGGTTATTAAACTCAATGGGATATCCATTTACCAAGAGGTTATTAAAACTCAATGGGATATCCATTTACCAAGAGGTTATCCATTTACCAAGAGGTTATTAAAACTCAAAGGAATATCCATTTACCAAGAGATTATTAAACTCAATGGGATATCCATTTACCAAGAGGTAATTAAAACTCAATGGGATATCCATTTACCAAGAGGTTATTTAAACTCAATGGGATATCCATTTACCAAAAGGTTATTAAACTCAATGGGATATCCATTTACCAAGAGGTTATTAAACTCGATGGGATATCCATTTACCAAGAGGTTATTAAAACTCAATGGGATATCCATTTACCAAGAGAGGCTATTGAAACTCAATGGGATATCCATTTACCAAGAGGTTATTGAAACTCAATGGGATATCCATTTACCAAGAGAGGCTATTGAAACTCAATGGGATATCCATTTACCAAGAGGTTATTGAAACTCAATGGGATATCCATTTACCAAGAGAGGCTATTGAAACTCAATGGGATATCCATTTACCAAGAGGTTATTAAAACTCAATGGGATATCCATTTACCAAGAGGTTATTAAACTCAATGGGATATCCATTTACCAAGAGAGGTTATTAAACTCAATGGGATATCCATTTACCAAGAGGTTATTGAAACTCAATGGGATATCCATTTACCAAGAGATTATTAAACTCAATGGGATATCCATTTACCAAGAGATTATTAAACTCAATGGGATATCCATTTACCAAGAGATTATTAAACTCAATGGGATATCCATTTACCAAGAGATTATTAAACTCAATGGGATACCCATTTACCAAGAGGTTATTAAACTCAATGGGATATCCATTTACCAAGAGATTATTAAACTCAATGGGATATCCATTTACCAAGAGATTATTAAACTCAATGGGATATCCATTTACCAAGAGATTATTAAACTCAATGGGATATCCATTTACCAAGAGGTTATTAAACTCAATGGGATATCCATTTACCAAGAGATTATTAAACTCAATGGGATATCCATTTACCAAGAGATTATTAAACTCAATGGGATATCCATTTACCAAGAGGTTATTAAACTCAATGGGATATCCATTTACCAAGAGGTTATTATAACTCAATAAGATATCCATTTACCAAGAGGTTATTATAACTCAATGAGATATCCATTTACCAAGAGGTTATTGAAACTCAATGGGATATCCATTTACCAAGAGATTATTAAACTCAATGGGATATCCATTTACCAAGAAGTTATTGAAACTCAATGGGATATCCATTTACCAAGAGATTATTAAACTCAATGGGATATCCATTTACCAAGAGAGGTTATTTAAACTCAATGGGATATCCATTTACCAAGAGAGGTTATTAAAACTCAATGGGATATCCATTTACCAAGAGAGGTTATTAAAACTCAATGGGATATCCATTTACCAAGAGAGGTTATTAAAACTCAATGGGATATCCATTTACCAAGAGAGGTTATTTAAACTCAATGGGATATCCATTTACCAAGAGATTATTAAACTCAATGGGATATCCATTTACCAAGAGGTTATTGAAACTCAATGGGATATCCATTTACCAAGAGATTATTAAACTCAATGGGATATCCATTTACCAAGAGATTATTAAACTCAATGGGATATCCATTTACCAAGAGATTATTAAACTCAATGGGATATCCATTTACCAAGAGATTATTATAACTCAATGGGATATCCATTTACCAAGAGAGGTTATTAAAACTCAATGGGATATCGATTTACCAAGAGATTATTAAACTCAATGGGATATCCATTTACCAAGAGGTTATTGAAACTCAATGGGATATCCATTTACCAAGAGATTATTAAACTCAATGGGATATCCATTTACCAAGAGAGGTTATTTAAACTCAATGGGATATCCATTTACCAAGAGATTATTAAACTCAATGGGATATCCATTTACCAAGAGAGGCTATTAAAACTCAATGGGATATCCATTTACCAAGAGAGGTTATTTGAACTCAATGGGATATCCATTGACCAAGAGATTATTAAACTCAATGGGATATCCATTTACCAAGAGGTTAATGAAACTCAATGGGATATCCATTTACCAAGAGGTTATTGAAACTCAATGGGATATCCATTTAGCAAGAGGTTATTGAAACTCAATGGGATATCCATTTACCAAGAGAGGCTATTAAAACTCAATGGGATATCCATTTAGCAAGAGAGGTTATTAAAACTCAATGGGATATCCATTTACCAAGAGAGGTTATTTAAACTCAATGGGATATCCATTTACCAAGAGAGGTTATTAAAACTCAATGGGATATCCATTTACCAAGAGAGGTTATTTAAACTCAATGGGATATCCATTTACCAAGAGAGGTTATTAAAACTCAATGGGATATCCATTTACCAAGAGAGGTTATTTAAACTCAATGGGATATCCATTTACCAAGAGATTATTAAACTCAATGGGATATCCATTTACCAAGAGGTTATTAAACTCAATGGGATATCCATTTACCAAGAGGTTATTAAACTCAATGGGATATCCATATACCAAGAGATTATTAAACTCAATGGGATATCCATTTACCAAGAGGTTATTAAACTCAATGGGATATCCATTTACCAAGAGATTATTAAACTCAATGGGATATCCATTTACCAAGAGGTTATTAAACTCAATGGGATATCCATTTACCAAGAGGTTATTAAACTCAATGGGATATCCATTTACCAAGAGATTATTAAACTCAATGGGATATCCATTTACCAAGAGGTTATTAAACTCAATGGGATATCCATTTACCAAGAGGTTATTAAACTCAATGGGATATCCATATACCAAGAGATTATTAAACTCAATGGGATATCCATATACCAAGAGATTATTAAACTCAATGGGATATCCATTTACCAAGAGGTTATTAAACTCAATGGGATATCCATTTACCAAGAGGTTATTAAACTCAATGGGATATCCATTTACCAAGAGGTTATTAAAACTCAATGGGATATCCATTTACCAAGAGGTTATTAAAACTCAATGGGATATCCATTTACCAAGAGAGGTTATTAAACTCAATGGGATATCCATTTACCAAGAGAGGTTATTAAACTCAATGGGATATCCATTTACCAAGAGGTTATTAAACTCAATGGGATATCCATATACCAAGAGATTATTAAACTCAATGGGATATCCATTTACCAAGAGATTATTAAACTCAATGGGATATCCATTTACCAAGAGGTTATTAAACTCAATGGGATATCCATTTACCAAGAGATTATTAAACTCAATGGGATATCCATTTACCAAGAGATTATTAAACTCAATGGGATATCCATTTACCAAGAGATTATTAAACTCAATGGGATATCCATTTACCAAGAGGTTATTAAACTCAATGGGATATCCATTTACCAAGAGATTATTAAACTCAATGGGATATCCATTTACCAAGAGATTATTAAACTCAATGGGATATCCATTTACCAAGAGGTTATTAAACTCAATGGGATATCCATTTACCAAGAGGTTATTATAACTCAATGAGATATCCATTTACCAAGAGGTTATTATAACTCAATGAGATATCCATTTACCAAGAGGTTATTGAAACTCAATGGGATATCCATTTACCAAGAGATTATTAAACTCAATGGGATATCCATTTACCAAGAAGTTATTGAAACTCAATGGGATATCCATTTACCAAGAGATTATTAAACTCAATGGGATATCCATTTACCAAGAGAGGTTATTTAAACTCAATGGGATATCCATTTACCAAGAGAGGTTATTAAAACTCAATGGGATATCCATTTACCAAGAGAGGTTATTAAAACTCAATGGGATATCCATTTACCAAGAGAGGTTATTAAACTCAATGGGATATCCATTTACCAAGAGATTATTAAACTCAATGGGATACCCATTTACCAAGAGGTTATTAAACTCAATGGGATATCCATTTACCAAGAGATTATTAAACTCAATGGGATATCCATTTACCAAGAGATTATTAAACTCAATGGGATATCCATTTACCAAGAAGTTATTGAAACTCAATGGGATATCCATTTACCAAGAGATTATTAAACTCAATGGGATATCCATTTACCAAGAGAGGTTATTTAAACTCAATGGGATATCCATTTACCAAGAGAGGTTATTAAAACTCAATGGGATATCCATTTACCAAGAGAGGTTATTAAAACTCAATGGGATATCCATTTACCAAGAGAGGTTATTAAAACTCAATGGGATATCCATTTACCAAGAGAGGTTATTTAAACTCAATGGGATATCCATTTACCAAGAGATTATTAAACTCAATGGGATATCCATTTACCAAGAGGTTATTGAAACTCAATGGGATATCCATTTACCAAGAGATTATTAAACTCAATGGGATATCCATTTACCAAGAGATTATTAAACTCAATGGGATATCCATTTACCAAGAGATTATTAAACTCAATGGGATATCCATTTACCAAGAGATTATTATAACTCAATGGGATATCCATTTACCAAGAGAGGTTATTAAAACTCAATGGGATATCGATTTACCAAGAGATTATTAAACTCAATGGGATATCCATTTACCAAGAGGTTATTGAAACTCAATGGGATATCCATTTACCAAGAGATTATTAAACTCAATGGGATATCCATTTACCAAGAGAGGTTATTTAAACTCAATGGGATATCCATTTACCAAGAGATTATTAAACTCAATGGGATATCCATTTACCAAGAGAGGCTATTAAAACTCAATGGGATATCCATTTACCAAGAGAGGTTATTTGAACTCAATGGGATATCCATTGACCAAGAGATTATTAAACTCAATGGGATATCCATTTACCAAGAGGTTAATGAAACTCAATGGGATATCCATTTACCAAGAGGTTATTGAAACTCAATGGGATATCCATTTAGCAAGAGGTTATTGAAACTCAATGGGATATCCATTTACCAAGAGAGGCTATTAAAACTCAATGGGATATCCATTTAGCAAGAGAGGTTATTAAAACTCAATGGGATATCCATTTACCAAGAGAGGTTATTTAAACTCAATGGGATATCCATTTACCAAGAGAGGTTATTAAAACTCAATGGGATATCCATTTACCAAGAGAGGTTATTTAAACTCAATGGGATATCCATTTACCAAGAGAGGTTATTAAAACTCAATGGGATATCCATTTACCAAGAGAGGTTATTTAAACTCAATGGGATATCCATTTACCAAGAGATTATTAAACTCAATGGGATATCCATTTACCAAGAGGTTATTAAACTCAATGGGATATCCATTTACCAAGAGGTTATTAAACTCAATGGGATATCCATATACCAAGAGATTATTAAACTCAATGGGATATCCATTTACCAAGAGGTTATTAAACTCAATGGGATATCCATTTACCAAGAGATTATTAAACTCAATGGGATATCCATTTACCAAGAGGTTATTAAACTCAATGGGATATCCATTTACCAAGAGGTTATTAAACTCAATGGGATATCCATTTACCAAGAGATTATTAAACTCAATGGGATATCCATTTACCAAGAGGTTATTAAACTCAATGGGATATCCATTTACCAAGAGGTTATTAAACTCAATGGGATATCCATATACCAAGAGATTATTAAACTCAATGGGATATCCATATACCAAGAGATTATTAAACTCAATGGGATATCCATTTACCAAGAGGTTATTAAACTCAATGGGATATCCATTTACCAAGAGGTTATTAAACTCAATGGGATATCCATTTACCAAGAGGTTATTAAAACTCAATGGGATATCCATTTACCAAGAGGTTATTAAAACTCAATGGGATATCCATTTACCAAGAGAGGTTATTAAACTCAATGGGATATCCATTTACCAAGAGAGGTTATTAAACTCAATGGGATATCCATTTACCAAGAGGTTATTAAACTCAATGGGATATCCATATACCAAGAGATTATTAAACTCAATGGGATATCCATTTACCAAGAGATTATTAAACTCAATGGGATATCCATTTACCAAGAGGTTATTAAACTCAATGGGATATCCATTTACCAAGAGATTATTAAACTCAATGGGATATCCATTTACCAAGAGATTATTAAACTCAATGGGATATCCATTTACCAAGAGATTATTAAACTCAATGGGATATCCATTTACCAAGAGGTTATTAAACTCAATGGGATATCCATTTACCAAGAGATTATTAAACTCAATGGGATATCCATTTACCAAGAGATTATTAAACTCAATGGGATATCCATTTACCAAGAGGTTATTAAACTCAATGGGATATCCATTTACCAAGAGGTTATTATAACTCAATGAGATATCCATTTACCAAGAGGTTATTATAACTCAATGAGATATCCATTTACCAAGAGGTTATTGAAACTCAATGGGATATCCATTTACCAAGAGATTATTAAACTCAATGGGATATCCATTTACCAAGAAGTTATTGAAACTCAATGGGATATCCATTTACCAAGAGATTATTAAACTCAATGGGATATCCATTTACCAAGAGAGGTTATTTAAACTCAATGGGATATCCATTTACCAAGAGAGGTTATTAAAACTCAATGGGATATCCATTTACCAAGAGAGGTTATTAAAACTCAATGGGATATCCATTTACCAAGAGAGGTTATTAAAACTCAATGGGATATCCATTTACCAAGAGAGGTTATTTAAACTCAATGGGATATCCATTTACCAAGAGATTATTAAACTCAATGGGATATCCATTTACCAAGAGGTTATTGAAACTCAATGGGATATCCATTTACCAAGAGATTATTAAACTCAATGGGATATCCATTTACCAAGAGATTATTAAACTCAATGGGATATCCATTTACCAAGAGATTATTAAACTCAATGGGATATCCATTTACCAAGAGATTATTATAACTCAATGGGATATCCATTTACCAAGAGAGGTTATTAAAACTCAATGGGATATCGATTTACCAAGAGATTATTAAACTCAATGGGATATCCATTTACCAAGAGGTTATTGAAACTCAATGGGATATCCATTTACCAAGAGATTATTAAACTCAATGGGATATCCATTTACCAAGAGAGGTTATTTAAACTCAATGGGATATCCATTTACCAAGAGATTATTAAACTCAATGGGATATCCATTTACCAAGAGAGGCTATTAAAACTCAATGGGATATCCATTTACCAAGAGAGGTTATTTGAACTCAATGGGATATCCATTGACCAAGAGATTATTAAACTCAATGGGATATCCATTTACCAAGAGGTTAATGAAACTCAATGGGATATCCATTTACCAAGAGGTTATTGAAACTCAATGGGATATCCATTTAGCAAGAGGTTATTGAAACTCAATGGGATATCCATTTACCAAGAGAGGCTATTAAAACTCAATGGGATATCCATTTAGCAAGAGAGGTTATTAAAACTCAATGGGATATCCATTTACCAAGAGAGGTTATTTAAACTCAATGGGATATCCATTTACCAAGAGAGGTTATTAAAACTCAATGGGATATCCATTTACCAAGAGAGGTTATTTAAACTCAATGGGATATCCATTTACCAAGAGAGGTTATTAAAACTCAATGGGATATCCATTTACCAAGAGAGGTTATTTAAACTCAATGGGATATCCATTTACCAAGAGATTATTAAACTCAATGGGATATCCATTTACCAAGAGGTTATTAAACTCAATGGGATATCCATTTACCAAGAGGTTATTAAACTCAATGGGATATCCATATACCAAGAGATTATTAAACTCAATGGGATATCCATTTACCAAGAGGTTATTAAACTCAATGGGATATCCATTTACCAAGAGATTATTAAACTCAATGGGATATCCATTTACCAAGAGGTTATTAAACTCAATGGGATATCCATTTACCAAGAGGTTATTAAACTCAATGGGATATCCATTTACCAAGAGATTATTAAACTCAATGGGATATCCATTTACCAAGAGGTTATTAAACTCAATGGGATATCCATTTACCAAGAGGTTATTAAACTCAATGGGATATCCATATACCAAGAGATTATTAAACTCAATGGGATATCCATATACCAAGAGATTATTAAACTCAATGGGATATCCATTTACCAAGAGGTTATTAAACTCAATGGGATATCCATTTACCAAGAGGTTATTAAACTCAATGGGATATCCATTTACCAAGAGGTTATTAAAACTCAATGGGATATCCATTTACCAAGAGGTTATTAAAACTCAATGGGATATCCATTTACCAAGAGAGGTTATTAAACTCAATGGGATATCCATTTACCAAGAGAGGTTATTAAACTCAATGGGATATCCATTTACCAAGAGGTTATTAAACTCAATGGGATATCCATATACCAAGAGATTATTAAACTCAATGGGATATCCATATACCAAGAGATTATTAAACTCAATGGGATATCCATTTACCAAGAGGTTATTAAACTCAATGGGATATCCATTTACCAAGAGGTTATTAAACTCAATGGGATATCCATTTACCAAGAGATTATTAAACTCAATGGGATATCCATTTACCAAGAGGTTATTAAACTCAATGGGATATCCATTTACCAAGAGGTTATTAAACTCAATGGGATATCCATTTACCAAGAGGTTATTAAACTCAATGGGATATCCATTTACCAAGAGGTTATTAAAACTCAATGGGATATCCATTTACCAAGAGGTTATTAAAACTCAATGGGATATCCATTTACCAAGAGAGGTTATTAAACTCAATGGGATATCCATTTACCAAGAGAGGTTATTAAACTCAATGGGATATCCATTTACCAAGAGGTTATTAAACTCAATGGGATATCCATATACCAAGAGATTATTAAACTCAATGGGATATCCATATACCAAGAGATTATTAAACTCAATGGGATATCCATTTACCAAGAGGTTATTAAACTCAATGGGATATCCATTTACCAAGAGGTTATTAAACTCAATGGGATATCCATTTACCAAGAGATTATTAAACTCAATGGGATATCCATTTACCAAGAGGTTATTAAACTCAATGGGATATCCATTTACCAAGAGGTTATTAAACTCAATGGGATATCCATTTACCAAGAGGTTATTAAACTCAATGGGATATCCATTTACCAAGAGGTTATTAAACTCAATGGGATATCCATTTACCAAGAGGTTATTAAACTCAATGGGATATCCATTTACCAAGAGGTTATTAAACTCAATGGGATATCCATTTACCAAGAGGTTATTAAACTAAACGTTGAAGGTTTTTTTTTTGGTTTGAAGCTTTCGAGTAGAAAAATTATCATCATTTACAGCCTTGTTCTGATGATGAATGTTTCTAAGTTTCATTATTTATTTATTAACAGTTTTATTATATATTTATTAAAAGTTTTATTATATATTTATTAAAAGTTTTTATATTTATTTATTAAAAGTTTTATTATTCTCAGTATAACATGAGAGATAACAAAGATATCACAGTAATAATATCAAATGATTGTTATTTTTTGTTTACTAGACTAAGTTAATGGTCCAATTAACAGCTGCTTATTTTCAATTACTAATTACCTGTGAGACAGTTTCGAGTGTTCGTATTTGATCAGTTAGTAATTTATACTCTTTCAAGTATTTTCAGATCAGATAATGTTTACCTACCTTTTTTCTGTTTCAAAATAGGCTTTTCCTTCCTGTTCGAATATTGGAAACTAACGAAATGAAGGTCAGGGCACCAAAGACACAATTCGACATGACAGACCAATCTAATTTCTACTAATTACCAAACTTGGAACCGAAAACAGAAGGTCAAAAAAGTTCGAAGCTCAAAAAGAAGGAGAGTAAGAAAGGCTTTCCGCCAGTCACTAGCATTCCATTTACGGCATTCCATGTCACAGTACTCGGAAAGTGGGTGTGAGATAGGTCAGTAAGAAATTTCTAGAGGTCTTGTTATCACCGACTTTCCAAGTAGTGTTAGTGTTCAAGAACTGTGACGTTCCATAATCTATCACCCCCCTTAAATAGTTTCCTTATTTTTATTTGTCTGTGTGTCACGCTTCAAAGAATATTCAGAAAAAAAATTACAGAAAAAACTGGTATACGAAGAAAATTTGGAAAAACGAAAAACCGAAAATTTGGAAAATAACGAAAAATCTGAAATCTGAAACTGAAACAAAAATAAAAGAATTCGGAAAAACTAAAAATCTTAAAAAATAGGAATACAGATAAAACTATGGAATACCGAAAATCCAGAAAATAAAGCATCTGAAAAAAAAACAGATAATCCGAGAAAAAAGAAACACCGGGAAACAGAAAAATTTGATAAACGAAAATTCGGGAAACCTTAAATTCAGGAAAAAACAGAAATTTGAAAAAATCAGCAAAACCAAAAATCCTGATAACCAAAAACGCGAAAAAACAGAAAACCCTGATAATCCGTAATTACACAAAAAACGAAGTGCATAAAAATACAGAAAATAATTCAGTCACGTTATTTTTAACAAATAATACAGTACATAGTAAAATACTATTCATCTTTAGCAAGCAGCAAATATGTAGAATCCACACGTTTGTTTATACGCAGTGTATTTATGGATGTTCAATATTTCGATATTGCAACATGTTCCTGCAATAATTCATAGGGTTGATATAATGAACATAATGTAGCTACAGAGAAAATGGGGAAATACACAAACATGTAATGTATAGAAAAAATATTAGAGGAACGTTACTGTATTAGAACACTCACCGTACTCTGACAGTGAGGGTTCAAGTACTACTAGATTCTTATAAGAAAATGACTCAAAATTTTAGGATAATTTTGACAGTGTGTAAAATATATAAAATATAAGATGTTTAACATTTGAAAGTGTACAAAGAATAGTAAGATAGTTAGGTACTCACAGAGAAACTGTCCAAGAATCCAGACTCCTGGTTTGGTGTGTAGTTCTATCATGGCTATGGGGAGACAGACTATCAAAACCAGGATGTCAGCCATGGCTAGGTTCACTAGGAGAAAATTGGTGGATGTTTTGAGTTCACGGGTGGTGAGGACCACCAGGGGTACCAGAATGTTCCCCACCAGCCCCAGCGTCAGAGCAACACTAAGCAGCAATGTCCATAGTAGAACGAACCAACTGGGGAAAGTGTCATCTTGTAGAAAACTGCCGTCAGAGTTGTCGGATAAGTTCGCCGCGTCGAAGAATAGGTTCGATGAGTTGATGGGCAGTAGCGGGTAGGTAGTACTGGCTAACTGGTTAGTAATACTGGCTAACTGGTTACTACTGACTAACTGGTTACTGGTCCCTTTAATTTCACCATTCATGGCATGAGGTAGAACTATAGTAAAGTTCTTAGGTTCCGTAAAGGTGATCAGAAGTGCTGAAACGTTCTTGATGACTATGGTGGTGTTTGGCATCAACCGGGAAATTTGAACAGGGTAACCCATTGACTTCCAATTTAATAATTCATTTTAACTGCCACTGCACTTTTTGTCTTACTTAAACACTTCACTAGTTTTTCAATCATTGGGAACTAATTCCACAAGTATATTAAAAAATAGTCTATATTTATCTGAAAAAAATTAGTTTATTAATAAATTATAATGAAATGAAATTAGAACTTTTTCGATCACGTTATAAAAAAACGAAAATTAATATTTAATAATTTGACCATATAATTAAAATAAGAAAGTTATATTATATATTATTTTTTATGTGTTCTAACATGTGGAATCGTACGATAATTCGGAACTTACCCTAATTTAACCTGATTTCAATTCAAAATAGTTCACTAAAAATGTAAATTTCAATTTTCTAAGTTAAATCAGCCTAACCTGTTAAGAGACTAACTAAACTTAAACATAACACCAAATTAGCCTGTTAATTAGCTAGAGTGAAGTTAAACTACTGTTATATCAGTTGTATAATCTTCTTTGGTGCTTATGGCTAGAAGAGAACACTTTAAAACACTTCTAAAGAAACGAGATATTTTTGTCGAATCAGTCAAAGTAACACAGTTGATGGAATTAAAAAAATATCTAAGAGACTAAGAATAGTAATATATAAAATAGTGAGAATTCTCTTGAATATATCATGCAATTAGAGTTAAATATAACTATAGTTAACCTACTAGTAAGTCACACTGTAACTAGTTAACCTACTAGTATGTCACACTGTAACTAGTTTAACTACTAGTATGTCACACTCTAACTAGTTTAACTACTAGTATGTCACACTCTAACTAATTTAACTACTAGTAAGTCTCACTCTAACTAGTTTAACTACTAGTAAGTCTCACTCTAACTAGTTTAACTACTAGTATGTCACACTCTAACTAGTTTATCTACTAGTAAGTCACACTCTAACTAGTTTAACTACTAGTAAGTCACACTCTAACTAGTTTAACTACTAGTAAGTCACACTCTAACTAGTTTAACTACTAGTAAGTCACACTCTAACTAGTTTAACTACTAGTAAGTCACACTCTAACTAGTTTAACTACTAGTAAGTCACACTCTAACTAGTTTAACTACTAGTATGTCACACTCTAACTAGTTTAACTACTAGTAAGTCTCACTCTAACTAGTTTAACTACTAGTAAGTCTCACTCTAACTAGTTTATCTACTAGTAAGTCACACTCTAACTAGTTTAACTACTAGTATGTCTCACTCGAACTAGCTTAACTACTAGTAAGTCACACTCTAACTAGTTTAACTACTAGTATGTCACACTCTAACTAGTTTAACTACTAGTAAGTCACACTCTAACTAGTTTAACTACTAGTATGTCACACTCTAATTAGTTTAACTACTAGTAAGTCACACTCTAACTAGTTTAACTACTAGTAAGTCACACTCTAACTAGTTTAACTACTAGTAAGTCACACTGTAACTAGTTTAACTACTAGTAAGTCTCACTCTAACTAGTTTAACTACTAGTAAGTCACACTCTAACTAGTTTAACTACTAGTAAGTCACACTCTAACTAGTTTAACTACTAGTAAGTCTCACTCTAACTAGTTTAACTACTAGTAAGTCTCACTCTAACTAGTTTAACTACTAGTAAGTCACACTCTAACTAGTTTAACTACTAGTAAGTCTCACTCTAACTAGTTTAACTACTAGTATGTCACACTCTAACTAGTTTATCTACTAGTAAGTCACACTCTAACTAGTTTAACTACTAGTAAGTCACACTCTAACTAGTTTAACTACTAGTAAGTCACACTCTAACTAGTTTAACTACTAGTAAGTCACACTCTAACTAGTTTAACTACTAGTAAGTCACACTCTAACTAGTTTAACTACTAGTATGTCACACTCTAACTAGTTTAACTACTAGTAAGTCTCACTCTAACTAGTTTAACTACTAGTAAGTCACACTCTAACTAGTTCAACTACTAGTAAGTCACACTCTAACTAGTTTAACTACTAGTAAGTCACACTCTAACTAGTTTAACTACTAGTAAGTCACACTCTAACTAGTTTAACTACTAGTAAGTCACACTCTAACTAGTTTAACTACTAGTAAGTCTCACTCTAACTAGTTTAACTACTAGTAAGTCTCACTCTAACTAGTTTATCTACTAGTAAGTCACACTCTAACTAGTTTAACTACTAGTATGTCTCACTCGAACTAGCTTAACTACTAGTAAGTCACACTCTAACTAGTTTAACTACTAGTATGTCACACTCTAACTAGTTTAACTACTAGTTAGTCACACTCTAACTAGTTTAACTACTAGTATGTCACACTCTAACTAGTTTAACTACTAGTAAGTCACACTCTAACTAGTTTAACTACTAGTAAGTCACACTCTAACTAGTTTAACTACTAGTAAGTCACACTCTAACTAGTTTAACTACTAGTATGTCACACTCTTACTAGTTTAACTACTAGTATGTCACACTCTAACTAGTTCTATTGTCAATATAATTCAAAAGGTAGAATGCAGTGAAAAAATCTTCAGACATCATAATTTAATGGCTTCATCGCCTCATTTATTTCCCTCTTAATCTGACACACTATGTGTACCTGTATACTATACATATATAGGTATATAGGTACTATACAGTCACACTATAGGTATATATAGTGAGAGTATTATATGCGCTTGGCAGTGATTCTAAGAGAGATTAGAAACCAATGGGGTTTGTAACGAGTTATCGGACACCTTAAATATATACTTCTAAAAGATACTTTTAATATAGCTACGGAGAAGTATGAAATGATTATATAAAAAATAATTTGAAGGATGTTAAATAATAAAAATCTTAAATTGCTTTGAAAATATAATAGTAACGTGTTCCTCATTAGTAACACCACAGTAACGTGTTCCTCTTTAGTAACACCACAGTAACGTGTTTCTCTTTAGTAACACCACAGTAACGTGTTTCTCTTTAGTAACACCACAGTAACTTGTTCCTCTTTAGTAACACCACAGTAACGTGTTCCTCTTTAGTAACACCACAGTAACGTGTTCCTCTTTAGTAACACCACAGTAACGTGTTCCTCTTTAGTAACACCACAGTAACGTGTTTCTCTTTAGTAACACCACAGTAACGTGTTCCTCTTTAGTAACACCACAGTAACGTGTTCCTCTTTAGTAACACCACAGTAACGTGTTTCTCTTTAGTAACACCACAGTAACGTGTTTCTCTTTAGTAACACCACAGTAACGTGTTTCTCTTTAGTAACACCACAGTAACGTGTTTCTCTTTAGTAACACCACAGTAACGTGTTCCTCTTTAGTAACACCACAGTAACGTGTTCCTCTTTAGTAACACCACAGTAACGTGTTCCTCTTTAGTAACACCACAGTAACGTGTTTCTCTTTAGTAACACCACAGTAACGTGTTCCTCTTTAGTAACACCACAGTAACGTGTTTCTCTTTAGTAACACCACAGTAACGTGTTCCTCTTTAGTAACACCACAGTAACGTGTTTCTCTTTAGTAACACCACAGTAACGTGTTCCTCTTTAGTAACACCACAGTAACGTGTTCCTCTTTAGTAACACCACAGTAACGTGTTTCTCTTTAGTAACACCACAGTAACGTGTTCCTCTTTAGTAACACCACAGTAACGTGTTTCTCTTTAGTAACACCAAAGTAACGCGTTCCTCTTTAGTAACACCACAGTAACGTGTTTCTCTTTAGTAACACCACAGTAACGTGTTTCTCTTTAGTAACACCAAAGTAACGTGTTCCTCTTTAGTAACACCACATTAACGTGTTCCTCAGTAACGTGTTCCTCATTCGTTGCTGTCAGTAACATCAGTACTCAATTTGTCCGTCACAATATCACGTCACACTGAATTATTATCTATTTAACCCCCTAATTCCTGAGTGTATTTAATAAGCAATGAATCTGGTACATAAGTGTGCCAAGCGGAGTGAGGGGGTTAAAGACCCCAATTTACTAGGCAGTCTTATGACGTCATAGATAGAGAAGTGGGGTTGTGGAGACCTGATTTGTGCGTAAAAATGACCTGATTTGTTGGTAAAATTGACCTGATTTGTGGGTAAAAATGACCTGATTTTGGGGTAAAATTGACCTGATTGGTGGGTAAAATTGACCTGATTTGTGGGTAAAAATGACCTGATTCATGGGTAAAATTGACCTGATTTGTTAAAAAAAATGGACCTGATTTGTGGGTAAAAATGACCTGATTTTGGGGTAAAATTGACCTGATTTTGGGGTAAAATTGACCTGATTTGTGGGTAAAAATGACCTGATTTGTGGGTAAAAATGACCTGATTTGTGGGTAAAATTGACCTGATTTGTTGGAAAAATTGACCTGATTTGTGGGTAAAAATGACCTGATTTGTGGGTAAAAATGACCCAATTTATGGGTAAAATTGACACAATTTATGGGTAAAATTGACAAAATTCTGTGAGCAAAATTGACCCAATTTATGGGTAAAATTTACACAATTCTGTGAGTAAAATTGACCCAATTTGTGGGTAAAATTGACACAATTCTGTGAGTAAAATAGACCCAATTTGTGGGTGAAATGATGTGCTTCACATTAGTTAAGATTCACAAGGTAAAATGTCATGATATCTTGTCATTACTATAGTAAGACCCGTGGTGGAATTAGAAAATGCAAAGGTATTTAATGAAAGGCTACAAACATTACTGATGTACCTGCAAGTTGATAGGATTATTGGCCTTAATTAACTTTGTAAGACTGAAGTCATTTTACACTGCAATGAGTGATTTTAAACGCCAGAGATAATTTAAAGCCATGTAAAGGTTAAAGAACAACTTTTAAATTATTTTTATTATGAAAATCATGAATAGCAGAGTAATTCGTATGTGCAAGATACAAATAATATTCCACTTGAAATGAACTCTTACAGTGAAATGAAACAATGTCTATTTACAGTCAATACAAATAATATTCCACTAGGGATGAATTGTTACAGTGAAGAACATTCATAAGATATCTATTTACAGTCAATACAAATAATATTCCACTTGGGATGAACTCTTACGATGAAGAACATTCATACAATATCTATATACAGTCAATACAAATAATATTCCACTAGGGATGAACTCTTACTGTGAAGATCATTCATACAACATTTATTTACAGTCAATACAAATAATATTCCACTTAGGATGAACTCTTACGGTGAAGAACATTCATACAATATCTATTTACAGTCAATACAAATAATATTCCACTAGGGATGAACTCTTACGGTGAAGAACATTCATGCAATATCTATTTACAGTCAATACAAATAATATTCCACTAGGGATGAACTCTTACGGTGAAGAACATTCATACAATATCTATTTACAGTCAATACAAATAATATTCCACTAGGGATGAACTCTTACTGTGAAGGTCATTCATACAACATTTATTTACAGTCAATACAAATAATATTCCACTTAGGATGAACTCTTACGGTGAAGAACATTCATACAATATCTATTTACAGTCAATACAAATAATATTCCACTAGGGATGAACTCTTACTGTGAAGGTCATTCATACAACATTTATTTACAGTCAATACAAATAATATTCCACTTAGGATGAACTCTTACGGTGAAGAACATTCATACAATATCTATTTACAGTCAATACAAATAATATTCCACTAGGGATGAACTCTTACGGTGAAGAACATTCATACAATATCTATTTACAGTCAATACAAATAATATTCCACTAGGGATGAACTCTTACGGTGAAGAACATTCATACAATATCTATTTACTGTCGATACAAATAATATTCCACTAGGGATGAACTCTTACTGTGAAGATCATTCATACAACATTTATTTACAGTCAATACAAATAATATTCCACTTAGGATGAACTCTTACGGTGAAGAACATTCATACAATATCTATTTACAGTCAATACAAATAATATTCCACTAGGGATGAACTCTTACGGTGAAGAACATTCATACAATATCTATTTACAGTCAATACAAATAATATTCCACTAGGGATGAACTCTTACTGTGAAGATCATTCATACAACATTTATTTACAGTCAATACAAATAATATTCCACTTAGGATGAACTCTTACGGTGAAGAACATTCATACAATATCTATTTACAGTCAATACAAATAATATTCCACTAGGGATGAACTCTTACGGTGAAGAACATTCATACAATATCTATTTACAGTCAATACAAATAATATTCCACTAGGGATGAACTCTTACGGTGAAGAACATTCATACAATATCTATTTACAGTCAATACAAATAATATTCCACTAGGGATGAACTCTTACGGTGAAAAACATTCATACAATATCTATTTACAGTCAATACAAATAATATTACACTAGGGATGAACTCTTACGGTGAAGAACATTCATACAATATCTATTTACAGTCAATACAAATAATATTACACTAGGGATGAACTCTTACGGTGAAGATCATTCATACAATATCTATTTACAGTCAATACAAATAATATTCCACAAGGGATGAACTCTTACGGTGAAGAACATTCATACAATATCTATTTACAGTCAATACAAATAATATTCCACTAGGGATGAACTCTTACGGTGAAGAACATTCATACAATATCTATTTACAGTCAATACAAATAATATTCCACTAGGGATGAACTCTTACGGTGAAGATCATTCATACAATATCTATTTACAGTCAATACAAATAATATTACACTAGGGATGAACTCTTACGGTGAAGAACATTCATACAATATCTATTTACAGTCAATACAAATAATATTCCACTAGGGATGAACTCTTACGGTGAAGATCATTCATACAATATCTATTTACAGTCAATACAAATAATATTACACTAGGGATGAACTCTTACGGTGAAGAACATTCATACAATATCTATTTACAGTCAATGCTAACCATTAAAGCGTGTAAATAATATTTAAAATAGTCTACGACTAAGTTTACTTCACTATCTTTTTCTACAGCTCTACTTGCCTATTAAATGTCATACTATGGTAGTGTAGCAATAAGTTAGACTTACGATCTAGATATCAGTTGGCAAAGTAGAAGCGAGGCAATCACTGGGTAATTGATACTGTAGCCCTAGAACAGTAAATCACTTAGTAACTCTGAAACTAATATTATAATGATCTATTAATTTTAATAATTTATTTTTTATTTTAATGGGCCTATATTACTTTTTATTTAAATATTTCATTTTATTTGCTATTTAATAATTTATATATTTTTAATATTTTGTATTATTTTATATTTCAATAACTTATATTATTTTTTATTTAGATATTTTATTTTATTTTCTATTCAATAATTTCTTTTCCACTTTCTATATTTTCCATCTTAGATATAATTTAATTAAATAATTTAGTAATTTTATTTCCCTATAAAAATTCTACAGACTTGAACAGTGAAGGAAGTTTTTATAACTTTACAGTGTTTCTTTTAACACTGATCGAAAGATTAACCACACTAAGTAATATATTTAAAAATACTTATAATCTTCCATTAAATAAACAGACTAAGTTTTAATCATATTTTAATTCCTACTAACCTTAATAACATTAAATAAACTTATTACTAAGCAACCACTCGTCCAAATGTTCTTATTATTTAAACATGTGTAATTTTTATCAAAAACATGTTAGGTACCTACATATTTTTATAAAAGATTTTTTTTTAACAAAACATGTTAAAAATATTATTCTCAATCTTTTCTCAAGAATGAATAAAAAATCCTGCTTTCATTATTACAATTACCTCATTTTAAAATATTATATTAAAACTATGTATTCTAACTTTAAGAAGAAAATTGAGAAATAAAATATTTCATTTTTTTATCAATTTGTCTTTTGGAAATCTCTATAAAAAAATTAAGAGATATAAATTAAAATTCACCTGAATAATTGAACAATAATTATAGCGTGAATAAAAATAAAATTGTTCTACTACACGGTTCAATAGAAAAATACGTATTTAATATTCCATCAAATTTCCAGCTAAAACTAATATTCACGTGTTTCAATAGCCACATTTTAATAGAGAAGTTAATTTCCCCTACGATTTCAATTCAGAAAATTATTATTCGATAAAGTATATAACTTTATAATGAACATTTCGTAAATCAGAAACGTGCCTCTCAGGCTAGCGGTGGAGAGACACTCCGCCTCCTCTCATCTCAACATCTCAGCTCAAACTGACAACAAATGGGAAAAAATCTAGAGAAAAAAATTATGACCACTAAGTAATATAAGTAACTCTATAATGATAACTAGCGTGCAATAAATTGAACTCTAAAATGATAACCACCGTGTAATAAATTGAACACTAAAATGATAACCACCGTGTAATAAATTGAACACTAAAATGATAACCGCTGTGTAATAAATTGAACTCTAAAATGATAACCACCGTGTAATAAATTGAACACTAAAATGATAACCACCGTGTAATAAATTGAACACTAAAATGATAACCACCGTGTAATAAATTGAACACTAAAATGATAACCGCTGTGTAATAAATTGAACACTAAAATGATAACCGCTGTGTAATAAATTGAACTCTAAAATGATAACCACTGTGCAATAAATTGAACTCTAAAATGATAACCACCGTGTAATAAATTGAACACTAAAATGATAACCACCGTGTAATAAATTGAACACTAAAATGATAACCGCTGTGTAATAAATTGAACTCTAAAATGATAACCACTGTGCAATAAATTGAACTCTAAAATGATAACCACCGTGTAATAAATTGAACACTAAAATGATAACCGCTGTGTAATAAATTGAACTCTAAAATGATAACCGCTGTGTAATAAATTGAACTCTAAAATGATAACCACCGTGTAATAAATTGAACACTAAAATGATAACCGCTGTGTAATAAATTGAACACTAAAATGATAACCGCTGTGTAATAAATTGAACTCTAAAATGATAACCGCTGTGTAATAAATTGAACTCTAAAAAAATGATAACCACCGTGTAATAAATTGAACACTAAAATGATAACCACTGTGTAATAAATTGAACTCTAAAATGATAACCGCTGTGTAATAAATTGAACTCTAAAATGATAACCGCTGTGTAATAAATTGAACTCTAAAATGATAACCACCGTGTAATAAATTGAACACTAAAATGATAACCGCTGTGTAATAAATTGAACACTAAAATGATAACCGCTGTGTAATAAATTGAACTCTAAAATGATAACCACCGTGTAATAAATTGAACTCTAAAATGACAATCACTGTGTAAAATATTCCACACTAAAATGATAACCCGTGTGCAAAATATTCCACACTAAAATGATAACCAGTGTGCAAAATATTCCACACTAAAATGATAACCAGTGTGCAAAATATTCCACACTAAAATGATAACCAGTGTGCAAAATATTCCACACTAAAATGATAACCAGTGTGCAAAATATTCCACACTAAAATGATAACCAGTGTGCAAAATATTCCACACTAAAATGATAACCAGTGTGCAAAATATTCCACACTAAAATGATAACCAGTGTGCAAAATATTCCACACTAAAATGATAACCAGTGTGCAAAATATTCCACACTAAAATGATAACCACTCAGTAGTATATTTAACTTCTTAAATATTATTAATGTGGATAATATCCTCACTTTTTCCTACTTTACCTGGCGTGGGACAATTTGCCCCACAAGTTGTGTAGAAGGTAGACAGATTGGTTATGGACCCTGAAAGGAGGAAAAGAAACACTGTTAAAACAACATTGATAAAACAATTGTATCCATAATACCTGCAGGTATCATGGATACCAATAAAAATAAGAATTAAATGGTGATTATTATATTTATTCATATATGACCAAAGATGTGGAACTGACCGCTAATTCGTAACTTACCCCACTGATAAATAAGAGAAATGTTCCCCTTCACCAAAAAGTAAAGCATGTCACTTCTCCCCAAGAAAATAGCACTAATTTCACGCCTTCCAATTACCTGTGTTGTTATCAACGAAATAATTAATTTTCACCTTTACGGCAGAGGTAATATATTAGTGAGGAGGTTGGTGAGAGAATTGTTCTTGTAAAGAGGAGAATGAAGAGACTAATTACCACAGTGGACATCTTAGAAAACAAACTTTGTAAGAAATAAAAAACTGCTACATATATTGTACCATATACTGTCTCAGTGTACTGTACATACTTTCATTTTCATGCTCTCTGTCCACTATAGATTAGAGCGTACTTTCACTGTCCACTATAGATTAGAGTGTACTTTCACTGTCCACTTTACGTTAGACTGTACTTTCACTGTCCACTTTAGGTTACAGTGTACTTTCACTGTCCACTTTAGATTATAGTGTACTTTCACTGTCCACTTTAGATTAGAGTGTACTCTCACTGTCCACTTCAGGTTAGACTGTACTTTCACTGTCCACTTTAGATTAGACTGTACTTTCACTGTCCACTTTATCTGTTTTTCCTCTCATTGCTCCTAAAAAGTTCCCCTGTACAGTCACTCGCTATAACAGTGTAGTACGCAGAGGGGCAGACTGTAGCAGTACTCACAACAGTGACTGTCACCGCGCCATCTGGTGGACATTTCTTGCAACTCAGAGGAGTAAAAGATTGAGATGTGCCAGTGAACTTTTTATTTATTTTGAATGTCTATTAAACTTCAGTTTGCTGTGTCTTGAACTGTTAAAGTACTTGTGTATATATAATATCATAATAGTATTATGATATTAAATATAATACATATATATAACTGATGTTAATATAACAGTGAAATTAAATACAATTGTGATATTACTTGTACAAGTATTATTTTCCTTCGAATAAAAATATCTAATTCAGGACAAGGACATATTGTCATATGACATGAACATTTATATTATAAATATTTCTGTTTTTTAGTAGCCTTCATAATGATATTGAATATAAATACAATGTAAATGTTAAAGGTGAATATCAAATAATAATTAGACAATAAAATAATGGGACTAAACTCCTCAGATAATATTTAAACACATGAATATTTATTTTCCAATAACGTCATAAGTAAAGAAATAGGTATTTTGTGTTACGTATACCATCTTGCTTAGAAATTACGAATCTATACCATTATGTTCGTGGTTAGTAGCCTTTTTTTACTCCAGTAAAGTTCGTTTAAACTCATTGCATGAAATCATCATTAAAAGAATCCAAAAAAATTAAAACCCATCCAGCCCGAAAAGTATTCCATACTTACATATTATGGACTTGAATTCGTAAATTATTTCGTAATATGCTCATAGGCTTGTCCGTCTATGAGTGTATATTGTACTGTCCATATTATTTTATCATTCAACAAAATGTCCCAATGCTTCAAAGTAAAATATGACCATATCTGTGATATGCCGTTATTGAAATTATTCCTTGAAACACTCGCTGTGGAGTTTGAGCTCGACAAGACTTTATAAAAGGGATACAATGTTTGTACATGCTTTGAATCAACTAAAATTTCATGACTTTTTTATTAAACATTTTTATAAATAGTCATATTCTATCATTTTTTCTCATTAGCCATTATGAACATGGCCGTGTACGGACATTTCGTCCACGAATTGCTTTATTTTGTATTATATTTATTATGTGTTTATATTTTATATTATAATTATTTATGTATATTCTGCAACTTAAGAGTAAAAAACACCTTTTTTGATGGTAATTAGAAATGCATGGTCTTTGCCTAAATTCTTATTGCAATCTTTTTATACTATTGGCCGACATCAATAAAATAATAAGACTGAACACCTTTTTAATGATATTAAAGTCTTATAAAATCGGTAATAATTGCGAGGTATGTCTCGATGTTATTACAGTACATAAATATAGAAAACAGGAATACGGAGACATTTTTTGTGGTGTTTATTTCACAGTAACTACAATAATCATCAACAGTAGCATTCAGATTTGGTAATTAGATGTAATATTGTTTCAGAAATTAGTATTTTATAGCAGAATATTTTTAACAGTGACCATCTAAATTACATACATAATAACATGAATGTATATAATATATGTACTACTAAAAAAATGATATAAGAGAATTAGCTAAATATTGGTAATTTTCAGTGCTACGTTTAATTATTTAAATGTAAAAACGTATTGATTCATATTTTCAACTTATACATATATAATAATAATTATTTACCTCTATTGTAATTACTTTAATTCCTACGTATCCACACATTTATTCTTGTTCGGACCCTGTTATTTTAGTTCTAAATTTTAGATACTCATAATTCATTAATTAATACAAAATATTAAACGAGGTAAATACAGTCAACGTACCCTTGCAGCATATCTAATTTTATAACTGTACGGCTTTAGTCACTATTATATTACTGTATTTGTTGTGATCACTTCTTGGGTTTGAGAATTGACACTCGACTTTCCAATTCTAGTGGGAATATATGTGAATTAATCCTTTTAGAACTAATTGTTTATTCTTTATTTCCATAATTCAGTAACTGATCTAATTAATGTCTATCAATCACACAGGAAATGAAAGCGGGTAATGACCGGTTCAATTTTATTATAGGCACAAATATAAAAATACACAGTTTGGCAAATATGGTTATGAGAATGATCGGAATAGAGGGTAGAACAGTATATGATTATGTCCTACCCCAGCTAGTGTCATGCCAATTCTGCCTATAAGAACAAGTGTTTAGGCAGGAGAGACTTAAATTTAGGCCTATGAGGGTACAATCAGCAAATGAAACAAATAGGCCTACTTTTGATAAAAAATACATAGGGATATAGAAACATACAATTTGGTTAGATGGTATAAACGGTTTTCTGAGAGGGTTGGGTACCGACGGGAAGTAAGCAATTATAGAAATTCAAAACTCTTAGAAGACTGGTTATTTTAGAGATTTTTGTAAAAATAAATGAGTAATTATATACATATTTGAATTATAGTTCATAACATATATTTACACCTGGCTAATAATTTAATAGCGGAAAATAATATGAAATATATTCCATAAACACTTTAAAATACAAAATTACAAAATAAAGCAATTCGTTGACGAAATGTCCGTGGACGAATTGTCCGTGGACGAATTTTTCCGTGGACGAATTTTTCCGTGGACGAAATGTGCGTGGACGAGATGTCCTAGACCCGAACATGGCATGCATCAAAGTTAATAGTATTCTGTTATTCACTGAGTATTTGTGTTGTTTCTCTACTCCGTAGTACCCGTTAGCAGTTCAAATAGAATATATCTAATATAATAACTTTGTCCCTATCAATAGTGGGTGGGTTTATATCGCACAGTACATTAATATGATATATGCTATGAACTGACAACAAATCATACAATTCAAGCCACTGGTTTCCAATTATCAAATGTGTAGCGAATCCTTCCTTCGCACTCAATCTTTTAGAGTCCTAAATTTTGTCAGTCCGATTAGTGTTAGAATTTTCTTTTAAAGAAATTAGTCTAAAAAATATTAAAATTATAATTTTATGTACCTAAATTTTTTCAGTCCGATCTGGGTTAATTAATTTTTCTTTGCCGTTCCTCTGACTTCCAAACAGGACTAACATCTACAAACACGGTTTACAATTTTCGTTCCTATCCAATGCTTTTTGTTATTGTCATAAATAGCGAAGTTATCCCATCCAATGACTTGAAATCATAACAAAGGGAATCCAAAACAACTTTCAAAACTTACGTAAGGGTAACGCAAGTCAAAACAAACTCAGAAAAACTCACAAGTTTGAAAATGTTTAAAAGATTTCTAAGCAACAATTTTTGAAAATAAAAGTTATAAAGAGAAATGAAAAATATGAAATTATTGTCACGTAAAATTCTGATCAATTAAATAGTTTATGAACAAATCTAAACCTTTCAAAATTGCGGAAGGTAATGTTTTGGTCGGATTCATTTTTAATCTTTTTATTCGGTATTCAACCAAATTGCCTGAAATTTGGTGGTATGATTGGTCACTATCTAGAGAACATTTCATCAGATTTTGGGCGCGAATAAGTCAAAGGTCAACGTCAAGGTCCCTTATACATTAAGGAATATTAGATGGTCCGGGTCATTTATAGGCGGCGGCGAAGGTATGTGCTCTATGAGTGTTTGTTCTAGCTTTCAGTATTTTATACTCAATAAATGAAAATGTCATAGCAATCTGAAAAGGAAAATTAAATTAATTCATTGAGGGGTTTAACGTGTTCTTCAGAACCAAAAGTCACATCACTGACTGATGCTAAACAACTTAGGAGTAGTAAACACCTTTTTGATGGTAATTAAAAAATGCATGGCCTTTGCCTAAATTCTTATTGCAATCTTTTTATCCTATTGGCCGACATCAATGAAATAATAAGACTGAACACTTTTTTAATGGCTTACTCAATAGCTATAACAGTTAAATCTTGGTATATTCGTTAATATCTAATTGAAGTTAAGACAATATTTGATGTTTAAAATAAGTGGAAATATACATATAGACACAGTAGTAGAAACTGTGTATTATTATAAGAGCAAATAGATACCATAGAACTTAGACTATTCTCTGAGATTTGTGTGATGGGAAGCGAAGTTAGATTGTACTTTGTGAGTTGTACTTTGTAGAACAAGTTGTACTTTGTGAGTTGTACTTTGTAGAACAAGTTGTACTTTGTGAGTTGTACTTTGTAGAACAAGTTGTACTTTGTGAGTTGTACTTTGTAGAACAAGTTGTACTTTGTGAGTTGTACTTTGTAGAACAAGTTGTACTTTGTGAGTTGTACTTTGTAGAACGAGTTGTACTTTGTAATGAGTTGTACTTTGTAGAACAAGTTGTACTTTGTGAGTTGTACTTTGTAGAACAAGTTGTACTTTGTGAGTTGTACTTTGTAGAACAAGTTGTACTTTGTGAGTTGTACTTTGTAGAACAAGTTGTACTTTGTGAGTTGTACTTTGTAGAACAAGTTGTACTTTGTGAGTTGTACTTTGTAGAACGAGTTGTACTTTGTAATGAGTTGTACTTTGTAGAACAAGTTGTACTTTGTGAGTTGTACTTTGTAGAACAAGTTGTACTTTGTGAGTTGTACTTTGTAGAACGAGTTGTACTTTGTAATGAGTTGTACTTTGTAGAACAAGTTGTACTTTGTGAGTTGTACTTTGTAGAACAAGTTGTACTTTGTGAGTTGTACTTTGTAGAACGAGTTGTACTTTGTAATGAATTGTACTTTGTAGAACGAGTTGTACTTTGTGAGTTGTACTTTGTAGAACGAGTTGTACTTTGTAATGAGTTGTACTTTGTAGAGTGAGTTTTACTTTGTAGAGTGAGTTGTACTTTGTGAGTTGTACTTTGTAGAGCGAGTTGTACTTTGTGAGTTGTACTTTGTAGAACAAGTTTTACTTTGTGAGTTGTACTTTGTAGAACGAGTTGTACTTTGTAATGAGTTGTACTTTTTAGAGTGAGTTGTACTTTGTAGAGTGAGTTGTACTTTGTAGAGCGAGTTGTACTTTGTAAGTTGTACTTTGTAGAGCGAGTTGTACTTTGTGAGTTGTACTTTGTAGAACGAGTAGTACTTTGTAATGAGTTGTACTTTGTAGAGTGAGATGTACTTTGTGAGTTGTACTTTGTAGAACGAGTTGTACTTTGTAGTGAGTTGTACTTTGTAGTGAGTTGTGCTTTGTAGAACGAGTTGTACTTTGTGAGTTCTACTTTGTAGAACGAGTTGTACTTTGTAGTGAGTTGTACTTAATAGAACGAGTTGTACTTTGTAAGTTGTACTTTGTAGAACGAGTTGTACTTTGTAGTGAGTTGTACTTTGTAGTGAGTTGTACTTTGTAGTGAGTTGTACTTTGTAGTGAGTTGTACTTTGTAGTGAGTTGTACTTTGTAGTGAGTTGTACTTTGTAGTGAGTTGTACTTTGTAGTGAGTTGTACTTTATAGTGAGTTGTACCTTTTAGTGAGTTGTACCTTTTAGTGAGTTGTACCTTTTAGTGAGTTGTACCTTTTAGTGAGTTGTACCTTTTAGTGAGTTGGGTGACACATATATGAGAGCACAGGAAGAAATCTAAATAAGTAGAATACCCAATGACTCTCTATACCAAAGAATACTCACTCTTTAGATATCAATTTCAAATATAACTGAACTTTTCGACACTCTAAGTTTCGAAAGAACATCATTTTTCATAGCTGAACTCACAAAATTATAGAAAAATCAAAATTAACCAATTCTAAGATCTCTGCAACACTAGCCCCTACCTTGACGTCTCAAACAGCATTGAGTAATTGGAGGTATAACTCCTTCAAACTACAATAAAACAATGACAAACTATTCTGCTTGAAAAATTAGAATGCTAGAATAAAATTTGTAATTGGACTATAAAAAGGTGATGGGGCATAGGGTTGTGACCATATGCGCTTAAAATCATAGATCTTAAGAATATCATAGACAAAATGAAATGAAATGGTATCGAATACTATATACCTCTAATTTAGAACGATTCAATAGTCTTTATTTCAATCCGTCTATAAGATGTTCAGGATCTATGATTTTAAACGCATATTGTCACAACCTATTATGGTTTAGGAGTATAACATCAAATCCCTGAAATCAAAGTACAAAGTGTTGAATATTACCATTAACATTCAATGATTTAAACTCTCATTGCTAATACTAATTGTTTTACCAGAGTTGTAAGTAACATTTAATGGTATTCAGTAAGTAACATTTAATGGTATTCAGTAAGTAACATTTAATGGTATTCGGTAAGTAACATTTAATGGTATTCAGTAAGTAACATTTAATGGTATTCAGTAAGTAACATTTAATGGTATTCAGTAAGTAACATTTAATGGTATTCAGTAAGTAACATTTAATGGTATTCAGTAAGTAACATTTAATGGTATTCAGTAAGTAACATTTAATGGTATTCAGTAAGTAACATTTAATGGTATTCAGTAAGTAACATTTAATGGTATTCAGTAAGTAACATTTAATGGTATTCAGTAAGTAACATTTAATGGTATTCAGTAAGTAACATTTAATGGTATTCAGTAAGTAACATTCAATGGTATTCAGTAAGTAACATTTAATGGTATTCAGTAAGTAACATTTAATGGTATTCAGTAAGTAACATTTAATGGTATTCAGTAAGTAACATTTAATGGTATTCAGTAAGTAACATTTAATGGTATTCAGTAAGTAACATTTAATGGTATTCAGTAAGTAACATTTAATGGTATTCAGTAAGTAACATTTAATGGTATTCAGTAAGTAACATTTAATGGTATTCAGTAAGTAACATTTAATGGTATTCAGTAAGTAACATTTAATGGTATTCAGTAACTGATGATGGATAGGGTGATGCGATTGGTAATTCATAAGTAATTTAAGTCGGAATTTGAACAGAGTTCAGGATGACGAGATGATAAACTCTTCGTAGGTTTGTAGATTTCTCTATTTTAAACAGTTTCATATACAGTAGAATAGATTAGATTAGTAATCTAAAATATATAATCTAAAGTAGATCAGCTAAAGTAGAATTGTTTTTAACAGTTGTTTCAATAAAGTGTTCGTTCCCCAAAGAATTAACATTGTACCTATCATGATCACATTTTCTAATCAAAATCCAACTCAACTCGTGAAATTTCATAACTGAAACTAAATTGCGGATCACTTTGGGTAAGTTCCGAGTTATCGGACAGTTCCACATTTTTGATCAAGAGAAATAAAATACAATTTAACATTGTACCTCATTGTTTTAATTTAATTTTTTTTTCCTGATTTGATCGAAAATGCGAAACCGATCCACAACTCTGGACTTACGCTAGCTGCCTAGCTCTATTACAATTCGAAATTTATAAGACTATTAACTTTCATTAAAATAAACCTCTAACAAAACTATTGATAAATGTTGTTATATAAAAAATTAGATGAATAATTATTACTTTTTAAGTGAAACATACAATTTGAACAAATTTTTTTAAATAAAATAATAGTTGTGCTTTTTTTTTAATAAAAAAATATTCTTTCAAAGAATTTATTAAGTATTTACCTTTGTTGATATCCATTTAATTAGCAATATGCACAATATCGCATAAGAGATCTCCATATAAACAGTTTTACATAATTTGCCTGGTGACGATAACGATGTACAAAGGAGCTTTTAATTACTTACCACACATCAAAAGAAATAATTAAAAAAGAAAGAAGGTGACAATAGACGTCATGATTCTTAGTAAATAGCATCTCTCTATTAGGAACAGAAAAGGACTGGATCACTTAAGTTACTTACTATTCATTGGTCGGTCACACGCCTCGTTAGTTCGACACTTTTGTAGTTTACAACCAACTAGCGGCTGCAACAAACTACATTAAATGATGAAATCGAATAATGATTGTATCATACTAATTAATATTAGAAATGAAGTAAGAGAGGAATATGAAATTCAAAAAATTAAAGAAAAAATATTATTTTATTATTTGGATTTTAATTGAGTATAGGCCTTATCTATCTATTTGATAATAATATTTAATTTAATCGAAAATAAAACGAGAAATAGCACAGAAAGATGCAAATGTCGGACTAATGAGACGTCAATGATCACATATAGTAGAATTAAAGGGACTAGATCCCATATAGTAGAATTAAAGGGACCGGATCCTTTATATAGTAGAATTAAAGGGACCGGATCCTTTACATAGTAGAATTAAAGGGACCGGATCCTTTATATAGTAGAATTAAAGGGACCGGATCCTTTATATAGTAGAATTAAAGGGACCGGATCCTTTATATAGTAGAATTAAAGGGATTGGATTCCTTATAACAGAATAGAAGGAACAAGATCCCCTTTGGTAGAATTAAAAGGACCGGATCCTTTATAGTAAAATAATTTAAAGGGACCGGATCCTTTATATAGTAGAATTGAAGGGACCAGATCCTTTATATAGTAGAATTAAAGGGATTGGATCCCTTATGGCCTAAATAAAGGAACTGGATCCCTTCTATTATATTAAAAGGAATTCAATCCCTCCTATTAGATCTTAATATATTAATTTTTAGATTAAATACTGTAATATGTGTATCTTTTCATTTACTTTAAACGGAATAAATTTATTAGAAACAACTGGAATGTATTCATGTTCAATGGTGTTTTAACATGTTTACAACATGTTTAGAGCATGTTTCAACTGGATAAACGTGCCATGCCGTTGAAAGTTAGACAACAACGTACACTGTAAATGTTTCTAATATGACACAGCAAATGAAGACACAGTTGCTAATGGTTACAATTTGACTTGGAAATTAAAGTGCAAGTTGGTGTAGCGGCTCAAATTTAACAACTTTCTGAATGGTTAATGATGGAGGACACATGCTGTGAATCTAAGGGGCCGTACACACGCAGGGTTTTTAAGTCTTTCCACCAGACTTATTGCTAAGCTCCTCCTACTTTTTCCACAAGATTTTTGAATCATATAAGAAAAAGGGATATAATTATAATATATTTTAATTGGTATCCATGATACCTGCAGGTATCATGGATACCAACTAAAATAATTAAAGGAGCTTAGCAAACAATCTGGTGGAAAGTCTAAAAAAAAATATGCGTGTGTACGGCTCTTTAAGATGAACAGAAGCCTAAAGTGAAAAGTGTATTCCCTGGTTAACACACCGGGTGCAGGTGCTCAGTATGCAGACTCCAATTACAGTCTAGTCTTCCCATAGTATTTTATGTTCAATTCTTTCTACATCACATAAACTTGAAATCTTTTACCGCAACTTGAAAGTCAGAGACGGTATAACAACAAACAGTGAAGAACTTGAAGAGACAATTTACGTCAAACTTCATACACACGAGTGTAAATGTCTGACATTCAGGACTGTGACGATATTTAACGTAATAGGAGGCAGGGATTTTAACTGAGAACTAAAAAGTCTACCGTGTTTTGGAGGACTCTTTTTGTATTTTGACGCAAAGGCGGCACAGTTTGATCTAAATGCTAATAGGAAGAAAGCGAAAATGTCCACAAAATTTAGATATTTTACTTCATAAGATAAGATCCGAGTTATCGGACGGTTCAACGTTTTCGATCATGTAAGCTAAAACATATAATAATTTAAATAAAAGTCAAATAATACTTATATATATGTTCCACGCAATTTTACCTTCATTTTATTATGAAATTTAATTCTAATACATGTGTATCGATACAACCAATCTAAACCAATTGTTTCTAGTCATCTGAATAATAATATTGATGTTTATTGCAGTTATCGTGAATAACATCACATAAAATGGTCTCCACTTTCTATATCCATGTACTGTAATAACTTCAAGACGTGCCTCGCAATAATTTCAGCTTCTATAAAAGCGTTGCCTGCCTGTACCACTAGATAACTCTGTTCACTCTTCCACACCTCGAACAGAACGGTTAGGTTCTACCGTAGCGTGTAAAGTTTCCTTTGATCGAAAAGTGGAGCGTCATTGGAGTGAAAATTATTACGCAATGAATTACAAACACGAAAAGGATACAAAAAAGATACGCTGTGGAGAGGAGAGAGCTCATATATAGGTTTTTGAGATACTGCCTCTACCGCATAAGTTTCTATCGATACAGTACTGCAAGCATACTGTTCTTAAGGATAATATTCTTAACGATAACTCTGCTCTTACTGGTCGATAAGGAGGAGGAGCCCCGCTGGCTCCTCCTCCTTTCATATAGTTAAAAGTTCAATTAAATTACATTTCAAATAATAAGAACTTTGAAACTCTCCTCATAGATGGCTGTACTGTAGTTTGTTGTATCCGCTAGTTTGCTGTACTGAGTCCTCTACACTACATGATCGTTTGATGAACCGGCAGGGGGTTTGGAGAGCTGCAATCCCCGTTTTACTGTTATTGGTCAATCTAAACAGCCAATCAATGGGCTGATAACCTTGAAAACATCATCACGAAAAACTTATACGCTAGGAACACTATTTTAAAAACTATTCTTATAGTGGTAAGTATGCTTATAATTTCTAACATTAGAGGTACAAGACCTTAATGATTATAAGAGGTGATTAAATATAAAGAAAGTGATTAAGAGGTGCTTAAAGACAAAAATAGAGATTAAGAGGTGATTAAAGACAAAGATAGAGATTAAGAGGTGATTAAAGGAAAAAATAGAGATTAAGAGGTGATTAAAGACAAAGAGAGTGAGATTAAGAGGTGATTAAAGACAAAGATAGAGATTAAGAGGTGATTAAAGGAAAAAATAGAGATTAAGAGGTGATTAAAGACAAAGAGAGTGAGATTAAGAGGTGATTAAAGACAAAGAGAGGTAGATTAAGAGGTGATTAAAGACAAAAAGAGAGATTAAGAGGTGATTAAAGACAGAGAGAGAAAGATTAAGTCTTCATTTCACCCAAAATGGTCTATTCAGAGTAAATTATGGCTAAGGACTAGAAAATTTCTGCAATGAGTTGGAATAATGTCACCATTCCATATTCCCGTGGGAACGCTCTGCTAACTCCATTGAAGGACAAAACACTGGGAATTGAAGAGACGGAATGAAGGGATTTGAAGAGATGAAGGAGATCATTGGAATAAATGACCTAATTATAAATTATCTGAATGGAGTCTATGATGATCAAATAAGAGATAGAATACCTAATGTTTTAATCGGTATAATTAACCCTGTATTCCCAAGAACCGCTTCACAGTTGCGCTTTTCAGTTTAGCGTCAAAAAAAGCTCTTCTTACAATAGTTTCACACTTTCTTTATCGCTGAAGTTTAGACAGTTCGCGAGATTATTCCAGGAAAATTTATAAGTTCGAAGTGACAATTGACAAGCTTTAGAAAATGTTGTGACATTGAAATGTTGAATGTTGATGTTTGGTAAAGAAAAAGATTATCGAATAACTTGGTAGGTAACAGATAAAGGCATTTGTTTATATTTTCCTATCGATTGTGATATGAACTAGCATTTCAACATTGCTATACCTGTATATTTTCAATAGCTAGCAATAACATTGCTTCTGAATGCTCTTGAATTCTCTAACTGACTGACCATATTTGCTGAACTGTGTATTTTACAATTATTCCAATATATAATAACCAACTGTCATTTCCTGTGTAATTGGCAGGCAAAATTTAAAACAGTTACTAGCTAAATCCTCTGAAAGTAAACGAAAATAGTAATTAATAAATAATAAGTTATAATAACTTTTTCACTATAGAGGAGCTCACTATAGAGGAGTTTACAATGGAAGAGTTCACTATAGAGGAGTTCACTATACGTAGAGGAGTTCACTATACGTAGAGGAGTTCACTATAGAGGAGTTCAATATAGAGGAGTTCTACTGTATCTAACCTCACACCCAAAGAGCTACCTAAGACTCGAGTTAGGAAGAAGAAGAGAATCTAGAGATCAAATTAAATTGGAGAAATGAGACAAAGGGTAGAGAGACACTTGATAAAGGAGGTGGAAATTGAGAAGAAGTTAGAGAGAAGAAGTGAGAGAGAACAAGTGAGAGAGAACAAGTGAGAGAGAACAAGAGAGAGAGAGAAGAAGTGAGGGAGGAGAGTTTTGACGATTATAACTGATTATTCAGTTATTGATATTCAGTGTTTTTGATAAGACTGAAGAAGATATCCTTTGATATCTTGATCGAAAACCTGTGACTGTTTCCTAATTGAGTTTGAGTATTATATGGGTCTTATAGTCTCTCCTTCATTATTGTAGGTATTTATAACATCCCTATAAACAACGTATATCGATTTGATGTCTTTTTGATTGCTGGGATATCGAATCGATCGTGACTGGAAAATTCGTCCATTAAAGGCAAAATAACTAAACAAAATGATATGATAAATGTTTCGATAAAAAGTAGTTCAATGTATGTTGGTGATAGTACATAGTTAATGTACTTTGTTAATTGTATCCATAAAGATTGTTGTACTGCACAGTTAATGAATGTTTATTGAAACATATATAATAATTTTATTAATTTAATTTAAGATAAAATGTTTGAAGCCTTAGCGTTCTTAAAGGTCCCCTCCACTCTGATTTTTTATTACTCTAATATAAATAATTATGAACAGAATACTTGGTCTATATCTTTTCTGTTTACTGTGATAAGTTATATAACCTTAGCTCTACAAATTTAAAGTTATTCCATATTTTTTTTCAATTTAGTGTGGAGAGGACCTTTAACACCTGAAGATGTTGTTGGCGTTAATGAAAATTTATGCGAAAATTCCAATTGAGTTTCTATCTGCTTTGAAGCTACGTACATTGGAACAAAACAGGGAAGACGAAATTACCAACGCGAAAATCCATTATATCCAGTTGAATTTTAGAATGTTCAAGAAAGAGCATCCTATTATTTGGAATGAGGGAAGAAGAGTTAACCCTAACTAAAAGAATTCAAACAAAGAGAGCGTAAAAGGCCAAAATATCGAGAAATTGACGAGCAAATATAAAGCTAGTATTGTAGTACACTCTGAATGAAACATAATTTTTTTTGACAAATATTGCGCATATTTGGCATTTCTGAAAAAGTCCAGCTTTCCAATTTCAATATTTGATTAAGTCATATTTTTAAATTTTCAATTATAAAATCATAATATATTAGCTACATAGAATGAATTTTTCATCAACAGTTATAACTGCTGAATATATGTTTTCATTACCCAAATTTTTTCGACTGCAATTATCTCTTGCATATATTGTTAACAGGCTATTCCTAATTTCATAAAATGGACGAATTTTCCGTGGACAAAGTTTCCGCGTACGAATTTTCCGTGGACGAATTTTCCTAGCACCCAAATCGATGGATTGTTCAATCGAATCGACAGACCGTTGTTTGTAGGGATGTTTCATCTTTTGAAATTAATTTTTCATTTAAAAGTCGATATTTTTTCATTAATTACAAGAATTTATTCATCTTAAGTATTCATATTTTCACATTACCCTGCAAACAATTCCATATTGCCTGCACATGGTTATTGCCACATGGTTTTAATGTGGCAATGCAGTATAAATATGTGCTATTGAATCAACCTAAACAATATAAGAAACACATAATTTACATCAAGTAATGCCATTTTAAAACCATATACACATGCTTTAAATGTGAAACTGCCACATGATATACACATGCTTTAAATGTAAAAGTGCCACATGATATACACATGCTTTAAATGTAAAAGTGCCACATGATATACACATGCTTTGAATGTAAAAGTGCCACATGATATACACATGCTTTAAATGTAAAAGTGCCACATGATATACACATGCTTTAAATGTAAAAGTGCCACATGATATACACATGCTTTGAATGTAAAAGTGCCACATGATATACACATGCTTTAAATGTAAAAGTGCCACATGATATACACATGCTTTATATGTGTAAGTGCCACATGATATACACATACTTTAAATGTGTAAGAGCCACATGATATACACATGCTTTAAATGTAAAAGTGCCACATGATATACACATGCTTTAAATGTAAAAGTGCCACATGATATACACATGCTTTAAATGTGAAAGTGCCGCATGGTAAACACATGCTTTATATGTGTAAGTGCCACATGATATACACATGCTTTAAATGTGTATGTACCACATGGTACACACATGGAATTGTTTGCCAGGTAAAACTGAGAGTTTTTTCATTTTATGTGTTTAATTATATTTTGTGTTCAGTGAGTTGAATTAATTAGTGCGTAATAGCATGCATGAAATCTATTTATGACGGAATTAGTTATTTGCAATGTGTTTTATTTCCCCTTGTATGTTCTGGAAGTTTTTAGCAATCATATAATGAATTTATAATTTATATTCAAATAGACGAACTTCACGCTCGTGTGATGCTCGGATAATTTGGTGAAAAAAGAAATCGTTCAGCTACTATAAATAAAAATAATAAAAATGGAATTGGAGACAAAAAACAAAAATAGAAGAAAGATAAAATAGAATAAAAGAAAGATAAAATTGAATAAAAGAAAGATAAAATAGAATAAAAGAAAGATAAAATTGAATAAAAGAAAGATAAAATTGAATAAAAGAAAGATAAAATTAAATAAAAGAAAGATAAAATTAATTAAAAGAAAGATAAAATTGTATAAAAGAAAGATAAAATTGAATAGAAGAAAGATAAAATTGAATAAAAGAAAGGTAAAATAAAATAAAGATAAAATTAAATAAAAGAAAGATAAAATAAAAGAAAAATTAAATTAAATAAAGAAAGATAAAATTGAATAAAAGAAAAGATAAAATTGAATAAGAGAAAGATAAAATTGAATAAAAGAAAGATAAAATTGAATAAAAGAAAAAGAAAATTGAATAAAAGAAAGATAAAATTAAATAAAAGAAAGGTAAAATAAAATAAAGATAAAATTAAATAAAAGAAAGATAAAATAAAAGAAAAATTAAATTAAATAAAGAAAGATAAAATTGAATAAAAGAAAAGATAAAATTGAATAAGAGAAAGATAAAATTGAATAAAAGAAAGATAAAATTGAATAAAAGAAAAAGAAAATTGAATAAAAGAAAAAGAAAATTGAATAAAAGAAAGATAAAATTAAATAAAAGAAAGATAAAATAAAATAAAATAAAGATAAAATTAAATAAAAGAAAGATAAAATAAAAGAAAAATAAAATTAAATTAAAGAAAAATAAAATTCAATAAAATAAAGATAAAATTAAATAAAAGAAGCAATAAGTAACAATCCAGATCATACAAATTGATCAGTATTTTTTATGGATAATTTTTAAATAAAATAAACTAAAGATTTAAAAATAGAAAATACGCAGTCATTAAAAGGGACCGTACATAATCATATATGGCCCCACCATAATTTAGTCTCTATGTTATTATACAGATGCTCTGTTGGGAAGTTATGGTGGGGCCATATAAGATTAAGAGGGGTCCCTTCATAATATTATATTGCCCAACCATAACTTTCCCCTCCTAATCGTCTATGGCCTCACCATAACTTTCCCCTCTTAATCGTCTATGGCTCCATCATAACTTTCCCTTCATAATCTTCTATGCACGTAATCCAGATTACGTGCACTCGGTAGAGCGCATACCTTCGCCGCCGCATATTAATGACTTTGACCATTCAATAATACTTGAGTAATAAATGACCTTGACCTCAACGTTTGACCCTGTCTCTCCCAAAATCAGATAAACTGGCAACTGGATAATAACCAAGTTTCATGCAATTTGGTTGAATACTAAATAACTCTAACATCTATACTAATAATTTCCCTAGTGTGTTTATTTATTTATTTATTTATTTGGTGATAGCTTTTACACGATGGGTATTAAACATGAAGAATGTAACTATGATACGCACGGGAATATATTGACTTGATATTTAAATTCCTCTGATTTTATTCCATTTTTAAATGTTTTTATCTACGAAAAAAGTCTCAGTTTATGCAGAAAAATGAATTTCATTTGAATTCACTAAAAAAACCTAAGAATGGGTAATAAATTACTATTGAGGACCCGTTATTTTTAACGGGGAAATACACTAGTAAGTTATAACCATCTATCACCGAAATACAATTTGCCAATGTTTAAAATAATGACAGGTCAAAATAAAGATATATTGGTTCGAAACCATTACTTAGTGGTGATACAAACCATTGCCATGAATGTTAAATAACATCACATGAGTAACTGACCACTGAGCTAAATGTGTATGTGACCATTTACCAAAGATTTGCAAAAAAAAGGAAATTTATTTTAAAAATTAATCAACAGTATTTTTTATTCAAAAAATGAAAAAAAATCATGTGAATCAAATATCAAATAATTATAAAAATGTTAAATTTTATTTTAAAATATATACAGTTTTTGAAACATATTATAAACTGAAAGTTATATACTTATGAAGTCAAAAAAACTGTTTTTTTTATTAAACAACGAATTGTTGGAAAAATTCGTTTAAATAAATCCTTAAATTAGTTTCAGTTTAGCATTCAAGCATAGTGTCAAAAATAAATAAAATTGGTAACAGCATTCAATAGGAAAAATTAAAGATTTTTTCAAGATAAAGGGTAGGTTCCTTCTTATCGAGCAGTTCCACATTTTCGGTCATATATACAGTAAGTCCTTCAAAAAAGCACACTAGATTTTAAGCTTAACAAATAAGCTTGTTAAAATTATAAATTTATTTCTGTACAAGTCCGTATCTTCTTATGCTGCCAATTCTAGTGATTTTTAAATCACTAGAATTGGCAAGCATAAAATTGAACAAATAATATAGAAATCTTGAATTAATAAAAATATGAACTACAAAATAAATATATTTCAACTAATAGCAAACTATTTCATCTTAAATTAGAATGCAATTTTTCGTGGGATATACGGTATAAGGAAAATATAATCATAATATTTAACTCGTTATTTTAATTGGTATCCATGATACCTGCAGGTATCATGGATACCAATTATATTAAAAGTCATAAAATAATCACTATATAATTTTTATTTTATGATCGAAAATGTGGAACTGTCCGATAACTCGGAATTTACCCTTATATAATTTTATATCTAAACCGGAGGTGGTGAAAGTTAACGGAAACTCTAAAGAAAAAAAGTTAGAACGAGAAGCAAAGTTTAAACAGAAATCTGAGTTATTGAACTACAAATAAAATAAAGCTTATATCTTATATGTAATATGTATATTCTATACCAATATTACTGCAATAATATATCTATGCTAATAATTTCCTTAGTGTGTTTATTTATTTATTTGGTGTCCGCTTTTACTCGATTGGTATTAATCATGAAGAATGTAACTATGATACGCACTGGAATATATTGACTTAATATTTAAATTCCCCTGTTTATATTCAATTTTTTAATGTTTTTATCTATGAAAAAAGTATCAGTTTAAGGCTGATTCACACATCACCGATATCCGTCCGGGACGTCACCGGTCCGTGTTTTTTAATCACTGAGGAGAGCCGGTACTGTGTGAATGTGTCCGTTGAAATTAATGTAACGATATACTTTTTCACTGACACCGAATCACTGAGAGAAGAGTGACGAAGACGGACCGGTGACGTGCCGGACGGATATCGGTGATGTGTGAAGCAGCATTTATGCAGAAAAATAAATTTTATTTGAGTCTACTGAAAATGACTTAACAACGGGTAATAAATTACTGTTGAAGACCCGTTATTTTTAACGGGCAAATACACTACTACTGTAATAATATTATATTAATATTACTACAGTAATATATCAGGTGAATTTGACTTGCAAATGCAGTCAAACTGACTACAATTTCTTTACAGTTTTTCCTCTGCAGTTTATTGAACTACGTTTTTAATAATTGTTTTCTGATCTTCATAAAATATTCAAACGAAATTCAAATCACAGGTGAAGAAGAAGCGCTCCAATCGCAATGTGATTTATATAATAAAAATACATTGAATACGCGTCTAAATTGAGTACATACTTACATTATTATATTGGAAGCATAGTAATTAAAGTATAGTAATTAAAAGTGTTTTCTGTGATGGAGAGCAGGGGTTAGAAATTAAATAAGTAAAACATTAAAATGAAAGAAAAGGTTTAGTGTATTATTTGGGTGAAGCATATGTTACACAGAGAGAGTTATGGTGGGCAATAGAAGATTAAGAGAGTTATGGTGGGGCAATAGAAGATTAGGAAAGTTATGGTGGGGTCATAGAAGATTAAGAAAGTTATGGTGGGGCAATAGAAGATTAAGAAAGTTATGGTGGGGCAATAGAAGATTAAGAGAGTTATGGTGGGGCAATAGAAGATTAGGAAAGTTATGGTGGGGTCATAGAAGATTAAGAAAGTTATGGTGGGGCAATAGAAGATTAAGAAAGTTATGGTGGGGCAATAGAAGATTAAGAGAGTTATGGTGGGGCAATAGAAGATTAAGAGAGTTATGGTGGGGCAATAGAAGATTAAGAGAGTTATGGTGGGGCAATAGAAGATTAAGAGAGTTATGGTGGGGCAATAGAAGATTAGGAGAGTTATGGTGGGGCAATAGAAGATTAGGAGAGTTATGGTGGGGCAATAGAAGATTAGGAGAGTTATGGTGGGGCAATAGAAGATTAGGAGAGTTATGGTGGGGCAATAGATGATTAGGAGAGTTATGGTGGGGCCATAGAAGATTAGGAGAGTTATGGTGGGCAATAGAAGATTAGGAGAGTTATGGTGGGGCAATAGAAGATTAGGAGAGTTATGGTGGGGCCATAGAAGATTAGGAAAGTTATGGTGGGGCAATAGAAGATTAGAAAAGTTATGGTAGGGCAATAGAAGATTAAGAGAGCTATGGTGGGGCCATAGAAGATTAGGAAAGTTATGGTGGGGCCATGGAAGATTAGGAGAGCTATGTTGGGGCCATAGAAGATTAAGAAAGTTATGGTGGGGCCATAGAAGATTAGGAGAGTTATTGTGGGGCCAAAGAAGATTAGGAAAGTTATAATGGGGCCATAGAAGATTAGGAAAGTTATGGTGGGGCCATAGAAGATTAAGAAAAATATGGTGGGGTCATAGAAGATTAGAAGAGTTATGGTGGGGCCATAGAAGATTAGGAAAGTTATGGTGGGTTCATAAAAGATTAGGAAAGTTATGGTGGGGCCATAGAAAAATAGGAAAGATATGGTGGGGCCTTAGAAGATTAGGAAAGATATGGTGGGGCAATAGAAGATTAGGAAAGTTATGGTGGGGTCATAGAAGATTAAGAAAGTTATGGTGGGGTCATAGAAGATTAAGAAAGTTATGGTGGGGCCATAGAAGATTAGGAAAGTTATGGTGGGGCAATAGAAGATTAGGAGAGTTATGGTGGGGCCATAGAAAAATAGGAAAGTTATGGTGGGGCAATAGAAGATTAAGAAAGTTATGGTGGGGCAATAGAAGATTAAGAAAGTTATGGTGGGGCAATTGAAGATTAGGAAAGCTATGGTGGGGCCATAGAAGATTAGGAGAGTTACGGTGGGGCCATAGAAGATTAGGAGAGTTACGGTGGGGCCATAGAAGATTAGGAGAGTTATGGTGGGGCCATAGAAGATTAAGATGGGACTCCTCTATAGCTCATAAATACTAATAATTACCCAGGTAGCAATGTTTCTTGTACCAATATTGGGACAACATTGGCAATATTGGGACAACATTGTCCCAATATTGCCCCTGGGCAATTATTACCTACGCAAATTTGCGGAAGGTTATATTTCACCTGACATTTTTTTATTTATTTGTCATCTTGTTATTCGCAAAACTGAAAAAGTATTCGACCAAATTAGCTGAAATTTGGTGGAACGACTGGTCAATGTCCAGTTACCAGTTTATCAGATTTTGGGAAAGAATGGGTCAAAGCGGCGGCGAAGGCATGCGCTCTACCGAGTGCACGTAATCTAGTTCTTTCATAAGATTGGAGTTTGGGGAAAACTGTATTATAATAAGAGCCGTTAGTGACTGTCTGCTCGTGTAGCACACTTCAATTAAGAAACATATATTGAAAGGATAAACAAATAATTTGTGGTAGTATCAATATAGTGACTCTTCCCAATCACTGAACACTACCCAATCACCGAACAGCTATTTTATAACATAATAATTATAACATAAAATAGATAGATTTATGGTATAATTTATGTATGTTTTTATTGATTAATATTAATTTCTTGATAATTCTCCTGTTAGTGATATACTATAAATAATAAAATAGTAATATAGGTATATAGCTCGAATGATTTTCAGCTTATAGACTTTGATAGGCTTATTATATGTTAAATATTATTTATGATTTACTTTTAGTTTCTCAATAATTTACGTAGACAGGCTACTTGTTAGGGGCATATAAAAAGCACATATTGTTAGGTTTCTTTATGCAATTATTATTTAACTTGAAAATGATCTTAGAAAAAGGAACAAAATTCTGTAATTATTAAATTTTAAGATATTTGTACAGTGTGTCCAAGAAGAATCTATAATTTCCCTCGTGTGTTTATTTAATTATTTATTTATTTGGTGTCCGCTTTTACACTATGGGTATTAAACATGAAGAATGTAACTATGATACGCACGGGAATATATTGACTTGATATTTAAATTTCCTGTTTTTATTCAATTTTCAAATTTATTTTATCTATAAAATAAATTAGACTATGCAGAAAATTTATTTTTAATTGAGTTCATTAAAAGTAACCTAATAACTGGTAATAAATTGATATTGATGACGACCCGTTATTTTTAACGGGAAAGTACACTAGTTATGTATAATTTATTAATTAATCTATGTATCAATGGTACCAATATATCATGCATAGTATCGCAGTATGATGCATATGTAGAATCAAAGGCTTTTCACACATGTCAGGGATCTGTCCGGGACATCTCCGGTCAGTGGTTTTTTAGCACTGAGATGAGTCGGTACTGTGTGAATGTGTCCGTTGAAATTAATGTAACGATATATTTTTTCAATGACACTGAATCACTGAGAGGAGACGGACCGGAGACGTCCCGGACAGATCCCTGACAAGTGTGAAGCAGTCTTGATGCAGATTCAATGGCAGTGGATACACTGTACAATGCTAGCAATTAAATCTTTTAATCCTAGTATTATTTATTTATTGTCCGCTTTCACACATCGGGTATTAAACATGAAGCATATAACCATGGTACGCACGGGAATATATTGACTTGATATTTAATTATTATATATATTTTATATATAAAATTAAAATAATATCAGACAATGCAGAAATATAAATTTTAATTGAATTCACTAAAAGTAATTGAATGACAGGATTTAAATTACTATTGAAAATACGTTATTCTTAACGGGAAGTACACTAGTGATATAATAATAACCAGTATTTGACCTGATAACACCTTATAAAACTTGACAATTTCATTAAGTTTCAACTAGTGTTATAAACTCAAATTTTCATTTAAATGAAAGTATATTAATCCAGACACTAACAAGATTAAATAAACGTATTTAAAGATTATTCCACAATAACGACTATAATAACAGGCATCGTGATAGTTTATAAATAAAATGCATGGAAATGACTAATTTCTTTTAATAGACAGCATCTGGTAAAATCTCTAGAGACCAGGCAAAAAGGATTATTCCTGGGATATTAAGGGATTGTCCCAGGAACAAATCCTTTTAATGACACTGGATGCATCTTATAGCAACAGAGTCTGTTTTTTTAATAGTAAAACGATTTTATGAGTTTATTTAATGTATACTATTTATTACTAAAATTAATTTTTTATTACAGATAATTCAATTAATAATTACCTTTATTTCTCATAAGTAAAAGATAGACTCTTAACCTAATTTTGTGATTTAATTATTATAAATGAAAGGTTAACACCCACTTTCCGAGGACTGTGAGTGTTTGAATGCTGCTGCAATACAATATAGTAATATTCATTTATTTAAATATTTAATTTATTATTTTATTATAGTAATTAGATCTTTATTTAACACACAAAAAGATGTGTGTCATTGTAATATAAAACAATGTCTCAAATTGACACATAATTCCACTTTTTTCCCAATGACAACACATTTATGTGTGTCATAAATTATCCCACATTGACACACTTTTCAGCGTGTGTCGTACCTCCCTCAAGTGTGTCATATTTATCGCGAAGTATCGGCAATATCGACTTTTTTTTACAGTTTTTTGGACATAAAGCTGATAGCCACAGGGATTTAAATATACAAGCCTTAAGAGAATTCAATGTAAAGCCGCTACTTTTAGTGTATTTTCTATTATTTTCATACATAAAAAATAAATAGTCATTACATGATGGAAATTGCAATCAATAATTATTTTTATTAAAAAGAATCTTTAATAAAAATAAATGGAAAGGAAATTTATTTATTTATTATTTCTTACTAAGAAGGAAACGCACTCACCTACCACCAGTATGTGACAATGCTCATGGATGCAGAAAAGCTACTCCGTGAACGCAGTCACTTACCAAGGAATGTGACAAAAAGGGACACAAGCACCAGTGACTGCACTCACGTGTATTTTCCATTCTTTTGATGTCTATTTTATTGATGTTCAATGAGATGGTAAATTACCTCTCCGTCTTCTACTCATACAAAGGACTACCAATCCCTTATCTAACTGTAAACCCTAACTTGGTCGCAATAATTCACTCAGTCGTAATAAATGGCGCAGTAGGAATATTACTGATGGAAAAAATATTTTCGAGAAAAATTGAGAGAATGAAACAACAACAATCATAGAGTTATGTAAGAGCCGTGAATCGAATGTAGGAAAAATTGCGTATTCCCGTACAGTTGCGTATTCCCGTACAGTTGCGTATTCCCGTACAGTTACGTATTCTCGTACAGTTACGGATGATTTGTGAAGAAACTGTTTTAAGATGAGTATTAAAAGTATTAAAACAATTAAATTAAACACCCACTGTGACACGTTCTATCAAACACTACATTCATAATATGACTATAGGGCCGTACACACGTAGAGTTTTTAAGTCTTTCCACCAGACTTTTTGCTAAGCTCCTCCTACTTTTTCAACGTGAATATAAGAAAAAATGATATAATAATTGTTGTTATAATTGTTATAATGAAATAAATAATAATTATATTGATTTTCTTATATTCTCGTGGAATAGAAAAAAGTCTGGTGGAAAGACTTAAAAAACCCTACGTGTGTACGGCCCTTAACGAATGTACTAAATTGCGTAGGGGTGGGTATAGGTATAGCGCAATTTACCTTAAATTCAATTAGTTGGCTAAGTTCCCCGCAAACCGGTTTAGCGGTAACTTCACCGCTAGTTGATTACACCAGCTTTAGTCCTTTGTCCCACAAACACAAAAAGGAAATTGCATTCGTAAATCAAAAGAAACTTTGAGAGACTTTAAATTGTCGAGAGAAATGCTTTTGCAGGATAAATCTACGCGAAATCAAAGCCACTTTTCAGGAAAGAATAAATGCCAAAGCACAACGGATATTTAGTTGTATATCATAGAGTAAAATGTATATACATAGTAAATTAGGTTACCCAACGCAACGGATATTTAGTTGCATCATCGTTAAAATATTTTTTATTGGGAATGTCCGACGATAGACGCTAAGTGTTTTAAGTTTACGATAGTTTCGATTGGATTATCGTTGTAGATATTTTACCTTTCTATGACCGATTATAATTTACGTACTGAATATGGTGGCAGTTAATTATTCCTATGATAGATAGGTACACACAATGTCAATGTTGAGGTGTGGAAAAGAATTTTAAAAGGTGTAATCCAGGTGTATAATTTAATTGCTTTCAATAGATAGAGGATTAAGAGTAGTGTTTTAATCATTGAATGGTGATTTTTCTGTTATCCACAAATGATTAATTTCCTAGCATTGATTTAATCTCAGAAAATATTTTCAATTTAAAATTATTTTATATTTTTTAGATAAATTTACCAATATAGAAATAAAATATTTTAATTAAACAATGTTTTTGAATTAAATTAATAAATATATTTTAATATTTTAAATACATATAAAACTCGGTATATAGGGTAGGTTCCAAGTTATCGGACAGTTCCACATTTTCGATCATTGAGAAAATTCATATAATTAAACATCTTTAATTATTATTCTAAATTATTACTTTTAAATAACTAGTTAAAATATTAAATTATGCACTTTTACATATATGATCGCAAATGAGAAACTGCCCGATAACTTGGAACTTACCCAGATGATAAGTGTTGAAAGATTCTCTCGAATAAATAAACATTGTAATAAACTATACATGTAAATAATGACATTACTAAAATTAATAAAAGTTACTTCTTCAACAACATACAAATATCTAGTACATATAATTTACTATAGATATACATTAATACAATTAAATAATTGACCCAAATCAATATCCGGTGAACATTTCCTATGCATGACAATTGTTTAAATAATATGAAATAAATAAAGCACATTATTAGTTCATTTGTTTTAATATAGAAATAGAGTAATTTCCTGTGGAAATGATATACACATGTGTTAGGTATGGTGGGGCCATAGAAGATTAAGAGGGGAAAGTTATGGTGGGGCCATGGAAGATTAAGGCGCCGCTTAAGGTGGGATATAATCTTTTTCATTTACTGACCGATTTACCTGAAACTTTGAAGTTGTATGTAGAAATTATTTCTAAGACCTTTTTATTTGTATACCATTTTTGAAATTGTTGATATTTTTGATGATGTTAATTTTTTGGGGGAAATTTTTTTTCAAAGTTTAATATTTTGGCTGAGTTTTCGATCAATTTTTGGATTAAGGTTGAAAACATTGGTAATGCAAGCTAAAACATTCGTGAGATCTCTAATATGCGAATTCCACTATAAATTATTAGAATTTTATGGAAAAAAAAGCTTTTTCGTCTTACAAACCAAAAAAAAAAACAATTATTGTGAGTTCAAAAAATGTAAAAATAAATCACAACGCCATTCCTTCCATTCACTTCTTCATTTCGCACTTGGTTTGACTAAAATCAGCCTAAAAACAACGAAGATATAAAAATTTTAAGATGGTACATATCGCAAAATAATACACTACACTTATACAGGTGTAGTTTTTGATGCAAATTTACTGCACGCCAGCATTTCTTAATACAAATTGTGCTATTTCTAGTGTCTTTTTCGACGTTCTGTTTTCACATTCTTGTAGAGAAAAATATGGAGATTTATTATGAAAAATAAAAAGTTTTTTTTTACGGTTTCCAACCTAAAGCACCTCCTAAAGAGAGGAAGTTACGGTGGGGCAATAGAAGACTAAAGAGGGACTCCTTAATCTTCTATGTCCCCACCATATCTTTCTCTCTGGGTATAGCTTACAAATTATATACATAAGTAAATTACATAGAAAAAGATATTACCTCAATCATTTTTCCAATTTGTACCACTATTTAATACTAATTTTCACAATGAAATGCAAAAACGTTCTAATATTATTTTTCCTATTGATCGTACAAGCACATACGTTACATAAATTATTTCAAATTATACAAAACAAAACTATAAAAGACAATAACTCAAGTACTATATCATAACTAGAAAATAACTCCCATGCAGAATACACTAATAAAGAAAACACGAATTAATGATTTATAAACTGGTTAGTGAGACCCAACTGTCGCAGCCACACCTGTAGAGTCTCTGCTCTCAGTACGATTTTTGGAATTTTCCGGGCGGAATTTTCCCAGTGTGGAATTTTCTTCGTGTGGAATTTTCCCAGTGTGGAATTTTCCCAGATGAAATTTTCTAGTGTGGAATTTTCCCATGTAAATTGGTAAACTGTAAATAAATTTAAACTATAAAATAACTAGTTAGAATTTCAATTACGTATATAGTATATTTGGCTGATAAGATCGACAACATGGAACCGGTCCTTAACTCGGAACTTACCCTACAAACTAAAAATGTTCAAAACCACCACGAATAATAAACAGTACTCAAGAATTTCACATACAGCATTATAAAATACAACATTATACAATTAAACATAATAAAATACAACATTATAAAATACAACATTATAAAATACAACATTATAAAATACAACATTATAAAATAAAACATTATAAAATAAAACATTATAAAATACAACATTATTTATAAAATACAACATTATAAAATAAAACATTATAAAATAAAACATTATAAAATACAACATTATTTATAAAATACAACATTATAAAATAAAACATTATAAAATAAAACATTATAAAATACAACATTATAAAATAAAACATTATAAAATAAAACATTATAAAATACAACATTATAAAATACAATATTATAAAATACAACATTATAAAATAAAACATTATAAAATAAAACATTATAAAATACAACATTATAAAATACAACATTATAAAATACAATATTATAAAATACAACATTATTTATAAAATACAACATTATAAAATACAACATTATAAAATACAACATTATAAAATAAAACATTATGAAATAAAACATTATAAAATACAACATTATAAAATACAACATTATAAAATACAATATTATAAAATACAACATTATTTATAAAATACAACATTATAAAATACAACATTATAAAATACAACATTATAAAATACAACATTATAAAATACAACATTATAAAATACAACATTATAAAATACAACATTATAAAATACAACATTATAAAATACAACATTATAAAATACAACATTATAAAATACAACATTATAAAATACAACATTATTTATAAAATACAACATTATAAAATACAACATTATAAAATACAATATTATAAAATACAACATTATAAAATACAACATTATAAAATACAATATTATAAAATACAACATTATAAAATACAACATTATAAAATACAACATTATTTATAAAATACAACATTATTTATAAAATACAACATTATAAAATACAACATTATAAAATACAACATTATAAAATACAACATTATAAAATACAACATTATTTATAAAATACAACATTATTTATAAAATACAACATTATAAAATACAATATTATAAAATACAATATTATAAAATACAACATTATAAAATACAACATTATTTATAAAATACAACATTATAAAATACAACATTATAAAATACAACATTATAAAATACAACATTATTTATAAAATACAACATTATTTATAAAATACAACATTATAAAATACAACATTATTTATAAAATACAACATTATTTATAAAATACAACATAATAAAATACAACATTATAAAATACAACATTATAAAATAAAACATTATAAAATACAACATTATAAAATAAAACATTATAAAATACAACATTATAAAATTAAACATAAATTCAAACATTTATTAGACTAGATGTAAACCTAATCGGTAATTAGTTGATATGAAATTAGGTTAGTTGGTTCTTACGCAGGCAAGAAGGACTTATTCCTGGGATATTAAGGGAATATCCCAGGAATAAATTGTCTTTGCCTGGGATACTCCCTTAATATCCCAGGACTAAATCCTTCTTGCCTGGGATAACCTTATTTAAGATACTGAGTCCCATGTGTTAATTACATTAATTCATCGAATTAACCCTTTTTAGTTAGAAAAAACAAAAAGTGATCTATCTATGTAACATAACTACACTGTATTAGTGCACAAACTGTAGCACGCATCATTTATACACAAAATTCCTGATCTTGAATAACAAAATAAAAATTTGATATTGACTGAATCCGTGAACCAGTGTGGTTAATTCTATCCCAGGTCACACCCACCTCTTCTCTACCTATTCAACAATAAATAAATACAATTAAATTGGTAATCATTTCGCTCATATCTAAGTCGTATAACTAAAATAAATCTGAAAAAATTATGCAAACTAAAGCGGCGATACTGTGGAACAAGTTTTAAATAATTTTTGTTATAGTACAATATGTTGAAATTATTAAAATTTATTTTTAAAACAAATGCATCTAGTACTTAGTATGTTATATTTAATTTACTATTTCCCAATTTAAACATTAAAAATTTAAATCGACAAGGAATATTTCGCGGGGAAAAATATTACACGTGGGGGGGGGGGAGCAATTATCGTACTAACTGTACAGTTAGTTACAGTACTCACTGTACAGTTAGTTACTGTACTGACTGTACTTAAAACTGGTAATTAGCATAAAAAGTGTATGCTAATCAGTCCAATAAAGTGTAATTATATTTGATAGCAACAAAAAACTGGTTGTTATTAGTTACTTTCCAGAGTGGACTGTACAGGCTAATATTTATGCTATAATAAATTAGGTAAAACGAATCCAATTATTGTACATTCGCAGGGAAACAAATTGTTATGATGTAGAAATTTGTATATTTAACTGATAAAAATAATAGAAAAGAAAATATCGAATATTGAAAGAAATCAATAGCGGAGTTCGTTAAACACAAACTAAGTTCGTTAAACACACACCAAGTTCGTTAAGCACACACCAAGTTCGTTAAGCACACACCAAGTTCGTTAAACACACACCAAGTTCGTTAAACACATACCAAGTTCGTTAAACACACACCAAGTTCGTTATATAAGCACCAAGTTCGTTAACTACACACCAATTCGCTAACTACACACCAGTTCGTTAACTACACACCAGTTCGTTAAATACACACAAGTTCGTTAACTACTCATAAGTTCGTCAACTACAAACCAGTTCGTTAACTACAAACCAGTTCGTCAACTACAAACCAGTTCGTCAACTACTCACCAGTTCATTAACTACTCACCAGTTCGTTAACTACAAACCAGTTCGTTAACTACAAACCAGTTCGTTAACTAAACACCAGTTCGTTAACTACACACCAGTTCGTTAACTACACACCAGTTCGTTAACTACACACCAGTTCGTTAACTACTCACCAGTTCGTTAACTACACACCAGTTCGTTAACTACAAACCAGTTCGTCAACTACAAACCAGTTCGTCAACTACTCACCAGTTCATTAACTACTCACCAGTTCGTTAACTACAAACCAGTTCGTTAACTACAAACCAGTTCGTTAACTAAACACCAGTTCGTTAACTACACACCAGTTCGTTAACTACACACCAGTTCGTTAACTACACACCAGTTCGTTAACTACTCACCAGTTCGTTAACTACACACCAGTTCGTCAACTGCTCACCAGTTCGTTAACTACTCACCAGTTCGTTACCTACACAGCAGTTCGTTAACTACACACCAGTTCGTTAACTACACACCAGTTCGTTAACTACTCACCAGTTCGTTAACTACACACCAGTTCGTTAACTACACACCAGTTCGTTAACTACACACCAGTTCGTTAACTACTCACCAGTTCGTTAACTACTCACCAGTTCGTTAGCTACTCACCAGTTCGTTAACTACACACCAGTTCGTTAACTACACACCAGTTCGTTAACTACACACCAGTTCGTTAACTACACACCAGTTCGTTAACTACTCACCAGTTCGTTAACTACTCACCAGTTCGTTAACTACACACCAGTTCGTTAACTACACACCAGTTCGTTAACTACACACCAGTTCGTTAACTACTCACCAGTTCGTTAACTACTCACCAGTTCGTTAACTACACACCAGTTCGTTAACTACACACCAGTTCGTTAACTACACACCAGTTCGTTAACTACACACAAGTTCGTTAACTACACACCAGTTCGTTAAATACACACAAGTTCGTTAACTTCTCATAAATTCGTCAACTACTCACCAGTTCGATAACTACACACCAGTTCGTTAACTACACACCAGTTCGTTAACTACTCACCAGTTCGTTAACTACTCACCAGTTCGTTAACTACACACCAGTTCGTTAACTACACACCAGTTCGTTAACTACTCACCAGTTCGTTAACTACTCACCAGTTCGTTAACTACACACCAGTTCGTTAAATACACACAAGTTCGTTAACTTCTCATAAGTTCGTCAACTACTCACCAGTTCGATAACTACACACCAGTTCGTTAACTACACACCAGTTCGTTAACTACTCACCAGTTCGTTAACTACACACCAGTTCGTTAACTACACACCAGTTCGTTAACTACACACCAGTTCGTTAACTACTCACCAGTTCGTTAACTACACACCAGTTCGTTAACTACACACCAGTTCGTTAACTACACACCAGTTCGTTAACTACACACCAGTTCGTTAACTACACACCAGTTCGTTAACTACACACAAGTTCGTTAACTACACACCAGTTCGTTAACTACACACAAGTTCGTTAACTACACACCAGTTCGTTAAATACACACAAGTTCGTTAACTTCTCATAAGTTCGTCAACTACTCACCAGTTCGTTAACTACTCACCAGTTCGTTAACTACTCACCAGTTCGTTAACTACACACCAGTTCGTTAACTACACACCAGTTCGTTAACTACACACCAGTTCGTTAACTACACACCAGTTCGTTAACTACACACCAGTTCGTTAACTACACACCAGTTCGTTAACTACACACCAGTTCGTTAACTACACACCAGTTCGTTAACTACACACCAGTTCGTTAACTACACACCAGTTCGTTAACTACACACAAGTTCGTTAACTACACACCAGTTCGTTAAATACACACAAGTTCGTTAACTTCTCATAAGTTCGTCAACTACTCACCAGTTCGTTAACTACTCACCAGTTCGTTAACTACTCACCAGTTCGTTAACTACACACCAGTTCGTTAACTACTCACCAGTTCGTTAACTACACACCAGTTCGTTAACTACACACCAGTTCGTTAACTACACACCAGTTCATTAACTACACACCAGTTCGTTAACTACTCACCAGTTCGTTAAATACACACAAGTTCGTTAACTACTCATAAGTTCGTCAACTACACACCAGTTCGTTAACTACACACCAGTTCGTTAACTACTCACCAGTTCGTAAACTACACACCAGTTCGTTAAATACAAACAAGTTCGTTAACTACTCATAAGTTCGTCAACTACTCACCAGTTCGTTAACTACACACCAGTTCTTTAACTACTCACCAGTTCGTAAACTACACACCAGTTCGTTAAATACACACAAGTTCGTTAACTACTCATAAGTTCGTTAACTACAAACCAGTTCGTTAACTATAAACCAGTTCGTCAACTACAAACCAGTTCGTCAACTACTCACCAGTTCGTTAACTACACACCAGTTTGTTAACTACTCACCAGTTCGTAAACTACACACCAGTTCGTTAATTACACACAAGTTCGTTAACTACTCATAAGTTCGTCAACTACTCACCAGTTCGTTAACTAAAAACCAGTTCGATAACTACAAACCAGTTCGTTAACTACAAACCAGTTCGTTAACTACAAAACAGTTCGTTAACTACTCACCAGTTCGTTAACTACACACCAGTTCGTTAACTACACACCAGTTCATTAACTACACACCAGTTCGTAGACTAGTTCGTGTTCAATTAGTACCAATCCTTTTGTTAATTTAATTTCAATCACTGGCGACAATTCGAATAAAATAATAACATTGAAACTAATTCTCCGACACGGTGAAATCCATGAACAATTCGTCATTTTTAATTACAGCATTTCAATTTAGTTAAAACATGTGTAATTTAACTAATTCTTCGCACAAACAATAGTAATTAATAAATAATATATTTCAGGAGATGAAATCATGATTTTTAAAAAATATATCACATTAAAGGAAATATTAATTATTCATATAAATTAAATCAATTTTGTAGAATACATTTAAAATAATACATTCGATGTAAAATAATACATTCGATGTAAAATAATACATTCGATATAAAATAATACATTCGATATAAAATAATACATTCAACGTAAAATAATATATTCGACGTGAAATAATACATTCGATGTAAAATAATACATTCGATGTAAAATAATATATTCGACGTGAAATAATACATTCGATGTAAAATAATACATTCGATGTAAAATAATACATTCGATGTAAAATAATACATTCGATGTAAAATAATACATTCGATATAAAATAATACATTCGATGTAAAATAATACATTCGATGTAAAATAATACATTCGATGTAAAATAATACATTCGATATAAAATAATACATTCGATGTAAAATAATACATTCGATGTAAAATAATACATTCGATGTAAAATAATACATTCGATGTAAAATAATACATTCAACGTAAAATAATATATTCGACGTGAAATAATACATTCGATGTAAAATAATACATTCGATGTAAAATAATACATTCAACGTAAAATAATATATTCGACGTGAAATAATACATTCGATGTAAAATAATGCATTCGATGTAAAATAATACATTCGATGTAAAAATAATATACATTCGATATAAAATAATACATTCGATGTAAAATAATACATTCAACGTAAAATAATACATTCGATGTAAAATAATACATTCGATGAAAAATAATACATTCGATGTAAAATAATATATTCGACGTAAAATAATACATTCGATGTAAAATAATACATTCGATGTAAAATAATGCATTCGATGTAAAATAATACATTCGATGTAAAAATAATACATTCGATGTAAAATAATACATTCGATATAAAATAATACATTCGATATAAAATAATACATTCGATGTAAAATAATACATTCGATGTAAAATAATGCATTCGATGTAAAATAATACATTCGATGTAAAATAATACATTCGATGTAAAAATAATATACATTCGATATAAAATAATACATTCGATGTAAAATAATACATTCGATGTAAAAAAATACATTCGATGTAAAATAATACATTCGATGTAAAATAATGCATTCGATGTAAAATAATACATTCGATGTAAAAATAATATACATTCGATATAAAATAATACATTCGATGTAAAATAATACATTCGATGTAAAATAATACATTCGATGTAAAATAATACATTCGATATAAAATAATACATTCGATATAAAATAATACATTCGATGTAAAATAATACATTCGATGTAAAAAAATACATTCGATGTAAAATAATACATTCGATGTAAAAATAATACATTCGATGTAAAATAATACATTCGATGTAAAATAATACATTCAACGTAAAATAATATATTCGACGTAAAATAATACATTCGATATAAAATAATACATTCGATACAAAATAATACATTCGATGTAAAATAATACATTCGATACAAAATAATACATTCCATTTCATCAAATTTCTACGTAATATTACACTGACTAATAATCATAAAATTTAATTTCCCAAGAGGCTAAATTCGAAAGCTAATAATTCACCATTTCGAACAAGACTCTAGAAATAGTGGCTATTGAATCCTTTAGTACAAGAGTCTCTCACTGATAAGAGACAAGACACACCATCACCTCACACCCCTGCATCTAACCTCACACTGAACATTATCTCTAAACAAAAAGATAAATGATAACCATATGAAATAGAATAAGTATTTTTCTAATAGTTCACTTGTTTCGCACAGTAGAGAGAAATGCCCCCATATTTAAGATAGCGCAAGTGTTCCGCGCCTTTTGCCGATTTGCACAATCTCGAGAATGTGATGCACTTTTTTTAGGATTTTTGAAAATGCGCGACAATCTCGAGATTGTGCAAGGCAGGTAAAGGGTATGAAGCAGAACCAACAGTGATGGAGTAGATAATCAATTATTTATTCATTTAATTGGTCCATTTCATCAAAATATGATAGTTAAAGCTATACATGATAACTTGGTAATATGTTGGTAATTAAGCTTGAGTTAGTTACTTAGAGAAAACTTGCATATATTTTAATTTTCAAACATTCTACCAAACGTTTGGAATTAACCTCATTTATTTTCCCTTTGTTTTTAATGTAAAAAAATCGTCTGTTAAATTAAATAAAAAATTGAAAAGTTTTCTGTAAAATTATATACGAGAATGCCCTGCGCGTTTTTATGATTTTGAAAATGTGAGTCAATCTCGAGAAAGTCGCAAATTTTCAAGATCCTAAAAGCACGAAGCGCATTCTCGAGATTGTGCAAAATCGGCAAATTGCGCGGAACATATGTATGTGTAGCAGATGAGGTCGTACGAACACTGTAACGTTTTCAATTGAAATTGAAATGGCATCCATTCTATAGTCTATTTTTGAGTTTAATCTTTATATAGGTTTATAATCTTTGTGTAGGTAGCCCTATAAGCAAATACAATATATGGCCTTTAATGTTTTCATAGTTTCCTTTGTAAAAGTAACTTTATTATGTAGGTGAGAAAGGTCTTTAACATGTAAGGGTTACATTATCGTTCTAAATAGATAAAAAAAATTAATAATGACATTTGCAAAATTAATTGTTTCAGTTAAACTATTTTTGAATTTACTAAACCAGACTATAAGGCAAGTTATATGCTGTGTCATTAGTGTCACACCGTAAACTACCTATGTCAATTCATTCACGTTTCCATTAATTGTTTCAATACCCAATTATTATTTATGAATACATTTTTTTATTCTTTATTTGTTTGTTTCTACCTATTTAAATTGGAGAACAAGAAATGGACTAAATAGTAATCTCATTATTGATTAATATTATTGGCATTAATTGTTAATTGCAATAGTAAGATAGTTTGGAAATTAAATTATATATAAATCAAACAGGGATTTTACCGAAACAATTATTAACCATAATACCAAATGAAGAATTCAGCTTCTGCAGTAATTTAAATGACAATGGCTTAGAAAACCGATTTAATAACATAGAACCTATACGTTGCTCTCTGTCAAAATTATCAACGTTAGTTTCTACTAAACTTTAGATTGCTATCCGTAGATTTGAGTGATTAATATCCTTTATGGCTTTGATATCACGTGATCTATAATTTATCACTGATAATTCACTTCACTGGTTAAAGATATTGAACAGAAGAAAAGAACGGGGACAAAACGGTTCCGAAGTCAGGGTATAAAGTCTACCCTTAGAGGGTTTGGGTGTCTGTCACCAGCGCGGGGTGTTGGAGAATGACTAGTCTGCTACAGGAGTACATTACCTATGTACTACGATTAGATATATAATATAAGCTTACTAGTTATAGTATAACTACATTTCCAACCGTTACGCAATTTGGTACGTTAGGTAACATATGTACGAAATGGCGTAACTTACGCTAACACATTCACGTCATTCAGTAGATAATTCGTTCGAGAACACAAATGGACTACGGACATTAAAGTATGTAAAATATTTCTAATCCCCACTTAACGAGTACGGTGCATTACCTTGCTATTAAGAGAATTAAAAAACTAATATGGTTGGAGTGAAATATGCTGTATCCTCTTTTTAAGCCTGCTTTAATATTTCTGAAGAATATCTAACATTACTGAAAATGGGATACATTTTCTGACTTCTATATATGATATATTTATTAACTTTGAAGAAATATATAATATAACATATAATGAATCATATTCATTTTAATAATCATCGTTCATTAATTTCAATAACAACATATCTGAAAAATAATATTCAAAATCAATAATTCGATATTCCAGTTGCATTGAAACTTATACAAAAACATTTAAAATAAATAGCGTTTTTGGAAGCAATGATAACATTAACGTGATTAGCGATTGATATTATCATTTATTATTAATGGAATGATAATCAAAGGGAATAATGCCAATAAAGTCACTTAAAGTTATAATGATATATTAAGTTAATTCACGCTTTGATAGCTCATTAAATGAATAAAATGTAATTAGAAAGCAATTTATATAATAATTCCAATACATGTAGATTGGATATACAGGGTAGTGATCCACATTCTAGACTTAAGTAACTTACTTTATATTGGATCGATCTAAATTCGGTTGGTTTTGGAACAATTTCAAAACTTGGAATTTTAATCATTATATAAATGTATACTACATTAATTGTCTAAGAACTTAAGGCAAACGACTGTGCAGCATGAATGGCATTAGCTGAAGAAATGTCAGACAAGATTTTCCATCCACAGGATTTACTTCATCACCTAATATGTTCTGCTGAAGTACATTTCCATATCCAGGGTGGAGTAGACACTCACAGTTGTCGTTACTGGTGCACTACTAACACTCACTGGACAGCAGAGAAGACACTTCATTCACCTTCAACAACCCTGTGGGGGAGCATATGGGATGGGGGAATTTGCCCAGTTCTAATCGAAACAAATGTTAATGGAGATAATTATTACTATTCAATCCAGTCTGACTATTGGCCTGTATTTTTCTATTTAAAAAAAAAACTTTCTTTAGTCTGCCATTAATGACGATTAGTTTTCTAAAACTGATAGCCATTAATAGCAGACTAAAGAAAGTTTGTTCACTATACGGGATAGTTATCCTAATCATGATTCTACGTTCACTATAGAGGAGTTCTACTGTATATAGCTATATGCAATATAAAATTATATCTACCTGTGTATAAGTAAATATATGTTTGGTCAAATTATTGAACAATGATGCAAGAAATCAGTCACATTGATATATCTTTTATTGATGTTCACTGAGATGGTAAATTACCTCTCCGTCTTCTACTCATACAAAGGACTACCTATACAACTTTAACAAAGGGTTAGTGTGCAGCCAAATAACCATATTAAACCATAGCAAAGTCAACCATAAGTGGTTAGGACAGTCAACCTTGTGGTAAAATGATGCTGACAATAATGATGCTGACAGTAATGATGCTGACAATAATGATGCTGACAATAATGATGCTGACAGTAATGATGCTGACAATAATGGTGCTGACAGTAATGATGCTGACAGTAATGATGCTGACAGTAATGATGCTGACAGTAATGATGCTGACAGTAATGATGCTGACAGTAATGATGCTGACAGTAATGATGCTGACAGTAATGATGCTGACAGTAATGAAGCTGACAGTAATGATGCTGACAGTAATGATGCTGACAGTAATGATGCTGACAATAATGATGCTGACAGTAATGATGCTGACAGTAATGATGCTGACAGTAATGATGCTGACAGTAATGATGCTGACAGTTATGATGCTGACAGTAATGATGCTGACAGTAATGATGCTGAGAGTAATGATGTTGACAGTAATGATGCTGACAATAATGATGCTGACAGTAATGATGCTGACAGTAATGATGCTGACAGTAATGATGCTGACAGTAATGATGCTGACAGTAATGATGCTGACAGTAATGATGCTGACAGTAATGATGCTGACAGTAATGATGCTGACAATAATGATGCTGGCAGTAATGATGCTGACAATAATGATGCTGGCAGTAATGATGCTGACAGTAATGATGCTGACAGTAATGATGCTGACAGTAATGATGCTGACGATAATTATGATATTTAATTTTTTCCATACGGCTGAATAATTTAAAAATGTAAAAAATATTTTAAATATTAATACATATTGTTCATGTTACATTAGTTTCATTGGATATGTTGTAACATACTTACCTGTCTAGCCTTTTCACAGCATGTCAAAAATAAAAGGTCAATGCACAGTAAGTGAATATATAAGTGTACACTTCTTAATATTTGGAATAAATGTATATATTGAGAGCTGTAAATGAATTGATAATTATAGTGCACTATGTTTAGTTATGAGTAAATGAATATCAAGCACAGGTTACTATGTCATTCAAACCTAGTTTGATTTATTAAATGAATAAATAGTGAAGAGTATTTAATTTTGAATAAATCATATTTAAATCATATTTTCCATCAAATCCTATTTAATAACAGATATATCGTATCTGTACAATTTACAAGGCGTTCTAGTTCTAAACGAACTAATAATTTGCTCAGTATCACTGTACGTAGTATTCAAAGTTTTAGTAAAACTCTTTTGCAATGTTCCACTCCCTCAAAAAACCTTTCGTATGGTTTAATTTTCTTCATGAAACTTCAGGATTGTTTTTTTCAATTAGTTTCGAAGATTATCAAAATTGTATTCGTTCTTTCAGTAGCAGATGTTATTGAGGACAAGGCTTTTTAACTAAATAGTATTTATATTTGTTAATTTAGATTGTTTTCATTAAATAAAAACACTTTTGTCATCTCGTTTTGGACGCTTAAAAATGTATAAAGTTGTCATTATAATAACTTTTTTTCCTAACAAATAAAGGCTGCTTCACACTTGTCAGGGATCTGTCCGGGACGTCTACGGTCCGTCTCCTCTCAGTGATTCAGTATCAGTGAAAAAGTATATCGGTACTTTCATTTCAACGGACACATTCACACAGTACCGGCTCCTGTAAGTGATAAAAAATCACTGCCCGGTGAGGTCCCGGATAAATACCTGTCATGATTTCTTAATCTCAATTAAATATTATTATGTTATTATAACGACTATAAGTTGGTACAATTTAAACTTTGAAAATGTTCATAGATCTGAAGATATAAGTAGGCAACAAATTATTTGTTTTATATGTTTCATTGATAGTTTTCGGCTTTGTTTTTTCAATTTTTCTGAATGTAAATAGGTTTTCTTGGTTAATTATTTCCAAAAATGCCTTATGAAAGCCAGAAGGAGATAAACTTTTTAATAACCATCGCCTAATTATATAAAAACACTCCTTATTAGTAAAAAAAAACATTTCAAATAATTTCACAACGTTTAGATACAGAAAAAAAAATCTTCTTCAGGTAAAAAATAGGTACAGACGGTATGGAATGAATTATAATATTAATACAAAATAGAAATGCTTCGATTAAATGGACTCAATGAATGATGAATAACTAAAAAAAAAAAAGAATATTAATAGCTTGAGAAAGAAAAAAATCTTTCTCTAAGGATGTGAAGTTTTGACATTTTGCCCTTTAGTTTTGGACGCTACTGTATTAATATATTTACATACATTGTCACCTATTATTTATTAAGCAGCTGGTTGCAATAAAATAATGGAGGACATATTAAATGGAGTGTGAATTTTTAACCTCTTGAAAGATGAGTTAATTACGGTTAATCTTAATAAAAAGTGATGAATTCCTAGTTCACGTCCCTATATCATTTAGGGACGTGAACTAGGAAGAGTTATTTTAAATTTAATTACTTTTTATCTGATTAATATATGTTGCAGTAATGAATATTAATTGACAAAAAAACTGTATATATTATCATGACTACAAAATACTAAAAAGGAATATTTGAAAATTTAGATAGAACGCGTAAAGGTGGGGGGGAGGTGTGCGTCTAATTTTCATATCAAATATTTTATCATAATATAAATAAACAATAATTAGTAACGGATATGAAATATTTCGATTCAAATCACTGTATTTTCAGAGAAAATAGGGTTTTTATTAGTCTACATAAGCTTATGCTATCATCTCATAGATGGCGCTGTTTACATTATTTCCAGAAGGTTCCAGAACAATCTTCATGAACGTTAATGGAATGTCTGTTTATTTTCGGAAATAAGCTATAAATATTTGAATTTGTGATTTATAACACAATATACTAACAAATAAAGTATTTATAGAGTTTTAATTAATAATATTACTCGCAGATATACTAAAGTTTTTTGCACATCGTTTGTGGTAATACAACAAGATGGCGTCAATGACTCGTTCAAAGCTTGTGCTATTTGTCACTAGATGGCACTTTTTCATAATAAATTTTTTTTTCTTAAATTAGTATTATTAAGATGAACAGAGTATATAATCATACATTATTAAATATACGGATTCCATTAAAACATGTATTAACAAATATTTTATTTTACCCGCACCCCTCCTCCAAACCTATTCCTAGTTCACGTCCCTGTATGAAATAGGGACGTGAACTAGGAATTACAAAATGTGTCTCTTATCGTTATCAGTGCAGATGATAACCTAACCTCTTATCTAAATTGCCAGCTTTCGACTCGGGGGATTAAAATCTACGATCGTGGGCTTTACATCGGTGATTATAATCGGTGATAAAAAGATCATCTATCTGCGACAATAAATGATTCGATGAAAATACAATAGTAACTTGTAATTGATTGAAAAACATTTTACATATACAACTATGCTAGATAAAAAATATTGTATTCGATATAAATAATAAAAAAATGTGTTTTATTTTTCATTCTTTTTTAAAAAATGTGAAAACAAATCCGTTCTTCATATCACTATAAAAGATTTTTAATATGTAAATGAATTAATGTTATTTTTTTAATATTTGCAAAATGTGCCAGAGTTAATTCTAAGTTATCGGACAGTTCCACATTTTCGGACACGTATAATTAAAATATATAATATTTTTTTTCTAACGTGTTCGAAAATATGGAACAGTCCGAGAACTTAGAACTAACCCTAAAATTAAGCTTACATTTAATTTAGAACATTAAACCAAATTGCAAAACACATCGAAACAAAATACACTATAAATATGATAGAGTGTTTAATTAAGTACTTCTATAACAGCTGCAAAAAAACTAGTATAACCAGTTACGAATGATATCTAGTTTCAACTGCACCTAGTTATACTAGTGTTTGCAAACATATTGGTAATTAAAGTGATTAGCTACACTAAATACTGTAGGTAGAAAATGGCTGAAAAAAGCAGTATTTTGTACTTCACTTTTATTTTTGTCAGAATATGTTTTTTTATGATAAAAAAGAAATATTGACATCAATTGCATTGCGTTTTGGAAGATTAATGCATTTTCTATTAAATTCAAAATAATGTAAAATTCGTATATAGTCAATGAGAATGACCAAAAAATATGATCGTTGGGATATTAATATAAATTACAATTATTCGTCGAAACAATTAATATCCTAATTAGTTTATTTTTTTATATCGAAAATAATTGCCATTTTATTAGTTTCACCACATTTATCCGTTAAAAATCAGCAAAATAATAGATAAAGAATTTAATTTATTGATAGAAGTACTGAATAGAAAAGTAAATAAGTCAATATATACAAATAGTATTCCAATTTGAAGGGGTTGATTCTCCGCAGCCCCACTCTTATTTCTGACTGGGTACAATGAAGTGTACTAATGGTAGCCACTTCCCTCTTCTCAGGCCTATTAATTACTGCTCAGGCAGGGGTAAAGTCCCCATTTCCTCGGTGGAGCATTGACAAATTAGGCCCCTCCTCAATTAGGGGGTAGGGGGGGTGGAGATAAGTCTAATAATGTACTCAGTGATATATAGTTTCAGAACTTGTAAAATTAGATCGCAAATAACATAAAATATATGCGAAATTTTAATGATGTAATTCTCTTTTAATTTCAAACCAAAAACGAAACGAAAAAACTTATTTCGTGTGAAGTGTTTTAAATTTATGACAAATTACGATTGCATTTTTTATCTGATAATAAAATTATTTCATTTTCGCAACAGAATAAACGCCGTGATGACTCTGTAAGTGAACTGTCAAAAATAATACAATTGACGTTAACAGATGCCAGTAATTTTTTTGAACAAAATTTATTCATTTTTTAACAAACTTTTGAATTGTGGCATGCAGTTCTCAACAAATAAGAGAAACATGTAGACAAACTTCCTCGGAACATGTGCATATTGCATAGGCACTAAAAACTGCATCACTCTTATTCTCACTGCAATGCTGAGACACTAAAGTGCATCACACTGCAATGCTGAGACACTAAAGTGCATCACACTGCAATGCTGAGACACTAAAGTGCATCACACTGCAATGCTGAGACACTAAAGTGCATCACACTGCAATGCTGAGACACTAAAGTGCATCACACTGCAGTGCTGAGACACTTAAGTGCATCACACTGCAATGCTGAGACACTAAAGTGCATCACACTGCAATGCTGAGACACTAAAGTGCATCACACTGCAATGCTGAGACACTAAAGTGCATCACACTGCAATGCTGAGACACTAAAGTGCATCACACTGCAATGCTGAGACACTTAAGTGCATCACACTGCAATGCTGAGACACTAAAGTGCATCACACTGCAATGCTGAGACACTAAAGTGCATCACACTGCAATGCTGAGACACTTAAGTGCATCACACTGCAATGCTGAGACACTAAAGTGCATCACACTGCAATGCTGAGACACTTAAGTGCATCACACTGCAATGCTGAGACACTAAAGTGCATCACACTGCAATGCTGAGACACTAAAGTGCATCACACTGCAATGCTGAGACACTAAAGTGCATCACACTGCAATGCTGAGACACTTAAGTGCATCACACTGCAATGCTGAGACACTAAAGTGCATCACACTGCAATGCTGAGACACTAAAGTGCATCACACTGCAATGCTGAGACACTTAAGTGCATCACACTGCAATGCTGAGACACTAAAGTGCATCACACTGCAGTGCTGAGACACTAAAGTGCATCACACTGCAATGCTGAGACACTAAAGTGCATCACACTGCAATGCTGAGACACTTAAGTGCATCACACTGCAATGCTGAGACACTAAAGTGCATCACACTGCAGTGCTGAGACACTAAAGTGCAACACACTGCAATGCTGAGACACTAAAGTGCATCACACTGCAATGCTGAGACACTAAAATGCATCACACTGCAGTGCTGAGACACTAAAATGCATCACACTGCAGTGCTGAGACACTAAAGTGCATCACACTGCAATGCTGAGATGATGAACTTAAGTGTCTCATTTTTGTGACGAGGCCTAACGGTTATCACCTGAGTGTCTCAGATAGAGAGTGCTTTTACCATTTACAGTGGAACTAGTTATTAATGGCTGAGTGATACCTCGCCGAATGAGACTTGGCCGAAATACTTTTATTTTAAAAATAAAAATGGGATAATAATATTATTAAATATAACTAGATTACGTGCTCTCGGTAGATTTCATACCTTCGCCGCCGCTTATAAATGACCTTGACCTCAACCTTTGACCCGTTCTCTCCCAAAATCTAATAAACATGGTAACTGTATAATGACCAATCGACCGACCAAATTCCATACAATATGGTTGAACACTTTTTGAGTTATTGAGTTATAAATGACCTTGACCTTTAACCGGATCGCTCTCAAAATTCTATCAGATGGTTCCTTGACATTGATTAATCGTCCCACTAAATTTCAATCAATTTGGTTGAACACTTTTTCAGTAAAGCAAATAACAAGATGATAAATAAATAAAAGCCGGCTAAAATATAGCCTTCCGCATTCTGCGAAGGTAATAAAAAATAACTTTATACAATATATTATATATTATATAATAACAATGATAACAAGTTCAAAACAATGAAGAGAAGCTTTTTTCCACTTCCTATATTTGTGATGTAATCCATGATTGTGAAAAAACTAAAATTGTTCAGCAATACACTATAGGTCTGTTCGTAATATGGATACACATACACATTATGTACAATGTATATATTAAAATTCACTTTCCTTTTAATAAAATACCTTCAATTCCATGGGAATAAAAATATTGGAGGCTGCAGTTCGTAATATGCAAGTGGTGAGTCAGTGGTCAAAATAATATCGCGTCTTGCGGGACGCTAAAATCCTTATTTTGGGGTCACGTGACTGGCAATCTAGCGTCAGTTTAATGGAGAAATGATATAACTGAAACAAAATTTAATGGAGAAATGAAATAACTGAAACAAAATAAGGTTTTACAGTCTTCCTCAGCGTCCTGCAATTGCTGCAACACTTCTTCTCTCTAGAGTAGTTTATCATAACTCTATGCTAATATGGATAAACATTGAATAGAAGTCTTTTGGTCAAGTGTCCGTTCAGCCAAATTTACACCAAATGTACTTCCGGGCATTATTGTCTTACGGTCAAGTGTTAGCACTCGGTTATTAATATGGGATATTGTTTACTGCTTCTTTGAGGGGTGAGGGGTGTTTACTTCCCCCATTGACTTTTTTCTACCACCAAAGCTTTTGGCAGAATAATTATGAGGAAAGTTTCTGAAAGCTATTTTCGTAATTTAACTTTGATACAGGAATATTTTTGGAGACTTGAGACAGGCTTACCAAATTAAAGGAAAGATAACAAGATAAAAAGAAGTCCTATAAGAATGGTAATTTTTTAAATCTCAGATATAACAATATAATCATTTTTATACAAATTAAAATGTAAGAAAGTAATAATAACAAAGATCTCGTAAGTACTTCATAACCCATAGTTCATAAAACTCACCAAATAACCTTGTTACATATTACACTAATTAAAATACGAACGCTTTAAAATGCTTTACAAAAGAGTTCAGCTAACGATTACAACACAGGTAAAAATGTCACTGTTACCTCCTACAATTTTCAGAGGATAAAAATGTAGAAATAACAAGGTAGTTAAAGGAGCAGCCTTAGGAGTCTCAATAGGAGAGATCCATACGCTCTTTGAATCACGAAACAAAATGTTATATTTGTAGCTAACGTAAAACATACACTTTGGATGAAGATAAATGCTATACAAAAATGGATTGTTATAATATAAATTATAGAGGATATTTACACGACCAGGTTTTCTAGTTAAAATTATTTAAAAGAAATATATATTTAATAGGAATTAATTAGTATTATTTAGATCTGAAATATATCTCTTACAATTTTTTTAGTCAAATTTACTTAGTAACGTCCTAGTTTAACAAGTGCTACGATTGGTTCAAATTCACCTAGTCACGTCCTAGTTTAACAAATGCTACGATTGGTTCAAATTTACTTAGTGACGTCCTAGTTTAACAAATGCTACGATTGGTTAAAATTCACCTAGTCACGTCCTAATTCAACTAGTGCTACGATTGGTTCAAATTCACCAAGTGACGTCCTAGTTTAACAAGTGCTACTATTAGTTCAAATTTACCTGGTGAGGGAAGGAACGGGTCAAAGCGGCAGCGAAGGTATGCACACTACCGAGAGCACATAATCTAGTTAACTAGTGCTACGATTGGTTGGTTCAATGACTTCATCTCTTTTCTATTGATAGAAACTGTCAGTTTGTTTTGAATAATTTTTATAGGACTTCATATTCAAAGGCTGGGATTTGAATCGAATTAAAGTAGAGGATATTTCGGTGGAAAAACAACCGCGCTATTAAATGTGGTCTACTTCTGGTATCTATGTGAGAGTTTTTCACTGGTCGGGTTATAATTTTTGCCATCCGTTTAAACTAATGATAACATCATCATTGAGTTTAGATTGACTTTTTTAGGCAAAAGAGGTTAGTAAACAATATCGTAATTGTATAGACTGGTAATTTATGAACAAGAATGTATGTACATAGGTATATATTTCTCCATATATAAATCACTGACAACACCTCTACAAGGGACTGACATGACAACTCACTTAATACCTTACAATTGTAATGATGACGATTCTAACAGTGATACCATGTGATGATGTACCATGTGATGATGTACCATGTGATGATGTACAATGTGATGATGTACCATGTGATGATGTACCATGTGATGATGTACCATGTGATGATGTACCATGTGATGATGTACCATGTGATGATGTACCATGTGATGATGGACCATGTGATGATGTACCATGTGATGATGTACCATGTGATGACATATACACTATAAAGTGCACAGTCATTTGCATTAAGTTCTTGAACAATTAACATATTATACATACAATGAATAAAATTACCAATTCTTGAGATTGTTTCACAACAAACACAATTCAAATTCCAACATTGAGGAAGTAATATATGGATGATTACGATGTTGCAGTTGGGTGATTAATATATCTATTCCACAAAAGACTGAGTAATTAGGGTATACAAACAATCATTTACGAATTAGTGTTCCCTGGTGGTATTTATTATCATTTATCACGATACGTTGATAAAGACGATCTATTACAAATACAATAGGAAGAGAAATTACGTAATAAATGCATGCAATATTGTGTCCTATTTACAGCATTTTTGTTATAACTGCATATAATTATAATGCATTCAATAAATATGATTGATTATATCCAGGCATAAGAATAATTACATTGATTGCGAGGTAAATATTTAACATGTGATAAAAAATGAACTAAAATTTGTATCTTCTTGCAGAGACGAATTACTTTGCTATTCAATTTTTTTTTAAGTTAACTTTTGAATTCTTTGAGGTACACCTAACAAGTTCCTGTTGGTAGCAAATACTTTCATAAAATGTGATGTTGACTCTCTTTTCTATTCTTTCTTTGATAAAAACTCTAAGCGTCAATATTGACTTTATATATTGATGTAACTATTCAATGCTGTCATAGGAAATAACATCTTGTTTCAGTGGATAAACTCAGTTTTAACTCATTCTTACATATAGACGTTATACATATACGTGACCGGAAATTTTCCGTAAAGAAATTTTCAGTAAAAGATTTTTCCGTAAAGAAATTTTCTGTGAAGGAATTTTCTGTAGAGGAACTTTTTACGTGGAGGAATTTTCCTATCACCAAACTATATAATAATACATGACATCGCCATTAAAGAATATTCGATATTGGAAGAAGATTTTAATATTAAAGACATTTTCACAATAAGGTTTTGAACACATAAAAGAGATGGAACAAAAATTATTTTCCAAATAGGATAATTCGGAAATAAAATATTGTATTATTGTTAAAATATGTTTTTCAAAACATCGGGCATTTTTAGTATCATTCTACAATTCTTCTTATAATACTTGAATTAAAAAAATAATTGTAACCATTTAAAATTTTATAATTTATTATAATAATCAAAGAATGAATTATTAAAATTGAGGAAAACGTTCAGAGTCGAGCGCGGAAAATTGATACTGGGAAAATTTCCCCCGGGAAAATTGCCACTGTGGGAAAACTGCCATCCGGAAAATTGCCACTGTAGAAAATTATATCAACAATATATTAACAAACTGAAATTATATTTTACTCCATAAAAAAATACTGAACTGAATACAGAAGTATTCGAATCTTATGTAAAGAAATTTTCACTGTTCGTTCTTCTTTCATTGACAGGTTAAAAAAAACTATTCAACCATGAAACGATCAATGAGCCTGAGAGGCACATTTTGGTTTGAAATATTTAAGCATAATTTAATAAATAATTAATTTGAGTTACTGAAATTCTTTGACTTTTATTGTCTAAGACGTGACTATTTAGTGTGAAACTGATACAACATGTTTTGTTGTTTATCGTGAAATTAATGTAGCAAGATTTTATTTATAATTGAAACTGATGCAACAAGATTATATTTATTATTTGTTTAACCTCTTCAGGGGATAATTAAACACATTAAGCTAAGAATTAATTGCGTATCAGTACACTCACACCCACCGACGGAAGAATTCACTTAGATCGTATAACTTGTCAAAATGAGATGTACACATTGTAAATAATTTTTATATATTAAATTCTGATCAACATTGCATTCCGTACCTATGATTTTTGTGATTTTCAAAAAAAAAAATTCAGTATGAATTTATATATGTACAGTGGCAATTTTCCCACATTGGAAGTTTTCCCACAGTGGCAGTTTTCCAAGTGGCAATTTTCCCAGTGGCAATTTTCCTAGCACCACAACTAGAACGGGGACTGGTAGAGCCACGTACCTTCACCGCCACTTCAATATATTTTGACCTTTTAGTGACCTTGACCTATAGCCCGATCGCTCCCAAAATCTATAATCAAATTGTTCCTGGACTAAATTTTAAACAATGTGGTTGAATACTTTTTTAGTTATGCGAATAACAAAATTATGCATACAAATAACTACATAACTAATGCCTACCGAAACACAACCCTCCACAATATGTGAAGTTAATTTGAATAGGCTTTATAATTAATTACATAATTGGTAAATAAACACTCAAACAGTTGAAGGAGATGTTAAACAAAATATACATAAGGGTGGGTCCCGAGTTATCGGACGGTTTCACATTGTCGATCGTATAAAAAAAATATATAATAAAAGTTAATTATATAATTTCTTTACATGATCGAAAATGAGGAACCGTCCGTTAACTCGGAACTTATCCTACACTTATATATACTACGATTAAACTTCTATGTATTTTGACTATACAAATTAATTACATATATGCTTCATATGATTGCAAAGTATAAACTAAATGAAAATAATACAAAGTAATCTATTATTATTATGAGCATAAATAGTAAATAAACATTACACTATTTTAATAATCAACGAAAATTAGCATTTCATATTAAATATTTTTGACTGACTGAAATATAAGTAAAATTAATAAACAAATGTAATTAATGAGTTAAAACTTCTTCAGTGTACCTTCTCCACAAAAAGTTACATTAACTTTATTGACTGATTGTACTCACACAAAAGAAAAAAAAAGGTTCGAATGCCACAAACGCAGACTTCAAACACTTCAGTCGTGTAATTTAATTCAATAGAGAATCGTTTAAAATTTGGGGAAACCACATTTAAGTTAGAGTTTTGATGTTACTTCATTTTATTTAAAGAGAATTTCGTCCATTGCATTATGAAGTGAAATATTACAGTAATATATGTGTTAGTGTAGGAAATGATTGATAAATAAGTATTATAGAGCTGGTGTTATTAAAGATAAATGATATTTTAATAGTGGGACTTAATTAGTGGTACTTTAGAAAAGAAGCTATAGTATTAGTGAAACTTTTTAATAAAATTAATTACCCAATAAAAAGAATAGCCAATGAAATGAATAAATATTAAGTATAAAATGGGAATAATTCAATAAAAAAGATAAAAACACTTAATTTGACTTAGCAGTAAAAGCTACCCGTAATGTAAGCTACCCATAACACAAGCTACCCATAACACAAGCTACCTATAACACAAGCTACCCATAACACAAGCTACCGATAACACAAGCTACCCATAACACAAGCTACCCATAACACAAGCTACCCATAACACAAGGTACCCTTAACACAAGCTACCCATAACACAAGCTACCCATAACACAAGCTACCCATAACACAAGCTACCTATAACACAAGCTACCTATAACACAAGCTACCCATAACACAAGCTACCGATAACACAAGCTACCCATAACACAAGCTACCTATAACACAAGCTACCTATAACACAAGCTACCCATAACACAAGCTACCTATAACACAAGCTACCTATAACACAAGCTACCCATAACACAAGCTACCCATAACACAAGCTACCCATAACACAAGCTACCCATAACACAAGCTACCCATAACACAAGCTACCGATAACACAAGCTACCCATAACACAAGCTACCCATAACACAAGCTACCCATAACACAAGCTACCGATAACACAAGCTACCCGCATCTTTTCCCGCTCTTTTCTACTAGTTTCGCTTTATTTTTTCAAGTGTAAAGTAATTCACTGTGAATTATTTCTACAATAGAACAATTAAAAGGGATTATTATTTGAACACTTTTTGATATAAAGCAATGGGATATTAAATGGTGTAGTTTAGACTACAAATAGAAATAAAACGGTTACTGTAATGCTATTCATTATTTAATGGATAAAGCATACAGTATGAAGGAGATGCAGAACTATAAGTTGAATAGTAGAAGTTACTATTGGTTGAAAACAGAGTGAAGAGAACATTGAATTTTAATAAAGAAAATGTTACAGTAATCGTGCAAGGTTGAAATATGTAATGGATATATAAACATTAATTCGATAGCAGGTAAATTGCTCCAAAACAATTGCTCGAATGAAAAATAATCGCTCTATTGAACAATTCGCTCGAAAAATAATCTCTCAAATGAACGATTGCTCGAAAAAACAGTTGTTCGAATGATTAATTGGTCAAATTTTAATATAATCAATTACTTAATGTAAAAAAATGTGAAAGAGTCAGCAAGATAATGATATCAGGCAAAGTAGAAAAACAACTCAAATAACGGAGGTCATGCTTAAGGGGACTATCTCACTAAAAACACTTCATTAACTAATATATAAATTTAAATTTTCAGGGTTGATATTAATTTAACTAGGATTTCTTTTCTATTTTACTCCCTTCACCGCAAAAATACTTCTCCTACAATTTTTGAGCTGGGTTAGTTTCACCTTATTCACTACTTAGTTGTTTAAAATAAAAGCATATCTTTTTCCAAATTCCTCTTAGAAATTGTTTAAACAATTATTTTCCAAAATAAAATAAAAAATAATAACTTAAAACACGATAATAACTCAGTAAATGATAATTCAATACATATAATATAATTAATAAAAATGTAATATAGAAACCCATTCAAGTTAGACGAAATTAGTTTAAGAAAATCATACTTAAATTTCTATAATAAGTTTTACATACGTAAAATAGGATGAGACTTGTGACATGTGTTCCCCCAACGGTTGGTCCAGAGGGTGCAAAGGTGGGGGTACTGACAGTGGATACAGGGGGGGGGGGCCCTGAGGGAGTGGAGACGCTTTTATATTAATAAACAATGGTGAATTAATTTAAAATATGTATATAATATATATAAAAAAAATATTTGTACTAAGTATATATAAAAATATATATAATTAAGTAGAAAATACATAGATACAATAACAATTTATCATAAATTATATTTTACGGTAGAAAAAAAATCCTAATATTCCCAAATAAAAAAGTTATATATAAAAAAAATATATTACTCAATACAAAATGAATGAAATGAAGCACCTTCAAAAGAATAACACACGAAATGCACTAAATTCACTTTACATTATTACATAACACTGGCACGTAGCTTCAAAGTAACTAACTAAATAACTAATAAATGTTTTCATCAACTACAACCTCTGTGCTCTATAGTTTGAAATAAAAGGTACTTTCATGGTATGGAAATAGTATAAATGGAGGCGAATGTGCTCTGAAAATAAAATAATAGGCTTAATGGGTCTATTTTCCAACAAAAATAGCGCATGTTTTTATATGGCAAAGATTGTAGTGTAGGAGTAAATGTTTTTAAATACATTTCAATACTATTCTTCATTTCAATATCAATACATAAATTAAAAAAATAATATCGGTTAGTTATTTCAAAAATGGAATTTCAACATATTTAAAATAAATAACTATAAATTATTCCCTCATTGGGGTAAGTTACGAGTTATCGACCGGTTCCTCATTTTCGATCATGTTTGCAAAAAATATTTAATAAATATTATGTAATTTCTATTTCAATTGGTATCTATGATACCTGTTGGTATCATGGATACCAATTAACGGATACCCTAATTCATATTTATATCATGGATACCAATTATAATAACCATTTAAATAATAATAATTAATATTTTTTCTTATACGATGTAGAACCGTCCAATAACTAGTAACTGACCCTAGAGCAGTCTGAAAGTCTAATATCGTGACGTCACGCTCTTCAAAAGAGGATAGTGTCTATTCAGGGAAGAAAGTAAGTAATTATGTGGCACATTGGGCTGTAAAAGGTTAAATTAGACCATTAAAGTTAGGCCGTGAAAAGAGACGATAACAATATGGAGTGAAGCGGCCCACGCAAGGACTTATTCCTGGGATATTAAGGGAGTAATACCAGGAGTAAATCCTTCTTTTCAGGGGGTATGGAGGTTTACCATACATTATCTATATTTATTTATATACACAAAAAGAACAGTTTGAATAAAAGTATGTACTACATTATAAAAGTAACATTTTTTTTGTGGCCTAATTAAGCTTTTGCTTCTGAGCCAACCTATATGAACTAATTAAAATGTAGATTACGTGCACTCAATAGAGCGCCTACTTTCGCCCCCGCTTTGACCTGTTTTCTCCCAAAATCTAATAAACTGGTAACTGGATAATGACCAATCGTCCCACAAAGTTTCATGCAATATGGTTCAATACTTTTTGAGTTATTGAGTTATGAATGACCTTGACCTTCGACCGGATCGCCCACAATTCTACCAGATGGTTCCTGTATATTGACAAATCGTTCCATAAAATTTCAGACAATTTGGTTAAATGCATTTTGAGTTATTGAGTTACAAATGGCCTTGACCTTGATCTTTAACTTTGGCCCGATCGTTCTTAAAATATAACGAAATGGTTCATGTATATTTGATGCGATACTTTTTGAGTTACAAATGACCATGACCTTGACCTTTAACCGAGTCACTCTTAAAAGTCTACGGGCAGGTCACTGGACATTGACCAATCTTTTCATCTAATTTCAGGCAATTTGGTAGAACACTTTTTCAGTTATGCGAATAACAAGATGATAAATAAACAAATAAATAAATAAATGCCGTTAATAATATAGCCTTTACGCATTCTGCGAAGGTAACTAGTTGACGTGCACTCTTAGAGTGCATACCTTCGCCGCCGCTTATAAATGACCTTGACCATCCAATGATTTACCTTGAGTTGAAAATGACTTTGACCATTCACGCGTTCGCTCCCAAAATCTAACAAAATGGTCACTGGACATTGACCACTCATCCCACCATATTTCAGGCAATTTGGCTGATTACTTTTTCAGTTATGCGAATAACAAGATAATAACTAAATATTGCCTGAAACATTACCTTCCGCAATCTGCAAAGGTTACAAAGGATCTCTGAGAAGTAGACCGATGGGACAGAGGTAGAGAGTGCTATTGCGAGTAAGGCGCAGGTGGCTATTGTTATTGGATATAATTTTGTTTAAAAATGTATACCTATAGAGTATAGATCTTAGTTACAATTTAGAGTCCTATACATGTAAATCTAAATCCTATAATTTTCCTTTTTAATAATAATTATTGGAAAAGATTAATTATCTGAAAAATATATTTCAGAATTTAGGTAAGGAATTATGTTAATTATAAATAGGATTTTTTTTAAAAGGCGTTAATGACCTCGCCTTATTTGTCAAAATACAAAACGACGTACTATTACTTGAATTGGGCAAGACCCGTAAGTCTAATTGGAAGTATGAAGCAAAACAAAGTATTTATGCGAAACTGACTTATTCTAGAGAAATCGAGATGAATAGTTACTTTAGTTTAAAGATATAATATCACTTTGTGACAAAACATACCTTGAAATTCTAGTGGTATACAAAATACATTTCAAGAGTCTTCCGAAGTAATTTTGGAAGACTGAGAGTTGGAAACTTTGTAAGAAGGAATTAGCATAGAACAGAGCTCTAGCTATTAAGAATTTTGTACCTTGGTACTTTTGAGTTAGTCAGACCGAAAACAGTAAATCTAGACCGAGTTGAGGTGATCAGACCGAACTAACCAGTCGTGATCGAGTTTGGAGTGGAGAAGTTTAAAGGGTACTAGTAGGTATACCCTAGTACCACATGCACTAGTTAGGTAGTTAAATCATTATTAGATCTAGGAGTTTAGAGTTAGAAGCTAAACTGTTGAAAGATCGCAAGATAGTCACTATAGAGTCACAGACACTACTGAATAGTCTTTTCTAGTGATATGAACTCCATCTGGTGGTTAAAATCATAATGTTACATGACATATCATATACAAGATTAAATTATATTATATTTTATTATAAAAAAATTTGAATACTGAACAAGAAATAACTATAATCTCCTCATTTTATACACCCCTGTATAATTATGAATTTCTAATAATTATGTAGTTTCTATTTAAATTTGTATGCAATTTACAGTGTGTGCGAATGATCAACAGTACTTCATAATGAAGAGTAAAGTGTGGCCAATTTACCAGCCAATTAATGCTTTTTAAATTCATACTATATTGTTAATTATAGAGAGATTTGAAAGCACAATGTGATACAGTTATACATTTATATTCATTAGATGGAGAACCAAAGGGAAAATTATGGAGGAGAAAGTGAAGAATAAAATGGGATCCCCACTGTAAGTATATGTGGGTTGAAGGAGAAACCCCTCTTAATCTTCTAAGACCCGACCATAACTTCCTCTCGAGAAGAGTAATTCATTTCCCCTCTTAATCTTCTAAGACCCGACCATAACTTCCTCTCGAGAAGAGTAATTCATTTCCCCTCTTAATCTTCTAAGACCCGACCATAACTTCCTCTCGAGAAGAGTAATTCATTTCCCCTCTTAATCTTCTAAGACCCGACCATAACTTCCTCTCGAGAAGAGTAATTCATTTCCCCTCTTAATCTTCTAATACCCCACCATAACTTCCTCTCCCACTACATCACCGTACGCCTGCAATAGTTATTGTCACAGTTCCATGTGCTGTTTATTTGTTCAGTGTCTGTTTCACACCATGAGAGTATCACGCACCTTCTTTTATTTATGGCAACCTATATTTAGAAGTGGCATCTGTGATTCCATGTACGTGATCATCAGGAAATTTTCGAAATGAAGATCTGGCTACCTTTGAAAATTTAGAATGTGATATGCAGTGACGTGAAACAAGCATTTCGAATGAACAAAATTGTTTAGTTTTCGGCAATTTGGTAAACTACATACAAACCAAAAAGCAGAATCATAAAATAGTACATTTACGTTATATTACTTATATATTTATTGAAATAATAGAAGCTAAACATCCATTAAAAATGTACAATTTTTTCAACATTTCTTAAAATAGGCTAGGTAGTGAAAGAAGTATTTTGACCTTTTCCAAATTTATGGTTTATATTTAATTGGGCCTCCTTTTGGCAATGATTACTGCTGTCAAACTAATGCTGCAGTAGTTTTTGACAAGGAACTGGCAATATTTTACCAGTATTTTTTCACCCACTCTTCCATGGCAATAGTCTGTAATTGGTACAGGTTTGAGGGGCGTCTTGTTCTGATCTTTCTCTTTAAATTTGTCACAAAATTTTAATGAGATTCAATTCTGGTGATTGACTGGGCATATCTTCGAGCTATTTCTGAGTTGCCTTCGCTGTAACTTCTGTATCAATGTAAGGATGGAACTACCAATCATCCTAGTATTATATTTTCCTACAGGTTATTGTCCAAATTTTCACTGTATTTGGTTTTATAATTCGTCCGTCAATTATTTCTATTTTTCCTGTCCCCCGTGAGGAGAATCAGACCAAGACCATAAATACTGTTTCCTCCACCATGCTTCATTGTAGGGATGGCATCCTTTATTTCTGATGCAGAACCGTCGACGCGGAAGACAGGGCTTACATCATTATGACAAAAATGCTGGATTTTGGTCTCATCGGACCATAGTACATTATCAAAGAAAAGAATGTCTAAATTCGAGCATTTTTGAATAAAATTATATAAGCCATGACTATATTTGGGACACTAATAAATATGATCTATATTTAGAACACTGATAAATGTGATCTATATTTGGGACACTGATAAATATGATCTATATTTAGAATACTGATAAATATGATCTATATTTAGAACACTGATAAATGTGATCTATATTTAGAATACTGATAAATGTGATCTATATTTAGAATACTGATAAATGTGATCTATATTTAGAATACTGATAAATGTGATCTATATTTAGAATACTGATAAATGTGATCTATATTTAGAACACTGATAAATGTGATCTATATTTGGAATACTGATAAATGTGATCTATATTTAGAACACTGATAAATGTGATCTATATTTAGAACACTGATAAATGTGATCTATATTTAGAACACTGATAAATGTGATCTATATTTGGAATACTGATAAATGTGATCTATATTTGGAACACTGATAAATGTGATCTATATTTAGAACACTGATAAATGTGATCTATATTTGGAATACTGATAAATGTGATCTATATTTGGAACACTGATAAATGTGATCTATATTTAGAACACTGATAAATGTGATCTATATTTAGAACACTGATAAATGTGATCTATATTTAGAACACTGATAAATGTGATCTATATTTAGAACACTGATAAATGTGATCTATATTTAGAACACTGATAAATGTGATCTATATTTAGAACACTGATAAATGTGATCTATATTTAGAATACTGATAAATGTGATCTATATTTAGAATACTGATAAATGTGATCTATATTTAGAACACTGATAAATGTGATCTATATTTAGAACACTGATAAATGTGATCTATATTTGGAATACTGATAAATGTGATCTATATTTGGAATACTGATAAATGTGATCTATATTTAGAACACTGATAAATGTGATCTATATTTGGAATACTGATAAATGTGATCTATATTTAGAACACTGATAAATGTGATCTATATTTGGAATACTGATAAATGTGATCTATATTTGGAATACTGATAAATGTGATCTATATTTAGAACACTGATAAATGTGATCTATATTTAGAACACTGATAAATGTGATCTATATTTAGAACACTGATAAATGTGATCTATATTTGGATTACTGATAAATGTGATCTATATTTGGATTACTGATAAATGTGATCTATATTTAGAACACTGATAAATGTGATCTATATTTGGAATACTGATAAATGTGATCTATATTTAGAACACTGATAAATGTGATCTACATTTAGAACACTGATAAATGTGATCTATATTTAGAACACTGATAAATGTGATCTATATTTGGAATACTGATAAATGTGATCTATATATGGAATACTGATAAATGTGATCTATATTTAGAACACTGATAAATGTGATCTATATTTAGAACACTGATAAATGTGATCTATATTTAGAACACTGATAAATGTGATCTATATTTGGAATACTGATAAATGTGATCTATATTTAGAACACTGATAAATGTGATCTATATTTAGAACACTGATAAATGTGATCTATATTTAGAACACTGATAAATGTGATCTATATTTAGAACACTGATAAATGTGATCTATATTTAGAACACTGATAAATGTGATCTATATTTAGAACACTGATAAATGTGATCTATATTTAGAACACTGATAAATGTGATCTATATTTGGAATACTGATAAATGTGATCTATATTTAGAACACTGATAAATGTGATCTATATTTAGAACACTGATAAATGTGATCTATATTTAGAACACTGATAAATGTGATCTATATTTAGAACACTGATAAATGTGATCTATATTTAGAACACTGATAAATGTGATCTATATTTAGAACACTGATAAATGTGATCTATATTTGGAATACTGATAAATGTGATCTATATTTAGAACACTGATAAATGTGATCTATATTTAGAACACTGATAAATGTGATCTATATTTAGAACACTGATAAATGTGATCTATATTTAGAACACTGATAAATGTGATCTATATTTAGAACACTGATAAATGTGATCTATATTTAGAACACTGATAAATGTGATCTATATTTAGAACACTGATAAATGTGATCTATATTTAGAACACTGATAAATGTGATCTATATTTAGAACACTGATAAATGTGATCTATTTTTAGAACACTGATAAATGTGATCTATATTTAGAATACTGATAAATGTGATCTATATTTAGAACACTGATAAATGTGATCTATATTTAGAACACTGATAAATGTGATCTATATTTAGAACACTGATAAATGTGATCTATATTTAGAACACTGATAAATGTGATCTATATTTGGAATACTGATAAATGTGATCTATATTTAGAACACTGATAAATGTGATCTATATTTGGAATACTGATAAATGTGATCTATATTTAGAACACTGATAAATGTGATCTATATTTAGAACACTGATAAATGTGATCTATATTTGGAATACTGATAAATGTGATCTATATTTGGAATACTGATAAATGTGATCTATATTTAGAACACTGATAAATGTGATCTATATTTAGAACACTGATAAATGTGATCTATATTTGGAATACTGATAAATGTGATCTATATTTAGAACACTGATAAATGTGATCTATATTTAGAACACTGATAAATGTGATCTATATTTAGAACACTGATAAATGTGATCTATATTTAGAACACTGATAAATGTGATCTATATTTGGAATACTGATAAATGTGATCTATATTTGGAATACTGATAAATGTGATCTATATTTAGAACACTGATAAATGTGATCTATATTTGGAATATTGATAAATGATGCGTACGAAACATCATCAATTTATCTGTCGAAAGAAACATTTCCTTAGACTCTAAGATGTTCCAATGCAGTCAGTCAGTCATTTCAGAATTAAGTACCAGACGAGTCTCAGTGGACGAATATCACTGAGGGAGACCTGCCAAGTCTACTGCATAATTATCCTTGATACGCCTATAGAACGAATCCTAGATACGCCAGTAGAACGTATCCTTAATACGCCTATAGAACGTATCTTTGATACGCCTATAGAACGTATCCTAGATCATTGACCATAAGTAGATACAGGAATCTATAGCCTTCAATTTAGTTCAAAATGAAATATTTGGACGAGTTCATATTGTACGTATATAGTTGTAAACTTTTGTAAATGAAAAAACGCTTTGGCTCATTCAATCATAGCTGATAAAACGCTACGTTTTCACCGCCCAGTTTATGCCTCTTCAATTAATCATAGTTAAATGAATGGAAGGCGGTAGAAACGCTAGTATAGACTGCAAATTTAACAGCGATTAATTGAACAGGCATAAACTGGGCAGTGAAAACGCGGCGATTTCTCTGCTAATATAGAATGAGCCTTAGTGAGTTAAAATTTCAGGAATACATTACCTGCAAATAAGTTACCTAACTATCAGATGCAATATAGCACAATGAGATACATTAATTGTCTCAGAATGTAACAAAGGAGTCAACAACATGACGACTGTTTCAGAAATTTCAGTAACAACAAAGGTAAGTTTGTTTGAGAATGTCCTGCTATTAAGATTTATGTTCTTCATGAGGCTTTGTTAATCAACAAAATAATAATAAATCATTACAATTAAATGTGATTAAGGATTGAACTTATTCCGGCTTGTTCAAATATTTTCCAGCATGTCCAAACATGATTATTTATTAATTGCTCTGAATTTTTTAATTCCATTTTTTGAAGAAATTTTAGGTGCTTGAAATTTTAGGAATAATATATTAATATAAACATGATATATATTGTGAGACTGTAACAAATACATCAAACCACTCAGTAATGAATAGAAACTCTTAACTAATGAAGTGTAGTTGGTGAGATGTGCTACAATGAAATATTATGCACTGGAAATGATATCTAAATAAATTAATACTGATAGTAAATACCTAAAATATGATATATTAATGTGAACGCTATTTTGAAATACATAGAAATAGAATTTAAATAATTATAAACAATAATATTTACATTTTAGTGATTGTTTAACGTCTGCTTTGGAACCAAAGGCCATATCGCTGATGTTAAAATGAAATTAAATACAAGGGACTGGAAGGAGCAGTCAGAAAGGAAAATGGCTTCATGAACAAAGTCACTTACCTCCAGTCGATGGCAAGATCATGGATGCAGAAAAGCTACTCCGTGAATACAGTCACTTACTAAGGAATGTGACTAAAAGAGACACAAGCACCGGTGGCTGCAATCACGAATGGAAGAGGAAAATGAAGCGGTGATAGTAAATGAAGCCTATATACTAGCCTACCTAACACAAAACTCTAAGAGGAAAATAAAGAGGTGATAGTAAAAGCATCCGAGTCTACCTAACACAAAATCTAAGACCTCGTAGTTGAAGAGCATAACCCTAGCGCTATCCTCTAAAACTGCAAGTAGCGTTAAAAAGATAATAAAGATGGTAAAAAAAAGACGAATCATAATCCAAATTACAAGAGTTCGGGCACAAAGGACACCACCCCCTTCTCTTCCATTCACCACAGACAGCTTCAGGATAGAGCCCCTGGGGGCAAATAACATAGTAAGACACGACAATTTATTAAAATGTTAATTAGAAACTATAGGGAATACTACCTCTTCAATTTAAATAATTGGATGTTCTAACACCAAATATAATCTGATTGAAATCAATCTATCGAGCAAACACAGTACGCATGAATGAATAAATTAAGGAATTTGATTGCTTGGATTTAATCAAGAATTAATCCGATGAGGAATCTTTGGAGGTGAAATGAGATCTTCAATGTCTCGATCTAGAATGTCTCCATCTAGAATGTCTCCAGGGCAGTGGTTCTTAAAGTATTTTTCTCGCTCACCCCTTGCTTTTCTCAGGCATTGAAATAGATTGAAAAGCTACAATTGGAATTGATTGAAAAGATTCAAACTCAACGGGAAATCCATAATAATAGAGGTTATTTAAACTCTGCGTTGAAGGTTTTTTCAGATATCAAGCTTTCGAATAGAAAGATTTCTATTCATCATCAGGAGAAGGGTGGAAAAACCTGGACCTGACAATGAATTTTATGACCAATGGTTGTATGTTGGATACCGTCTTTCTATTTAAGCTATATATCCTAAAGTTTATTAATATTAATTAACAATCTATTTAGTATTGAGATATGAGACAAAAATTAGAAAATTTGTTACTAACTTAGCTATTGCTTACTACATTAATTCTCTAGAATATTTTTACTTTCTATATATCTGTTACAAAATCAAGTGTGTTTTATCTCCTTGTTTCTATGTATGTTCTCTATTCATATTTATCTTCTCTATTCCTATACATTATTTGTTGCTATACGTGTGTCCTCTTGATCCATATGTGTGTCCTATGGATCTTAAGTGTGTCTTGTTGATCAGAAGTGTGTCCTGTAGATCTTATGTGTGTCCTGTTAATCCTAAGAGTTTCCTGTAGATCTTAAGTGGGTCCTATTGATCTTAAATGTGTCCTATTGATCCTAAGTGTGTCCTGTTGATCTTATGTGTGTCTTGTTGATCCTAAGTGTGTCCTGTTGATCTTATGTGTGTCTTGTTGATCCTAAGAGTTTCCTCCAGATCTTAAGTGTGTACTGTTGAACCTAAGTGTGTCCTATTGATCCTAAGTGTGTCCTATTGATCCTAAGTGTGTCCTATTGATCCTAAGTGTGTCCTATTGATCCTAAGTGTATCCTATTGATCCTAAGTGTGTCCTATTGATCCTAAGTGTGTTCTATTGATCCTAAGTGTGTCCTATTGATCCTAAGTGTGTCCTATTGATCCTAAGTGTGTCCTATTGATCCTAAGTGTGTCCTATTGATCCTAAGTGTATCCTATTGATCCTAAGTGTATCCTATTGATCCTAAGTGTGTCCTATTGATCCTAAGTGTGTCCTATTGATCCTAAGTGTGTCCTGATGATCATAAGTGTGTCCTGATGATCCTAAGTGTGTCCTATTGATCCTAAGTGTGTCCTATTGATCCTAAGTGTGTCCTATTGATCCTAAGTGTGTCCTATTGATCCTAAGTGTGTCCTATTGATCCTAAGTGTGTCCTATTGATCCTAAGTGTGTCCTATTGATCCTAAGTGTGTCCTATTGATCCTAAGTGTGTCCTATTGATCCTAAGTGTGTCCTATTGATCCTAAGTGTGTCCTATTGATCCTAAGTGTGTCCTATTGATCCTAAGTGTGTCCTATTGATCCTAAGTGTGTCCTATTAAAGATTTACAAATTGTAAAAGGAGATAAAAGATAAAGATTTACAAATTGTAAAAGGAGATAAAAGATAAAGATTTACAAATTGTAAAAGGAGATAAAAGATAAAGATTTACAAATTGTAAAAGGAGATAAAGATTGTAAAAGGAGATAAAAGATAAAGATTTACAAATTGTAAAAGGAGATAAAGGTAATGAAACTGTTATTATAGACAAACAAGATTACAATAAGAAGATAACTGAACATTTAAATGATAACGCATATTTACCTTTAGATACTAACCCAATAAAAAAACTACAGAGAAAAGTAAACTATGAACTTGTAAAACTAAAAAACAAACATAAAATTACTGAAGACCAATATAAATATCTTAGATGCAACAAAGAAGTTACTCCCAAATTTTATGCTACCATCAAGACCCACAAAGAAAATTTACCTATTAGACCGATTGTAGCTTTTAACGATAGTCCAACTTATGAATTAGCAAAATTTCTATCAAACACTTTAATGCCTTTGACAGATCTAGCACCACAGAAACTTAAAAATACTTATCAAATTAAAGATACTTTGAAAAATTTAATAGTCCCTCCTAATTATATGCTAGTCTCATTCGATGTTAAAGCCCTTTTCACCAGTATTCCCATAGATTTTGCCATAGAAGCTGTAAGAGAAGCTATAGATACAGGTTTCACTTCCCTGAGTACACCTTTGGAACAAGAAGACATCATTTCCTTGACTAAAATTTGCCTCGAATCTACATTTTTCCAATACAGCGAAAAACTTTACAAACAAATTATAGGCACACCGATGGGATCACCAATTTCAGTAGTTATAGCAGAAATAGTTATGCAGAAAATAGAAAAGACCATACTAGAAAATTCACCTTATGATATAAACTTATGGAAACGATATGTAGATGATGTCTTAGCAATTATTCCGAAAAATAGTCAAGACCAATTACTGAACTTCATTAACACAGTCAATCCGAACATACAATTTACTTTGGAAACTGAAAGAAATCAAACTTTGCCATATTTAGATTTAGAAATAATGAGACACCAAAATGGAACTTTGAAATTTAAAATTTATAGAAAACCTAGTCATACCGGTAGACTTCTAAATTATAATAGCTCCTAATAGCTCGTTCAATAGTAAGTAGAGCTTTTAAAATTTGTAGTGAAGAGTATTTAGATAACGAATTGATATTAATCAAAGAACAATTGAGAAATAATGGATACCCAAGGAAAATGGTAGATAAAGAAATTCATAAATATCGTACAATAAACAACAATAGGAACGGAAATAACTCGACTGATGACACATTAAGAAAATTCATAGCTGCCCCTTATATTTCTGGTACAAGTGAAAGATTACAAAGAATATTAAGCCCCTTCAACTTATATCTAGGTAATAAATCAACAAATACCATTAAGAATTGCTTAGTAAAACCAAAAGATCCAGTAAAAAGTATAGATAAATGCAATGTAGTGTATAAAATAGATTGTAATGATTGCTCTAGTGAATATATAGGAGAAACAGGAAGAAACTTGCAAACAAGAATAGATGAACATATAAAAGATGTTAGAATTGGAAAAGAGAATAGCCAGGTTTACCAACACTCACGAGACACTGGACATACTTTCAAATTTACTGAAACGAGAGTTTTACAACAAAATCAAAATGTTTGGCAACGTAGAAGATTAGAATCATTTTATACACTGCATCATCAAAATTCAATCAATAGAGCTTATGATGTAACACCCTCATTAATTCCTATAATTAATAAATGCAAATACTGATTTCTCAAACATAGAAACACGTTAGATCAACATGAAACTCAGAACCAATATAGAATAAATTGAAAAAGGAAAATGTGTGAACTAATGGATCTTAGAAATGAAAATAAAATAATAATTAAATATATTTAAAAAAAAAAAAAGAATTTGAAAGAAATAGATACATAACTATAGAGGTTGTCCGTTTTCAATCGCTCCTTTATACTATGATAGAAATAGGTACATAATTATAGAGGTTGTCCGTTTTCAATCGCGCCTCTAAAGTCATATAGAAATAGGTACATAACTATAGAGGTTGACCGTTTTCAATCGCTCCTCTATACTATGATAGAAATAGGTACATAATTATAGAGGTTGTCCGTTTTCAATCGCGCCTCTAAAGTCATATAGAAATAGGTACATAACTATAGAGGTTGACCGTTTTCAATCGCTCCTCTATACTATGATAGAAATAGGTACTTAACTATAGAGGTTGACCGTTATCAATCGCGCCTCTATAGTTTGAAGGGAATAAATACACAACCATAGAGGTTGACCGTTTTCAATCGCGCCTCTACAGTCAGATAGAAATAGGTACATAACCATAGAGGTTATCCGTTTTCAATCGCACCTCTACAGTGAGATAGAAATAGGTACATAACCATAGAGGTTGTCCGTTTTCAATCGCACCTCTACAGTCATATAGAAATAGGTACATAACTATAGAGGTTGTCCGTTTTCAATCGCGCCTCTACAGTCATATAGAAATAGGTACATAACTATAGAGGTTGTCCGTTTTCAATCGCGCCTCTACAATCAGATAGAAATAAGTACATAACTTTAGAGGTTGTCCGTTTTCAATCGCGCCTCTATAGTCAGATAGAAATAGGTACTTAACTATAGAGGTTGTCCGTTTTCAATCGCGCCTCTACAGTCATATAGAAATAGGTACATAACTATAGAGGTTGTCCGTTTTCAATCGCGCCTCTACAATCAGATAGAAATAAGTACATAACTTTAGAGGTTGTCCGTTTTCAATCGCGCCTCTACAGTCAGATAGAAATAGGTAGATAACTATAGAGGTTGTCCGTTTTCAATCGCGCCTCTACAACCATATAGAAATAGGTACATAACTATAGAGGTTGTCCGTTTTTAATCGCGCCTCTAAAGTCATATAGAAATAGGTACATAACTATAGAGGTTGACCGTTTTCAATCGCTCCTCTATACTATGATAGAAATAGGTACATAATTATAGAGGTTGTCCGTTTTCAATCGCGCCTCTAAAGTCATATAGAAATAGGTACATAACTATAGAGGTTGACCGTTTTCAATCGCTCCTCTATACTATGATAGAAATAGGTACTTAACTATAGAGGTTGACCGTTATCAATCGCGCCTCTATAGTTTGAAGGGAATAAATACACAACCATAGAGGTTGACCGTTTTCAATCGCGCCTCTACAGTCAGATAGAAATAGGTACATAACCATAGAGGTTATCCGTTTTCAATCGCACCTCTACAGTGAGATAGAAATAGGTACATAACCATAGAGGTTGTCCGTTTTCAATCGCACCTCTACAGTCATATAGAAATAGGTACATAACTATAGAGGTTGTCCGTTTTCAATCGCGCCTCTACAGTCATATAGAAATAGGTACATAACTATAGAGGTTGTCCGTTTTCAATCGCGCCTCTACAATCAGATAGAAATAAGTACATAACTTTAGAGGTTGTCCGTTTTTAATCGCGCCTCTATAGTCAGATAGAAATAGGTACTTAACTATAGAGGTTGTCCGTTTTCAATCGCGCCTCTACAGTCATATAGAAATAGGTACATAACTATAGAGGTTGTCCGTTTTCAATCGCGCCTCTACAATCAGATAGAAATAAGTACATAACTTTAGAGGTTGTCCGTTTTCAATCGCGCCTCTACAGTCAGATAGAAATAGGTAGATAACTATAGAGGTTGTCCGTTTTCAATCGCGCCTCTACAACCATATAGAAATAGGTACATAACTATAGAGGTTGTCCGTTTTCAATCGCGCCTCTAAAACCATATAGAAATAGGTACATAACTATAGAGGTTGTCCGTTTTCAATCGCGCCTCTACAGTCATATAGAAATAGGTACATAACCATAGAGGTTGTCCGTTTTCAATCACGCCTCTACTTTCAGATAGAAATAGGTACATAACTATAGAGGTTGTCCGTTTTCAATCGCGCCTCTACAGTCATATAGAAATAGGTACATAACCATAGAGGTTGTCCGTTTTCAATCACGCCTCTACATTCAGATAGAAATAGGTACATAACTATAGAGGTTGTCCGTTTTCAATCGCGCCTCTACAGTCATATAGAAATAGGTACATAACCATAGAGGTTGTCCGTTTTCAATCGCGCCTCTATAGTCAGATAGAAATAGGTACATAACTATAGAGGTTGTCCGTTTTCAATCGCGCCTCTATAGTCAGATAGAAATAGGTACATAACTATAGAGGTTGTCCGTTTTCAATCGCGCCTCTAAAACCATATAGAAATAGGTACATAACTATAGAGGTTATCCGTTTTCAATCGCACCTCTATAGTCAGATAGAAATAGGTACATAACCATAGAGGTTATCCGTTTTCAATCGCACCTCTACAGTGAGATAGAAATAGGTACATAACTATAGAGGTTGTCCGTTTTCAATCGCGCCTCTACAGTCATATAGAAATAGGTACATAACCATAGAGGTTGTCCGTTTTCAATCGCGCCTCTATAGTCAGATAGAAATAGGTACATAACTATAGAGGTTGTCCGTTTTCAATCGCGCCTCTACAGTCATATAGAAATAGGTACATAACCATAGAGGTTGTCCGTTTTCAATCGCGCCTCTATAGTCAGATAGAAATAGGTACATAACTATAGAGGTTGTCCGTTTTCAATCGCGCCTCTACAGTCATATAGAAATAGGTACATAACCATAGAGGTTGTCCGTTTTCAATCGCGCCTCTATAGTCAGATAGAAATAGGTACATAACTATAGAGGTTGTCCGTTTTCAATCGCGCCTCTAGAGTCAGATAGAAATAGGTACATAACTATAGAGGTTGTCCGTTTTCAATCGCGCCTCTAAAACCATATAGAAATAGGTACATAACTATAGAGGTTGTCCGTTTTCAATCGCGCCTCTACAGTCATATAGAAATAGGTACATAACTATAGAGGTTGTCCGTTTTCAATCGCGCCTCTACAGTCATATAGAAATAGGTACATAACCATAGAGGTTGTCCGTTTTCAATCGCGCCTCTATAGTCAGATAGAAATAGGTACATAACTATAGAGGTTGTCCGTTTTCAATCGCGCCTCTATAGTCAGATAGAAATAGGTATATAACTATAGAGGTTGTCCGTTTTCAATCGCGCCTCTAAAACCATATAGAAATAGGTACATAACTATAGAGGTTATCCGTTTTCAATCGCACCTCTATAGTCAGATAGAAATAGGTACATAACCATAGAGGTTATCCGTTTTCAATCGCACCTCTACAGTGAGATAGAAATAGGTACATAACTATAGAGGTTGTCCGTTTTCAATCGCGCCTCTACAGTCACTTAGGACTGTAGGACACACTTAGGATCAATAGGACACATTTAAGATCAATAGGACCCACTTAAGATCTACAGGAAACTCTTAGGATTAACAGGACACACATAAGATCTACAGGACACACTTCTGATCAACAAGACACACTTAAGATCCATAGGACACACATATGGATCAAGAGGACACACGTATAGCAACAAATAATGTATAGGAATAGAGAAGATAAATATGAATAGAGAACATACATAGAAACAAGGAGATAAAACACACTTGATTTTGTAACAGATATATAGAAAGTAAAAATATTCTAGAGAATTAATGTAGTAAGCAATAGCTAAGTTAGTAACAAATTTTCTAATTTTTGTCTCATATCTCAATACTAAATAGATTGTTAATTAATATTAATAAACTTTAGGATATATAGCTTAAATAGAAAGACGGTATCCAACATACAACCATTGGTCATAAAATTCATTGTCAGGTCCAGGTTTTTCCACCCTTCTCCTGATGATGAATAGAAATCTTTCTATTCGAAAGCTTGATATCTGAAAAAACCTTCAACGCAGAGTTTAAATAACCTCTATTATTACAATTGGAATATATTTGGTTACTATCAATGAAATATTGAGGAATGAATGCTTTATTAACATTCTGCATGATATTAACATCAGGAACTGAACATATTATAACATATAAAACAGTCATTCAATTCATCCCCTATACACAATCCAGGCCCCCGAAGGGGACCGGGCACCCCACTTTAAGAACCACTGCCTTAGAGGGACTGTAGGTAAAAAAATATCATCGTATATCACCTATTAGAGATAATTATCAATATTCTTCGTACAATTTCATCGTAAAACAGCAAATTTTCGCATGTTATTATTGTGAAAATTTGATCGGAATATCCGCCGGAAGATAATATGGGTAAGTCCCGAGTTATCGAACGGTTTGTGGTCTACTAAAAGCATATATACAGGGTGGCGCAAAAAAATGAAACCCATTTTCAAACTAGTTTATTTTACAAACTATAAAATATAGAAATTTTCTAAAAACACAGTTTTATTCGTTTACTTTTTTGCAACTATTTTGATAAACTGTCAAGAGTTACGACAAAAATTAAACATCCTGCAGTGATTTAAAAAAGGTAAATAAAAAGGGCTTGCGCGAGCACGAAAAACACAAAAAAGTTCATAATAGGAATAATTTATTTCCATATGGTAGTAGTAAAAATTGAATCATACAATTTTTCATTCAATTAACATTTTTGTTATTGACTCTTTCATTCATGGAAATACATATTCATCACCAATCACGATAAATGATTTCTTTGCAGAAACCATTTTGCAAAATTTAGACGGTGCGGTAAATCAGTTCTAAGAGTTTGAGCCTTACAGGCATCTTAAAAGGATAATATCTCCAATCGTGCTTAACAATTTAGTGAAATGTGTCTTAGATGATATCTAATTCTTAACATTTGATTTATATTTTTGTATTATCAATATGCTGTTCATGAAAAAGATTATTGTTTTCATGTGTTCATTCTTTTCTCCTGCGACATGATCACTTTTTGTTCAAATTTGAAGTGGTTTCTTCAGTTTTGAACTTATTAACATTTGTCAATATGGTTGGTTTTATAGTTGAAATCTTTCCAGAAAGCGTTGTTCAAAATGAGGTTGAACCTGTGTAAAGCTTTCAGTGTTTAAAAAAATTGTCACAACAAAAACTCTTTGTTGTTTTGAAAGCTGCATTTTGAGGGTTTCGAATAGGAGATAAAAATTAACGGCGAGATGATTTTAAAAAGATATCAATTTTATCTTCAAGAACCAACTTTAAAATGGTAATAATTTTTTTTCTTTTATTCGTTACAAAAAATAGCAAAATTTATTGTTTTTACATCCATATGAAATGAATCATACCTATTATGATTTTTTTTCGTATATTTCGTCCTCGCGCAAGCCCTTTTTATTTCTCTTTTTTAAATTCGCTGTAGGATGTTTAATTTTTTGTCATAACTCTTAACAGATTATCAAGATAGATGCAGAAAAAGTAAACAAATAAAACTGTGTTTTTAGAAAAATTATAGCTTTGATTGTTTGTAAAATAAACTAGTTTGAAAATGGGTTTCCTTTTTTTTTGCGCCACCCTGTATAATAAAATAAACGGTTGAATAATAATTATTATATATTTTCCCCATAATTGATCGAAATCTAGAAACGTCCGATAAATCCTAACTTACCTTATACCCAGGTATTTTATTAGTATGAAAAAAAGAACGATCGTCGTAGGTGAGTAATATTTAATAAAAGATGATAATAATTTATTCTTATTACAACCATCCAGATAAGAAATGACCAGAAGATGAATATGGTAAAGTGCAGTATTCCATTTTGTAATTATTGTTTCCAGTCACACACTATTTTTAAAAGTGAAGAAATGTTTTACCTTTAGGTCAAGGCATAAAATAACAATATTGCTACCTCATCTGAATTCCCTTAGTTATAATTGAAATGAAACTATGTACTATCGGAGAAAATAGTCACTGCATTGTGTTTAATTTGCCAAATAACGTTTTGGATTTCCTATTATTTTAAAATCTTACAAATTTATCGTCGTGTACCTACCCAGACTAATTCTGTACAAGAATTACAATTAGTAAAGTTTCTTTTGACATGTGAAACTAGCTGAGTGTCAAGAAATCATGATAGTTTTCTCTGACGTGTGCATTATTACGAAATACCTGGAGAGTCGGAGTGACGAATGCTAGCGTCTCTTTACACGATTGGAAGAAAAATAAGAAGTCGTCTGAAGTTGAAACTCTTGAATCCAGAGACACGAAATGGATTGCAGGAGTTTGAGAACTGATTGGAAGTGAGACACAAATAACTGCAAAGGTGAATGTAACTTCTTGAAGGTAACATCTGTAAGGGGAATATAACATCTTGTATGTAACATCTTGAAGGTGAATGTAACAACCTAAAGGTAGAATATTGATGTTGAATGTAAAATCATAACTATTTTTAAACTCTCATTGAGACCAAGCTCTGTTTTCACTTGTCTCACTTATTATGAATTATAAATCTATGTTCGAAGATATACCCAGCCAATCACCAGACTTACATCCTATTAATCCTTTTCTATAGTCTCTCATGAATGGCCATCAGTTTCAGAAAACATAATTTTGTTCACTGTACAGGCTAGTTCCTTACTAGGACACTATGTTATATAGGACACTAATATATGTTACTAATACTATACTAGCTGGACCCGTGGGAATTCCACGGAATTGTGAAATCAGCAAATTGGTTTTGGTCTTGCCCTAATCAAAAAATGTATTGTGTTTAACCTATTTTTTTGACGTCCACACCTACTGACAACAGCTTCTTTTTATGATAGTGTATTCAGTATTTAGATAATCATTCAGAAATATCCTCTTGGTAGCATTACATTGATTTATACCAACTTTATGAGACGCTATTGATAGAGGACGCTATCACCATACAACTCTTTTTCTAAACTAAAGTAATATTAAAACTTCACATTTCCCTTTACAAAAATAACTGCGTTAACCGTTTTTCGAAATTCGAAATATTTTTCGAGATATGACAAACAATAAAAATAAAATTCTACGCTGGTTATCTTTTTTCTCCCGAAAATAAATAAAATATTTTGTACGATTGAAAATATTAATAAATAATTTTAATATTGATATTGACGGGTGGTAATATGAATAAATATTCGAAATAAATGATATTTAGGATATTTATAATCAAATTATAACGAATATTATATAATTATAGTTTGAATAAATGGAATATCAGCTGCTACCTATATATGGTGATTTTATTTCTTCTATTGCAATCATTGAACTGATCGATATAGGTATACATACTTTATTTTTTGATAAGATTATTTTAATAATGTTTATTAATGTTTCTAATTTTGTAGTTAATTATACAGCTATCTTATTTTCTATGATGTATATACGACAGTATTCTACACAAATTGATGACGTCACGGGACAGGAAAATTACTCTTTACTGGTACCTAATTATTATGAAATGTATTGGAAAATGGGATATGTAAGACCAAAAACGAAAAGTAATATCCTTGAATATTAAATAATAGTGAATGAATATATTATATATATTCCTATGTAATTTAGATGTTCATTAGAATATTCAATATTTATAAATATGGGTTGGTAGGTACAAAATTATATATTTTCCACTGATACCTATTTATAATTATATCAATCTTTGAAATAATCGATGTAGTTACATATTTTACCATTCATAAGGTGATTATTTGAATAATGTTTAATGTTCTGTAATTTGAAGTAATTTATATGCTATTTTATAAAATAATTATGATTTATACGATATCATTCTACGAATCTACTCATATAATTTGATGACGTCATGGGGCAGAAAATATCTATTTACTCATGGTACCTAATTATTGTGAAATGTAATGGAAAACGGGATCTGAAATTCTAAAAACAATAAGAAACGTCCTTAAATATTGAAGACTATAGAAATTATATGCGTACGTTTCCGTGCATTTTGCACGGGTACCCACTAATATTAATTATAGTTGTTTTCGTTTTTATAAGATTCAATATAAAATATTATTATTGTAAATCTGTATTTATGATACAGATTAAACAAATAATAAATCAGTTCAATCTATACTAATAATTTATCTCGTGTGTTTATTTATTTGGTGTCCGCTTTTACACTATGGGTATTAAACATATAGAATGTAACTATGATACACACGGGAAAATATTGACTTGATATTCAAATATCCTGTTTCTATTCAATTTTTAAATGTTTTTATCTATGAAAAAAGTATCAGTTTATGTAGATTTTTTTATTTTTATTTTAATTCACAAAAAATAACCCAAAACAGGTAATTAATTACTATTGAAGAGCCGTTATTTTTAACTGGCAAATACACTAGAAGAATATATTTCTTTTAAAAAATGTCCATTTTTTTATCTTTTCATGAATAATAATGAATGGTGTTATTTTTTCTGAATGTAGGTATGTAGAAAATAAATTATAAATTCTATTTTCATTAATATCAAAATTATTCATGCTCATATATTTTCATAATTCTTTCATGTTAACGAGGTCTTTTGATTTTTTCATGCTTAGAAATTTCGACAGACTTCGTTCAAAACTAATGTGCAGCGTTGTGAGACGCATGGCAGTCAGTTATGTTCCAGATACCGTAGCATTGACATGCAGTGCACGCCTGGAACTATCAAAGCAGTTACTAATTCTTCAAAGATCAGATGTTATGAAATTCCATAGTCTCGGTGTTATGTCTGGAATAGATATGGAGTAGAAAACGTGAGAGGTTACCCCTGACTACTTGGAGTGTGGTGCATGGGAGAAGTCCATCTGCAAATCTACATAATTTATCGCATAACTATATGATGACTTCGTAGTGGAAGACGAGGAGAGAGATGGCAGTGGAGACCAACAGATTTGGGAGTGATCGGGCATTTCATCTTTTCATGTAAGTGTGTTTAAGTCAAAGGATCTCGTTCACTATAAATAAAGTTCAGTAAAAATCTTCAATCTATTTATAACAACATTATCTTTATATTACTATTACGATAGAATATTACTATTACGATAGAATATTACTATTACGATAGAATATTACTATTACGATAAAATATTACTATTACGATAAGATATTACTATTACGATAAAATATTACTATTACGATAAAATATTACTATTACGATAGAATATTACTATTACGATAAAATATTACTATTACGATAGAATATTACTATTACGATAGAATATTACTATTACGATAAAATATTACTATTACGATAAAATATTACTAATACGATCAGATATTACTATTACGATCAGATATTACTATTACGATAGAATATTACTATTACGATAAAATATTACTATTACAATGAAATATTACTATTACGATAAAATATTACTATTACGATAAAATATTACTATTACGATAGAATATTACTATTACGATAAAATATTACTATTACGATAGAATATTACTATTACGATAGAATATTACTATTACGATAGAATATTACTATTACGATAAAATATTACTATTACGATCAGATATTACTATTACGATCAGATATTACTATTACGACAGAATATTACTATTACGACAAAATATTACTATTACGATAAAATATTACTATTACGATAAAATATTACTATTACGATAAAATATTACTATTACGATAAAATATTACTATTACGATAAAATATTACTTTTACGATCAGATATTACTATTACGATCAGATATTACTATTACGATAAAATGTTACTATTACGATCAGATATTACTATTACGATAAAATATTACTATTACGATAAAATATTACTATTACGATAAAATATTACTATTACGATCGGATATTACTATTACGATCAGATATTACTATTACGATAAAATATTACTATTACGATAAAATATTACTATTACGATCAGATATTACTATTACGATATAATATTACTATTACGATAAAATATTACTATTACGATAAAATATTATTATTACGATAAAATATTACTATTACGATAAAATATTACTATTACGAAAAAATATTACTATTACGATCAGATATTACTATTACGATCAGGTATTACTATTACGATCAGATATTACTATTACGATCGGATATTACTATTACGATCGGATATTACTATTACGATAAAATATTACTATTACGATAAAATATTAGTATAACGATAAAATATTAGTATTACGATAAAATATTACTATTACGATAAAATATTACTAGTACGATAAAATATTAATATTACGATAAAATATTACTATTACGATCGGATATTACTATTACGATAAAATATTACTATTACGATAAAATATTAATATTACGATCGGATATTACTATTACGATCAGATATTACTATTACGATAAAATATTACTATTACGATAAAATATTAATATTACGATCGGATATTACTATTAAGATCGGATATTACTATTACGATCGGATATTACTATTACGATCAGATATTACTATTACGATAAAATATTACTATTACGATAAAATATTAGTATAACGATAAAATATTAGTATTACGATAAAATATTACTATTACGATAAAATATTACTAGTACGATAAAATATTACTATTACGATAAAATATTACTAGTACGATAAAATATTACTATTACGATAAAATGTTACTATTACGATAAAATGTTACTATTACGATAAAATGTTACTATTACGATAAAATGTTACTATTACGATAAAATATTACTATTACGATAAAATATTACTATTACGATCAGATATTACTATTACGATCGGATATTACTATTACGATCAGATATTACTATTACGATAAAATATTACTATTACGATAAAATATTACTATTACGATAAAATATTACTATTACGATCAGATATTACTATTACGATAAAATATTACTATTACGATCAGATATTACTATTACGATATAATATTACTATTACGATATAATATTACTATTACGATAAAATATTACTATTACGATAAAATATTACTATTACGATAAAATATTACTATTACGAAAAAATATTACTATTACGATCAGATATTACTATTACGATCAGATATTACTATTACGATCAGATATTACTATTACGATCAGATATTACTATTACGATCAGATATTACTATTACGATCAGATATTACTATTACGATCAGATATTACTATTACGATAAAATATTACTATTACGATAAAATATTACTATTACGATAAAATATTACTATTACGATCAGATATTACTATTACGATCGGATATTACTATTACGATCAGATATTACTATTACGATCAGATATTACTATTACGATAAAATATTACTATTACGATAAAATATTACTATTACGAAAAAATATTACTATTACGATCAGATATTACTATCACGATAAAATATTACTATTACGATAAAATATTACTATTACGATAAAATATTAATATTACGATCGGATATTAATATTACGATCGGATATTACTATTACGATAAAATATTAGTATAACGATAAAATATTAGTATTACGATAAAATATTACTATTACGATAAAATATTACTAGTACGATAAAATATTAATATTACGATCGGATATTACTATTACGATCGGATATTACTATTACGATCGGATATTACTATTACGATCAGATATTACTATTACGATAAAATATTACTATTACGATAAAAAATATTAGTATAACGATAAAATATTACTATTACGATAAAATATTACTATTACGATAAAATATTACTAGTACGATAAAATATTAATATTACGATCGGATATTACTATTACGATCGGATATTACTATTACGATAAAATATTACTATTACGATAAAATATTAGTATAACGATAAAATATTAGTATTACGATAAAATATTACTATTACGATAAAATATTACTAGTACGATAAAATATTAATATTACGATCGGATATTACTATTACGATAAATTGCAGTAATTGGCTTCCTTCTTGGAAATCTTAGTAAATTTATGAAGTGAAGAGCGAGTGAGACGACAAAAAAAGGTTTCCATCCTTTTATTTTTCTAGAGCTTTCGAATAATTCAATATTCATTATCAATATCCTAATTTTGACTAATTTTAAACAAATTAAGTAGAAATAAGAAGTATTATGGATACCTAAATTAATAAAGTCACCTAACTAATTCACAAATAATAAAGAAAAAGGAAAAATCATAATAAAAGGATGGAAACTTTTTTTGTCGTCTCACTCGCTCTTCACTTCATAAATTTATTACGATAAAATATTACTATTACGATCAGATATTACTATTACGATAAAATATTAATATTACGATCGGATATTACTATTACGATCGGATATTACTATATTACGATCAGATATTACTATTACGATAAAATATTACTATTACGATAAAATATTAGTATAACGATAAAATATTAGTATTACGATAAAATATTACTAGTACGATAAATATTACTATTACGATAAAATATTACTAGTACGATAAAATGTTACTATTACGATAAAATGTTACTATTACGATAAAATATCACTATTACAATAAAATATTACTATTACGATAAAATATTACTATTACGATAAAGTATTACTATTACGATAAAGTATTACTATTACGATAAAATATTACTATTACGATAAAATATTACTATTACGATAAAATATTACTATTACGATAAAATGTTACTATTACGATAAAATGTTACTATTACGATAAAATATTACTATTACGATAAAATATTACTATTACGATAAAATGTTACTATTACGATAAAATGTTACTATTACGATAAAATATCACTATTACAATAAAATATTACTATTACGATAAAATATTACTATTACGATAAAGTATTACTATTACGATAAAGTATTACTATTACGATAAAATATTACTATTACGATAAAATGTTACTATTACGATAAAATGTTACTATTACGATAAAATGTTACTATTACGATAAAATATTACTATTACGAAAAAATATTACTATTACGATCAGATATTACTATTACGATCAGGTATTACTATTACGATCAGATATTACTATTACGATCGGATATTACTATTACGATCGGATATTACTATTACGATAAAATATTACTATTACGATAAAATATTAGTATAACGATAAAATATTAGTATTACGATAAAATATTACTATTACGATAAAATATTACTAGTACGATAAAATATTAATATTACGATAAAATATTACTATTACGATCGGATATTACTATTACGATAAAATATTACTATTACGATAAAATATTAATATTACGATCGGATATTACTATTACGATCGGATATTACTATTACGATCAGATATTACTATTACGATAAAATATTACTATTACGATAAAATATTAATATTACGATCGGATATTACTATTAAGATCGGATATTACTATTACGATCGGATATTACTATTACGATCAGATATTACTATTACGATAAAATATTACTATTACGATAAAATATTAGTATAACGATAAAATATTAGTATTACGATAAAATATTACTATTACGATAAAATATTACTAGTACGATAAAATATTACTATTACGATAAAATATTACTAGTACGATAAAATATTACTATTACGATAAAATGTTACTATTACGATAAAATGTTACTATTACGATAAAATGTTACTATTACGATAAAATGTTACTATTACGATAAAATATTACTATTACGATAAAATATTACTATTACGATCAGATATTACTATTACGATCGGATATTACTATTACGATCAGATATTACTATTACGATAAAATATTACTATTACGATAAAATATTACTATTACGATAAAATATTACTATTACGATCAGATATTACTATTACGATAAAATATTACTATTACGATCAGATATTACTATTACGATATAATATTACTATTACGATATAATATTACTATTACGATAAAATATTACTATTACGATAAAATATTACTATTACGATAAAATATTACTATTACGAAAAAATATTACTATTACGATCAGATATTACTATTACGATCAGATATTACTATTACGATCAGATATTACTATTACGATCAGATATTACTATTACGATCAGATATTACTATTACGATCAGATATTACTATTACGATCAGATATTACTATTACGATAAAATATTACTATTACGATAAAATATTACTATTACGATAAAATATTACTATTACGATCAGATATTACTATTACGATCGGATATTACTATTACGATCAGATATTACTATTACGATCAGATATTACTATTACGATAAAATATTACTATTACGATAAAATATTACTATTACGAAAAAATATTACTATTACGATCAGATATTACTATCACGATAAAATATTACTATTACGATAAAATATTACTATTACGATAAAATATTAATATTACGATCGGATATTAATATTACGATCGGATATTACTATTACGATAAAATATTAGTATAACGATAAAATATTAGTATTACGATAAAATATTACTATTACGATAAAATATTACTAGTACGATAAAATATTAATATTACGATCGGATATTACTATTACGATCGGATATTACTATTACGATCGGATATTACTATTACGATCAGATATTACTATTACGATAAAATATTACTATTACGATAAAAAATATTAGTATAACGATAAAATATTACTATTACGATAAAATATTACTATTACGATAAAATATTACTAGTACGATAAAATATTAATATTACGATCGGATATTACTATTACGATCGGATATTACTATTACGATAAAATATTACTATTACGATAAAATATTAGTATAACGATAAAATATTAGTATTACGATAAAATATTACTATTACGATAAAATATTACTAGTACGATAAAATATTAATATTACGATCGGATATTACTATTACGATAAATTGCAGTAATTGGCTTCCTTCTTGGAAATCTTAGTAAATTTATGAAGTGAAGAGCGAGTGAGACGACAAAAAAAGGTTTCCATCCTTTTATTTTTCTAGAGCTTTCGAATAATTCAATATTCATTATCAATATCCTAATTTTGACTAATTTTAAACAAATTAAGTAGAAATAAGAAGTATTATGGATACCTAAATTAATAAAGTCACCTAACTAATTCACAAATAATAAAGAAAAAGGAAAAATCATAATAAAAGGATGGAAACTTTTTTTGTCGTCTCACTCGCTCTTCACTTCATAAATTTATTACGATAAAATATTACTATTACGATCAGATATTACTATTACGATAAAATATTAATATTACGATCGGATATTACTATTACGATCGGATATTACTATATTACGATCAGATATTACTATTACGATAAAATATTACTATTACGATAAAATATTAGTATAACGATAAAATATTAGTATTACGATAAAATATTACTAGTACGATAAATATTACTATTACGATAAAATATTACTATTACGATAAAATATTAGTATAACGATAAAATATTAGTATTACGATAAAATATTACTAGTACGATAAATATTACTATTACGATAAAATATTACTAGTACGATAAAATGTTACTATTACGATAAAATGTTACTATTACGATAAAATATCACTATTACAATAAAATATTACTATTACGATAAAATATTACTATTACGATAAAGTATTACTATTACGATAAAGTATTACTATTACGATAAAATATTACTATTACGATAAAATATTACTATTACGATAAAATATTACTAGTACGATAAAATGTTACTATTACGATAAAATGTTACTATTACGATAAAATATTACTATTACGATAAAATATTACTATTACGATAAAATGTTACTATTACGATAAAATGTTACTATTACGATAAAATATCACTATTACAATAAAATATTACTATTACGATAAAATATTACTATTACGATAAAGTATTACTATTACGATAAAGTATTACTATTACGATAAAATATTACTATTACGATAAAATGTTACTATTACGATAAAATGTTACTATTACGATAAAATGTTACTATTACGATAAAATATTACTATTACGATAAAATATTACTATTACGATAAAATATTACGATGAAAGATTTACTATTGTTCTCACAGTAAAATATTCTAAAACTATAATCATCTACGATTATTCATTCTGACATAAAAAGTTTGGTTAAAAATATGACTAAAAACTTTAGATTATTCCAAAATAGTTTTAGAATAGTTATGTATCAATTTCCTCAGTTTTCTGTTTTTCACATCTCCTTTCGTTTTCTTTTATTAGCGTGATTCGGATCTGACGGTGTGTGACAGGCAGTAAATATTGTCTCTTGGGTGGCTACTGTTGAGTACCGGTTATCAACCTGGATCTGCTTACTGTTATCCGTTACTACTTTAGAGTCTCTTGCCCTCCAAACATTCTCTCCAACAATAGTCAGCAACCTGATTATAAGCTGCATATTCAAACCATTATACTTATGCAGTTTCTATTCTTTTATTTCATTTACCTCATATTGTGCCATTTCAATTTAAAACTGATAATTAATAGTTTGCTTAAGTTCATTTACTTATAAAAATTAATCCTAAAATTATAATAGTCAATTAATTCTTAAACTGCTGATAAATAAAGTAAATTTAATTTAATTGAAAATTACGGAAAGATTATTCCTAAATATTAAATTCTTGTATAAGGTATATCAATGTTACGGTATTCGTTAATTAAATTAGAGCAATCTGGTGCGGCTCTCATAGGTACTTCTCCGGCCAACCCTGATGTATAGTAAGTGCAATGTCACACGAGCGTTTTTTCACAGCGTTTTTGACTCTGAAGAAATTATTTTTAAATCCATTTCATACGTATCCATGTTACGCCAGGATACATGAAACGTGAATACATATGAAACGCTCCAAAAACGCTCGTGTGAAATGGCCCTAATACACTACTAACACACACGCTATCGTATTAAAGATAATACATCTGATATATATTTCAAATGGAGTGTTAAAAATAGAGACTATTGAATTACGTTCACTAACATATTCTATTTAATATTACTGAAGAATAGCTGCATAACTCCCACTGAAGTTTAGTATTTTATTCTCTCTACCTACATCAGCTAGCTACCATTTGAGTGTGTGAACTGGAGAAATGTTACGCTACTTCAAAGTCCTTTGTAGAAAAATATCAAAATTTAGAAAAAAAACATAATTCAATTGAACATCTGTTCGTAGCTGAATAATCCCGCCATTAGACTGAATGTGAATACAAGAGACTTCAAAGAAGCAAACGCGTGATATAATGACATACATATACACATATTATAGGGTGAATAATTTTTTTTAAAGTCTACACATACGAATGAAATAGGAAAATGAAGAATTGATAGTAAATGAAGCCTACAAGCCTACCTAACACTAAATCTAAGAGGAAAATGAAGAGGTGATAGTAAATGAAGCCTACAAGCCTACCTAACACTAAATCTAAGAGGAAAATGAAGAGGTGATAGTAAATGAAGCCTACAAGCCTACCTAACACTAAATCTAAGAAGAAAATGAAGAGGTGATAGTAAATGAAGCCTATATACAAGCCTACCTAACACTAAATCTAAGAGAAAAATGAAGAGGTGATAGATAGTAAATGAAGCCTACAAACCTATCTAACACTAAATCTAAGAGGAAAATGAAGAGGTGATAGTAAATGAAGCCTACAAGCCTACTTAACACAAAATCTAAGACCTCGTAGTTGAAGAGCATAACCCTAGCGCTATCCTCTAAAACTGCAAGTAGCGTTAAAAAATGATAAGCATGGTAAAAATGAAAACAATTCATAATCCAAATTACAACAGTTCCCCTTCTCTTCCATTCACCACAGACAGTTTTTAGAATAGACTCCCCCCATACATTGATCAAATAAAAACTAAGGTAGAATGAACAATCAAAATCAATTACAATGGACAGCATATAGTCAAAACAGAGGTGAGAAAATTAACTCTACTGAAGGCAATATGGCAAAGTAACAATTGGTGTATTTCTTCCACTCTGAAGTACTTTGTTTTGACTCTCAGTATATGAAATGTGTTCGATAAATTGCGGTGTTGTTTTGAACATTTGATAGCGAAACTTGGGGATTTAGCAGAGCATCGACTTCCCATTTAGGATACAAGACGGAATTTGAATTTTACAAAGAAATAATGATTGTAACGAGAGTGAAGATTACGAAACAGCTTTCTTGTTCTTTGATAATTTGTTTTGACTGTAAATGTATTATTTTGTTCATCCCTGATGGAATATTATTTGTATTGACTGTAAATAGATATTGTATGAATGTTCTTCACCGTAAGAGTTCATCTCTAGTGGAATATTATTGGTATGGACTGTAAATAGATATTGTATGAATGTTCTTCATCGTAAGAGTCCATCTCTAGTGGAATATTATTTGTATTGACTGTAAATAGATATTGCATGAATGTTCTTCACCGTAAGAGTTCATCCCTAGTGTAATATTATTTGTATTGACTGTAAATAGATATTGTATGAATGTTCTTCACCGTAAGAGTTCATCCCTAGTGGAATATTATTTGTATTGACTGTAAATAGATATTGTATGAATGTTCTTCACCGTAAGAGTCCATCTCTAGTGGAATATTATTGGTATGGACTGTAAATAGATATTGTATGAATGTTCTTCATCGTAAGAGTTCATCCCTAGTGGAATATTATTTGTATTGACTGTAAATAGATATATCATGAATGTTCTTCACCGTAAGAGTTCATCCCTAGTGGAATATTATTTTCATTGACTGTAAATAGATATTGTATGAATGTTCTTCACCGTAAGAGTTCATCCCTAGTGGAATATTATTTGTTTTTAAATTCAGAAAAAAATTATTTGTCTAATCAGACTTAATTAAAATATTAAATTATATTTTAAATTTGAAAACTGAACTGTTAAATTTTACTCCATCGTTTTTAATAATCAGAATTATCGTAATCACAAATTTTATTAAATATAAGATTCAGTGTAAAATATAAAATAGATTTTTCGATAAGAAATATACTACTAATTAAAATAATTGTAATCATTTTTAATAATTACCTACCTTTAATTTCCTTACATTAAAATCATTTAATTCAACATAATAAGTTATGATAATTCTATTGTTGCAATATATAATGGACGGAAAAACATTTCTAACTTTATATCAAAAATACATACAAACTATCCATAATTTGATTATACCATGTAAGTTAATTGAAAAATATCGAACAAGCTCAGTAAGTTACATAAAACTAATCATCTTTAACATAAATATTACTCTATTTATATCTATTCTATCGGAGATATAAATAAAATATTCTATCTATTCTATCGGAGATATAAATATATATTTACTCATATACACTTCTTAAATAACTTCAGATTTTTGTTTTCTTTGTAGTTATTTCAGAATGAAAACTTTACCACTCAAAGAACCTCCGGCAACAAATGTTCACAAAAAGTTATACTCTTGAAAAGTTACTTCCTAGGGATACAGAAATGGACAGTGAAAGTACAGTGATACCGATCCTACCCAGAGAAGTTATGGTGGGGCAATAGGGGGTAGGGACCTTACGTCATCTTCCATGATCCCAATATAACTTCTCACTATAGTTACATAAATTGGCTGTCAATGTAAATAGTACCTAGTTATATTATTTAGCATTTATTATAATTGGTATCCATGATACATGCAGGTGTATCATGGATGCCTATTAAAATAAGAAGCTTAAGTTACATATTTCTATTATATGATCGAAAATGTGGAAAACTTCGATAACTCGGAACTTACCCAATCATTATAATATTAATGAAAAATAAATATTTATTATTTCATGAAAATGAAAATAACATTTGAAGTAAATTTATTGATGAGCGAAATAAACAACGATTACCTATTTCCTTCACAGTTAACTGGGATAGGCTACTTTGCTAATTCGACATGAATTTAAACTTATTTATTCATTTAGTAGGGGTTTAACGTCTGCTTCGGAACCAAAGGCCACATCGCTGATGTCAAAAGGAAATTGGGTGCAAGAGACTCGAATTAGTTGTCAAACAGGAAAGTATCCACATGAACAAAGTCACCTACCACCAGTCGCTAACAATGTTCATGGATGAAGGAAAGCTACTCTCTACCAAGAAATGTGAGGCAACAACCAAAAATAATTTTTATAGAAAATTTTGAATAGCAAGGAATTCAGTTATAAATAAATTCGAAAGATGAGAGTTTGAAGTGCGTGAATCAGACGATGGAATGAAAGTTTAATTTAGGAAAAGAAAGCAGGTTTGGTGAGTCTCGGTAATTTGCCATTGAGAAGTCTATGGAAGGAGATAAATTCATCTGAAGAAATGCTGAGTAAGCGAAAAAACGTATGAAAAGAAAGTTACAAGGTACACCATTTCTATGGTTTAAGGTACACCATTGCTCTAGGTACACCATTGCTCTAGGTACACCATTGCTCTAGGTACACCATTGCTCTAGGTACACCATTGCTCTAGGTACACCATTGCTCTAGGTACACCATTGCTCTAGGTACACCATTGCTCTAGGTACACCATTGCTCTAGGTACACCATTGCTCTAGGTACACCATTGCTCTAGGTACACCATTGCTCTAGGTACACCATTGATCTAGGTACACCATTGCTCTAGGTACACCATTGATCTAGGTACACCATTGCTCTAGGTACACCATTGCTCTAGGTACACCATTGCTCTAGGTACACCATTGCTCTAGGTACACCATTGCTCTAGGCACACCATTGCTCTAGGTACACCATTGCTCTAGGCACACCATTGCTCTAGGTACACCATTGCTCTAGGTACACCATTGCTCTAGGTACACCATTGCTCTAGGTACACCATTGCTCTAGGTACACCATTGCTCTAGGTACACCATTGCTCTAGGCACACCATTGCTCTAGGCACACCATTGCTCTAGGTACACCATTGCTCTAGGTACTCCATTGCTCTAGGTACACCATTGCTCTAGGTACTCCATTGCTCTAGGTACACCATTGCTCTAGGCACACCATTGCTCTAGGTACTCCATTGCTCTAGGTACACCATTGCTCTAGGTACACCATTGCTCTAGGTACTCCATTGCTCTAGGTACACCATTGCTCTAGGTACACCATTGCTCTAGGTACACCATTGCTCTAGGTACACCATTGCTCTAGGTACACCATTGCTCTAGGCACACCATTGCTCTAGGTACTCCATTGCTCTAGGTACACCATTGCTCTAGGTACTCCATTGCTCTAGGTACTCCATTGCTCTAGGCACACCATTTCTCTAGGTACTCCATTGCTCTAGGTACACCATTTGCAATAACATTCCTCCCCAATATTCTCTAATGACCCAATACACATTCACTCCAAATCAAATATTTAAAAGTTAAGGGCAATCGAAGTTCAAATAAAAAGTTCAAAAGACACTTAAAGTAAATAGGAAGTTTGACGTAACTCAATCTGAACTTTTCACAAGTTTCAGGGACTCGTTGATAGACGGTGGTAGCAAAAGAACACAAAAAATACACTAGTATGTTTTATGCAGATTGTAATTGGTGAGAATTAAAAGGAGTGATAATCACATTTTTCTGTCTTTTTCTTTTATATAAAACTTAATCCGGAAGGCGAGGTGTACATATGTTTGTTCGCAAATACTATGCGTTCATTTTTCTTTTATTTCTCGAGAAAAGTAAAGATTAAAAACTAAACTAATTCGAGAAAAGAGAGTAGGTACAAGCAAAATTATTTTGGAAAAGATACAGATACTTCTTACTATTCAGTTTTATTTCATAATATATTTTGATCTATGGAATTGTTAATTTGAAATCACTGTATTCGTCTTGAAGGAAAATAAGAGATATCCCATTGCTTCACTTGCTCTTCTATTCAATCTATTAGAAATGTGGGATAGTGAAGATAGATTGTGAATATATCTTATATAAGGTGACCGGTATATTCCACCCCGGTAAATTCCACCCCATTTTACGGGTTAAGTTTGTTTAGTTATTAATATTAGTCATTTAATAATAGTATATGTAACACAAGGTAACTTGCATTGTCACTGTATCAAATTAAACCTTTTGCTGGCTAATCACAAGCTTTAAATTTTTCACTACACATGTGACAAAACAGCAGAAAGAAAGGTTGTGTGAACGCATTTATCAGTTGAGGTATTTAGATTTTCAATCTCAAGCCGATTTTCCCTATCGCCAACACAACAGCGATATTAATTGTTAGATGATGTTATATAGTATTTTTTATTTTTATATTTATTTCATCTTGAATTTGGTATTTTAACTTCTTGTAAAAGTGGTGGTTTTTGACCAATGGCTTTTTCATTTTACATATCTTTTTTTTAAACCAGGAAGTTTTTGATGGAGAGGAGCGAAAACATTGAATGGGTTGTCTCTGCCAATTGACCCTTTCCATACCTCATCCAACCATTGTTGTGGGAACACATGTGCAGTTTCATGTTAAAAATAAATTAACATTAACTTTTTCAACACGTAAACTTTGAAATAAACTACCATATTAATAATATTTGTAATTTTATTAGGATAAAATTTCAATTGACTTGAGCTACCTCTAAATATTGTCCAAATGTCTCAGGATATCGTCTGAGTTATTTTTTCATCGGTATGAATTATTTAACAAATGGCCATCTAGAAATAAAATCTTTGAATTTTTATTGTCACCCAAATGAGCATTGTCACAGGAGTGGAATTTACCGGGGTGGAATATACCGGGGTGGAATTTACCGGGGTGGAATTTACCGGGGTGGAATATACCGGGGTGGAATTTACCGGCGTGGAATATACCGGGGTGGAATTTACCGGGGTGGAATATACCGGGGTGGAATTTACCGGGGTGGAATATACCGGGGTGGAATATACCGGGGTGGAATTTATCGGGGTGGAATTTACCGGGGTGGAATATACCGGGGTGGAATATACCGGGGTGGAATTTACCGGGGTGGAATATACCGGGGTGGAATATACCGGGGGGAATATACCAGGGGGAATTTACCGGGGTGGAATTTAACGGGGTGGAATATACCGGGGTGGAATTTACCGGGGTGGAATATACCGGGGTGGAATATACCGGGGTGGAATATACCGGGGTGGAATATACCGGGGTGGAATATACCGGGGTGGAATATACCGGGGTGGAATATACCGGGGTGGAATATACCGGGGTGGAATATACCGGGGTGGAATATACCGGGGTGGAATTTACCGGGGTGGAATTTACCGGGGTGGAATTTACCGGGGTGGAATTTACCGGGGTGGAATTTACCGGGGTGGAATTTACCGGGGTGGAATTTACCGGGGTGGAATTTACCGGGGTGGAATTTACCGGGGTGGAATTTACCGGGGTGGAATTTACCGGGGTGGAATTTACCGGGGTGGAATTTACCGGGGTGGAATTTACCGGGGTGGAATTTACCGGGGTGGAATTTACCGGGGTGGAATATACCGGGGTGGAATATACCTAGAACCCTTATATAACTATTCATGAAGCGAATACTAAATCAATTTCTTTTCTGTTACCTGTTACATAACCTTAGCTTTACTGATTTAAAGCAATTCCAGAGAAAATAAATTAGAGTGGTAGGAGTTTCAATGATTTAATCTAAGGAGAGGAAGTCAGCTTTCATTCGTTGCAAAAATTGAAATTTATTTTCCTGACAACGGAACAAATTATTTAGTGATGGTGGTAACAAGGACAGGTATAACATTTGTAGAAAGCGAAGCTAGAGAGAAAGGCAGACTCCAAATTTTGAATTTTGATATCAGAAGATTTTAAACGTAAAGTAACATATACACTGCATAAATATTAATGACATTTTTTGGATTATTATGAAAACCACAAAAATAGCTTATTATAAAAACAAAATTCAAATTTTCTAAGCACCGACCAGAAAGTCTAAGCTTTGAATTTATTATTATATATTAAGATGAAAATTAAAGAAAAATCATCAAATTTAGAACCATTGCTTCTGCAAAAAGTTTTAAAGATAAAATAAATAATTATAAATTTTCCCACCTAATACTGGTTTTTAAGAAGTCAGACTTATATTTTTACAATATTCAACATGGTACACTAATAATGAAATAAATTCTTCTCATTCATAACATATGCTAATATCATAATTTCCACTGATTTAAATGAAATAATTTGCTTCACAAAACTCATTTCAATCATTTACATCATCTAAAAATAAATGAATATTATTGTAAGTCGAAAGTGAAGGAAAACCCTGGGGTAAAGGAACCAGACTAATTTATTCTGATGTAAAGGCTTTGAAGAAGTAAAGGCTGTACCTTTACTGTACCACAGGCTTTACCTTTTCATGCACAGCATCTTTTAAGCTTTATTAGTATTCTATTAGGACCAAAATTCTTTCTTTTCATTAAATATTCTTCGTTTATAATCCTATCAAAATAATTACATTTTAACCAATAAATATCAACTGGAGGTCGTATCAAAGCATACTCTTATAATTTATTCATAAACTATAATATAGAAATATGTAGTATTAGAAAATAATATTAGGATATTCTCCTTTAATTCATTCATAAACTATACATAGAAAATAATTCAGCTTTTTAACGATGTAAATAAAATTTGAAAAAAAAAATCAGATTACATTAAGTTAATTCAAATAATTCATAGTATCAATATCAGTGTAGGAAGACTGCAACAACAGGCTGTCATTAATACAAGCTATGTTAAAAATTCGATGAGTCTTTGAAGTGAATAATTGTATGGATGTTTTTTCTCCGCTTCTGACTAGGTGCTTGCATTCATTTGGTGCTATTTTAAGAATAATTTTTGACAACCAGACGGCTTAAGACTATCGAATTGACATTTAGGATTTATAGTACGTAAAAAAAAAGTTTAAATTTTGCAACGCTTTGAAAATACAATTTTCACCATCACGCTAAAAACACTTTTCTGAAATAGTCTGAGCAATAAATGCATATGCATTTGTGTGTGAAATTACTAAATTGAGATATTTCAGAGTTAGAAATTTTAACGAAACTTGTATCAATGTATCAATATATTCTCATATTTCCTTATTCTCAGGAAAATGAATTGTTTTCTGGAAAAAATCCTTAGTATTTTACTTATTAATTATGAATTTAAAATGTTCAAAACTCTCATTATAATAAAACCTTCAATTTAAAAATTAGATTCAGTGCGAAGTAAAAATCACTGATGCAACCATCAAAAGAATCACTGATGCAACCATCAAAACAATCACTGATGCAACCATCAAAAGAATCACTGATGCAACCATCAAAAGAATCACTGATGTAACCATCAAAAGAATCACTGATGCAACCATCAAAAGAATCACTGATGCAACCATCAAAACAATCACTGATGCAACCATCAAAACAATCACTGATGCAACCATCAAAACAATCACTGATGCAACCATCAAAACAATCACTGATGCAAATAATGCTGCATCAAATGATACAAATAATGCTGCATCAAATGATACAAATAATGCAGCATCAAATGATACAAATAATGCAGCATCAAATGATACAAATAATGCAGCATCAAATGATACAAATAATGCTGCATCAAATGATACAAATAATGCTGCATCAAATGATACAAATAATGCAGCATCAAATGATACAAATAATGCTGCATCAAATGATACAAATAATGCAGCATCAAATGATACAAATAATGCTGCATCAAATGATACAAATAATGCAGCATCAAATGATACAAATACTGCTGCATCAAATGATACAAATAATGCAGCATCAAATGATACAAATAATGCAGCATCAAATGATACAAATAATGCAGCATCAAATGATACAAATACTGCTGCATCAAATGATACAAATAATGCAGCATCAAATGATACAAATAATGCAGCATCAAATGATACAAATACTGCTGCATCAAATGATACAAATAATGCAGCATCAAATGATACAAATAATGCAGCATCAAATGATACAAATACTGCTGCATCAAATGATACAAATAATGCAGCATCAAATGATACAAATAATGCAGCATCAAATGATACAAATAATGCAGCATCAAATGATACAAATACTGCTGCATCAAATGATACAAATAATGCAGCATCAAATGATACAAATAATGCAGCATCAAATGATACAAATAATGCAGCATCAAATGATACAAATAATGCTGCATCAAATGATACAAATAATGCAGCATCAAATGATACAAATACTGCTGCATCAAATGATACAAATAATGCAGCATCAAATGATACAAATAATGCAGCATCAAATGATACAAATAATGCAGCATCAAATGATACAAATAATGCAGCATCAAATGATACAAATACTGCTGCATCAAATGATACAAATAATGCAGCATCAAATGATACAAATACTGCTGCATCAAATGATACAAATACTGCTGCATCAAATGATACAAATAATGCTGCATCAAATGATACAAATAATGCTGCATCAAATGATACAAATAATGCTGCTAATCATTTCCCCAACTTTTGGTGCTCTGTTAAATGTTCATGGAAAATGCACGCAATTTCACTAACGAGAAATGTTAAATTGACTTCGAATCCCATTAGCAATGAATAAAATTCACACTGATAAATCACCATTGAATATGATGCTATTAGTCTATTGTTACACTAATAGTAAATAAAAAATATCATAGTTTTCTAAAAATAATTATATTTTAATATATTTTTCATATCGATTATATTTTTCATATCGATTATATTTTTCATATCGATTATATTTTTCATATCGATTATATTTTTCATATCGATTATATTTTTCATATCGATTATATTTTTCATATCGATTATATTTTTCATATCGATTATATTTTTCATATCGATTATATTTTTCATATCGATTATATTTTTCATATCGATTATATTTTTCACATCGATTATATTTTTCACATCGATTATATTTTTCACATCGATTATATTTTTCACATCGATTATATTTTTCACATCGATTATATTTTTCACATCGATTATATTTTTCACATCGATTATATTTTTCACATCGATTATATTTTTCACATCGATTATATTTTTCACATCGATTATATTTTTCACATCGATTATATTTTTCACATCGATTATATTTTTCACATCGATTATATTTTTCATATCGATTATATTTTTCATATCGATTATATTTTTCATATCGATTATATTTTTCATATCGATTATATTTTTCATATCGATTATATTTTTCACATCGATTATATTTTTCACATCGATTATATTTTTCACATCGATTATATTTTTCACATCGATTATATTTTTCACATCGATTATATTTTTCACATCGATTATATTTTTCACATCGATTATATTTTTCACATCGATTATATTTTTCACATCGATTATATTTTTCACATCGATTATATTTTTCACATCGATTATATTTTTCACATCGATTATATTTTTCATATCGATTATATTTTTCATATCGATTATATTTTTCATATCGATTATATTTTTCATATCGATTATATTTTTCATATCGATTATATTTTTCATATCGATTATATTTTTCATATCGATTATATTTTTCATATTGATTATATTTTTCATATTGATTATATTTTTCATATTTATTATATTTTTCATATTGATTTTATTTTTCATATTGATTTTATTTTTCATATTGATTATATTTTTCATATTTATTATATTTTTCATATTTATTATATTTTTCATATTTATTATATTTTTCATATTGATTTTATTTTTCATATTGATTTTATTTTTCATATTTATTATATTTTTCATATTTATTATATTTTTCATATTTATTATATTTTTCATATTTATTATATTTTTCATATTGATTATATTTTTCATATTGATTATATTTTTCATATTGATTATATTTTTCATATTTATTATATTTTTCTAAGAGCAATATATGATTTATGGAGCGTTGCTCTCAAATAGGAATGGGGTCATTTTACAATGAAAAATGAAATGAATAAAACAATATAAAAATTATTAGATAGCACTGTGTAATAATATAAATTTTTATATTGTTTTTATACTGACCAATAATTCGTAACTTACCCTAGTTTAGCTTACTTCAAAAAAATGTCTTCTAATTATTTCCATAAAAGTTACAACTAGAGAAACTTGCTCATTTTGTATGTAGGATAGAACCTTCAATAATTATTTAAAAAAAAACTAGGTATATTATTATTACTAGTACAGTACCTGTTATTGAATCTAAATTATATTCGAATGCAAAGTGTGTATTATGGATACACATATTCTGATTAAACATAAATAAATTCTCTCAAAAGCCAAAAATAATTTATACATTATTTTTAAATAATTATTGTCAATATTATTGTAGCCCGTAGTCATGATACTGCCACAAATGATTTGTTTTTCCTTTAAATATGTATTTCTTAATAAAGGTGTGACACACGGACAGACAGACAGACAACGCTCCTATTATAGTACTAGTGTATTTGCCCGTTAAAAATAACGGGTCTTCAATAGTAAATTATTACCCGTTATTAGGTTCTTTCAGTTAACTCAATTAAAATTTATTTTTCTGCCTGAGCTGATACTATAGTACTATAGTTTATAGATAAAATACACACAAAAATGGAATAAAAACAATTTAAATATCAAGTCAATATATTCCCGTGCATATCATAGTTACATTCTTCAGGTTTAATACCCATAGTGTAAAAGCGGACACCAAATAAATAAATAAATAAATAAACAAATAAATAAATAAACACACTAAGGAAATTATTAGTATAGATTATCTTGCATATTTACTTAAGGATTATTCAAATTGAAATAAATGGAAATAAATAATTTCTATATAATTTAATTTAAAATTAATTCATCGTTCAAAAAACTCCCTTTCTGTTTAATTTTTAACTAGTTAAATCTTTAGTTGTAATAATTCAAATAAAGTTATTTTAAACCCATTTAAAGATTTTATATATTTTTTTGTGAAAGTAAACACAAAATCCGAAATATCAACAAATTTAATGTGACATTTACTTAGGTTATTGAAATATTAATATAGGGTGAGATCTGACTTATCGGACTGTTCTACATTGTCGATCACATTATAAAAACAAAAATTATTATTACTTGACTCGTTATTTAGATTGCATGGTATCCATGATTTACCATGCAGGTATAATGGATACCATGCAGGTATAATGGATACCATGCAGGTATAATGGATACCATGTAGGTATAATGGATACCATGTAGGTATAATGGATACCATGCAGGTATAATGGATACCATGTAGGTATAATGGATACCATGCAGGTATAATGGATACCATTCAGGTATAATGGATACCATGCAGGTATAATGGATACCATTCAGGTATAATGGATACCATACAGGTATAATGGATACCATGCAGGTATAATGGATACCATGCAGGTATAATGGATACCATGCAGGTATAATGGATACCATGCAGGTATAATGGATACCATGCAGGTATAATGGATACCATTCAGGTATAATGGATACCATGCAGGTATAATGGATACCATGCAGGTATAATGGATACCATGCAGGTATAATGGATACCATTCAGGTATAATGGATACCATTCAGGTATAATGGATACCATGCAGGTATAATGGATACCATGCAGGTATAATGGATACCATGCAGGTATAATGGATACCATGCAGGTATAATGGATACCATTCAGGTATAATGGATACCATGCAGGTATAATGGATACCATGCAGGTATAATGGATACCATGCAGGTATAATGGATACCATGCAGGTATAATGGATACCAAAGCAATCTAAATAAAAAGTTCAGTAAAAATAATATACAATCGGAAATGTGGTACCTTCCGAAAACTCGAAACTTACTCTACTTTTTATTTCTCCAAAATAATGCATGTATTTTAATTCTCAACACAAACTTTTAACAACATTTCTAAACAAGAGTGAAACTCCCTGGTTAGTACACCGGGCACAGGTGCTCAGTATGCAGTGTAAGTGCCACCTGCAGTGCTAGTGTGAACAGGTAAGTCATTCACACCAGCGATTAGGAAAACAGATTTAATTATAAGAACTGTAGCACAATTTTTGACAAAATATAATTTAAGAGACAACAACAACAATCATGGAGTCTTGACTGAGCTGTTTTTCTTCTTTACCTGTAGCACTTACCTGCTATATGTTCCCGTCAACTTTTTAGTTTCGAATGAAAATGATTATCAGAATTAATAAATGTACTTCAATTGCCTTATTGATGTTTATAATTAGTGATGATGTAGCTACAAGCTGATTATTCATTGAACATTTTATAGATGTAAAATTAATTATCATGCATGGTTGATAAGTTGTTTTTACTCACACTATTGAGTGTTAAATTGTATTTTTCAAAGTGTTTGCACCATCAGATTTCAAAGAACTATTGTAGTTTTTACTGATTGGTGTGTATCACTCTTAGATCATAGTGATACATCATCTTTTCTATTTGTATCATGTGTTTGTGTATTGACAATTTATAGGAAGATTTTGGTGACCGGAGAATTCGCCGTAGGAAATTTCGCCGCCGGAATTTTCATCGTTGGAAAATTCGCCGTTAGGAAGATTCGCCGAGAGGAATATTTATATAATTTTTAAATAATAATGTAACTGAATATATATATTTCTATGTATGTATGTTAAATAACTACGTTAGAATCGCAGCAACGAAGATTTTCATGGATTCTAAAATAGAAATGAATGGAATTTTGGTTTAGAGAGATCATTTACACTCACAACAGAGATATTTTAAATGTAGCATTCTTATCAGTGTACTACCTTGAAATATTTGTGCCATGCACAATAATTCAAATTTCAAGAGGTAAACCGTACAATGTAATACCGAATAAATAAATAAAAAAATCAATAATTAGGTAAGTATGAAACCATCAATAACTCAGAATAGTACATTAATTAGAAAAGCTTTATCTTAAATTCACAATATTAAACACACAGGAACACTTAACACATTCAAGAGGAAGTGATGCAAACTGACTAGGATTAGCCAAAACACAGCTGACTATCACTAGTGATCTCATTCATCTTTACTGAACATTTTTTTAACAAAGAAATTAACTTCGACTATTTAGTCCACCAATCAAAACACTCCAAATGTTATACAGCGACTTTTCGTGACACAAAATAATACGATTACTGATTAAAGTATACATTTCATATACGAACATTTAACATAAATTTTTGGCATCTTAGTTTTATCAGATATACAATATTACATAATCACCTACAATTAATATTTACAATTATAAATTCTTTTATTAGTTATTTAACAAATTGGTTTAGTTTATAATTATAAATATTTTTTTATAAATACTTATAGGTATTTGAATAGTTATGTCATCTATAATTTCTTCTTCACGGCGAATACTCCTCACGGCAAATTTTCTAACGGCGAATTTTCCTACGGCGAAAATTCCGACGGCAAATTTTCCCACGGCGAAAATTCCTAGAACCAAAGATTTTATTCGTGATGTTATGGTGGGGCAATGAATAAATTGGGACCCGTCTTAATCTTCTATGGCCCCCTTATAAAATCGTGGCAAAGCCTTAGTTGAGTGAAAACTTCAGCCATTTTTAAGCAGAATAATTTTTTAAATAAAAAATGAAAAAAAATTGCCTTATTAAATTTTTTTTTAAAGAATGATTTCTTCAAAAAGAAGGGATGAACTTCTTGCATTACTGTGTATGTATTCATCGTACTTACCTGTGGAAAGCTAATTCTGTATCAGTTCGGTATATCACCTCTGTAGTCATGGTTGGAATACCAAACACATGTCTAGACGTAACCCTACTGGGGGGGGGGGGGTGTAACCCTTTCACTGCGATGCACACATATCGCTAATTTGCGGGAACACTGTCATAACTACTAAATAGCTATTTTTCAGGAGAGGCATTTTAGAACGTGTAATGTACGTACAATTAATGGTATATCGTTAGGACATTTAGCCTCTCTAGCGGTCAGATTTAGAGCTACAATGATTTAACATTTCCCAAAACAATCAGTATTTTAAGATTTATATGTCTATATGGATAACTCGAAAATACATGTTTTTGTATTTAAGACGTTGTTCTTACAAATGAGCGATGTGTACCACTGTGAATGAGATATATTAAGAAGTGAAAGGGATAAACGTCTGCTTCGGAACCAAAGTGGCTTCATGAACAAAGTCACCAGATGATGCTCAGTGATGCAGAAAAGCTACTTAGTGAATGCAGTCACTTACCAAGGAATGTGACAAAAAGGGACACAAGCACCAGTGGCTGCAATCACGTAGTTCAATGCAAAGCTCTAATTCCTTTGTTTGAGTTTATAAGAAGTACAGAGAGTGAAGTGAGAAACGAACTTTTCTGTTACTTACATTAAGAACTTACTTAAGAACTGCTATTTTCACTACGAACTGTTACTTATAATAAGAACTGTTACTTATATTAAGAACTGTTACTTATATTAAGAACTGTTACTTATATTAAGAACTGTTACTTATATTAAGAACTGTTACTTACACTAAGAACTGTTACTTACACTAAGAACTGTTACTTACACTAAGAACTGTTACTTACACTAAGAACTGTTACTTACACTAAGAACTGTTACTTATATTAAGAACTGCTATTTATATTAAGAACTGTTACTTATATTAAGAACTGTTACTTATATTAAGAACTGCTATTTATATTAAGAACTGTTACTTATATTAAGAACTGTTACTTATATTAAGAACTGCTATTTATATTAAGAACTGTTACTCATATTAAGAACTATTATTTACATTAAGATTACTGTTCTTTACATTAAAAACACTAAGAACTTACATTTTATATGAAGTAATGTAGTATGAGTCGCATTTTTGTGTTCCATTAGAATTGCAGTCACAAACCACCCCATATAAAAGAGAGAAATTAGGATGCTATGGAAAGACGCTACTTAAATAGTAATGAGTACGGACTGATAGGTACAGAGAGTGATAGGTATAGAGAGTGATAGGTACAGAGAGTGATAGGTACACAGAGTGATAGGTACACAGAGTGATAGGTACAGAGAGTGATAGGTACAGAGAGTGATAGGTACAGAGAGTGATAGGTACAGAGAGTGATAGGTACAGAGAGTGATAGGTATAGAGAGTGATAGGTACACAGAGTGATAGGTACACAGAGTGATAGGTACAGAGAGTGATAGGTACAGAGAGTGATAGGTATAGAGAGTGATAGGTACAGAGAGTGATAGGTACAGAGAGTGATAGGTATAGAGAGTGATAGGTACACAGAGTGATAGGTACAGAGAGTGGTAGGTACAGAGAGTGATAGGTATAGAGAGTGATAGGTACAGAGAGTGATAGGTACAGAGAGTGATAGGTATAGAGAGTGATAGGTACAGAGAGTGATAGGTATAGAGAGTGATAGGTACAGAGAGTGATAGGTACAGAGAGTGATAGGTATAGAGAGTGATAGGTACAGAGAGTGATAGGTACAGAGAGTGATAGGTACAGAGAGTGATAGGTATAGAGAGTGATAGGTACAGAGAGTGATAGGTACAGAGAGTGATAGGTATAGAGAGTGATAGGTATAGAGAGTGATAGGTACAGAGAGTGATAGGTACAGAGAGTGATAGGTACAGAGAGTGATAGGTATAGAGAGTGATAGGTACAGAGAGTGATAGGTACAGAGACTGATAGGTACAGAGAGTGATAGGTACAGAGAGTGATAGGTACAGAGAGTGATAGGTACAGAGAGTGATAGGTACAGAGAGTGATAGGTATAGAGAGTGATAGGTACAGAGAGTGATAGGTACAGAGAGTGATAGGTATAGAGAGTGATAGGTACAGAGACTGATAGGTACAGAGAGTGATAGGTATAGAGAGTGATAGGTACAGAGAGTGATAGGTACAGAGAGTGATAGGTACAGAGAGTGATAGGTATAGAGAGTGATAGGTACAGAGAGTGATAGGTACAGAGAGTGATAGGTATAGAGAGTGATAGGTACAGAGAGTGATAGGTATAGAGAGTGATAGGTACAGAGAGTGATAGGTACAGAGAGTGATAGGTATAGAGAGTGATAGGTATAGAGAGTGATAGGTACAGAGAGTGATAGGTACTCACACACAGAGTGATAGGTACTCACACACAGAGTGATAGGTACTCACACACAGAGTGATAGGTACTCACACACAGAGTGATAGGTACTCACACACAGAGTGATAGGTACTCACACACAGAGTGATAGGTACTCACACACTGAGTGATAGGTACTCACACACTGAGTGATAGGTACTCACACACAGAGTGATAGGTACTCACACACAGAGTGATAGGTACTCACACACAGAGTGATAGGTACTCACACACAGAGTGATAGGCACACACACAGAGTGATAGGCACACACACACTGAGTGATAGGTACACACACACTGAGTGATAGGTGTACACACTGAGAGATAGGTATACACACTGAGTGATAGGTCTACACACAGAGTGATAGGTACACACACAGAGTGATAGGTACACACACACTGAGTGATAGGTGTACACACTGAGTGATAGGTGTACACACTGAGTGATAGGTGTACACACTGAGTGATAGGTGTACACACTGAGTGATAGGTATACACACAGAGTGATAGGTATACACACAGAGTGATAGGTACACACACAGAGTGATAGGTACACACACTGAGTGATAGGTATACACACTGAGTGATAGGTATACACACAGAGTGATAGGTATACACACAGAGTGATAGGTATACACACTGAGTGATAGGTGTACACACTGAGTGATAGGTGTACACACTGAGTGATAGGTGTACACACCGAGTGATATTTATACACACCGAGTGATAGGTATACACACTGAGTGATAGGTATACACACAGAGTGATAGGTATACACACTGAGTGATAGGTATACACACAGAGTGATAGGTATACACACAGAGTGATAGGTATACACACAGAGTGATAGGTATACACACAGAGTGATAGGTATACACACAGAGTGATAGGTATACACACAGAGTGATAGGTACACAGAGTGATAGGTATACACACAGAGTGATAGGTACACACACAGAGTGATAGGTATACACACAGAGTGATAGGTACACACACAGAGTGATAGGTATACACACAGAGTGATAGGTACACAGAGTGATAGGTATACACACAGAGTGATAGGTACACAGAGTGATATATATACAGTGATTTCACAGTAATGATAAGTCAATTGTCAATCTATTATCCAAATTAATTACAACAGTTCGAGGCCCAAAGCACGCCACCCTATTCTCTTCCATTCACCACAAACAGCTTCAGGATAGAGCCCCTGTGGACTGTAGAAGCATTACTAAAAATATCAAACACGATAAATAAATCTAAAGAAAACAAATAGTTTTGTTACCTCAAAGATATCACCATTTATTGTTCAGTCATCTTATTGCTTTAGAAAGTAACTCATTAGTGCTAGTAAGGTAATTAGCAGGGGAAAGAGGAGTGTTCTTCACTCGTCCAAATGTTTACAGTGTTTGCAAACGACAGGAAACTGAGGGTGTTTTAAAAAGGGAAACAGCTAAGTGCTGAGATTCCGAATGGTTCCATGTTTTAGATCTATACCATTTGATTCTAATGACCTTCCTTATCTTTATAATAATTTCAATGTTTATTTTTGTTACCGTGAAATAATCATCGCTTAAAAAAGTATCGGTTTTATATGTCTACGAATTGTAATAACTCCGAGACATGCCTCGCAATTATTTTAGCTTTTATAAAAGAGGGGTGTACTAAAAGCGGGGCCGCCTGTATTCATCACTGACTTTTCTGAACGAAAACAGTAAAATTTTAGGTCAGCACAACTTAAACTACTGCTTATTATACAAAACACAAACGCAAACAATTTCTGACTGTGCACCAACTGCATCCAACCGGAAGAAGCGGACTCTTTCTTATACGATCGACAACGTGGAACCGTTCGATAGCTCGTAACGTGCCCCATAGGAAAAAGATACAACCCCAATAGAGAAATTTGAAGGGCACTTCAAGAAGAAATCTCAACAACAGATATAAATTGATGGGATAGGGGCAGATAAAATGAAAGCAATCAACTTACCAAAGTCTACGCGATATAAAGGGTCAGAACAATAGAAAAGAAATTGGATAACATTGAATTGAATTTCCTTCAAACGAAACTCGAAATAATAATGGTGCTAGGAAAGAAAACCTGATAAATACATAGTATTTAAATATATCAACTGAAAAATGAGGTAATTTAAGATACTGAAAATAATAATGATAATGAAATCCTAATGAAGTAGCTATCCTGTATAGTGAGCATATTTTATTCAGTTTTTTAAGCATTTCTCTGTATAGTGAACCAGTTGTAGTTCATTAAAAAGGAGTTCTACCAGTGCAACTCCTCTATAGTGAAGTTATGTGTAGTGAACCACCCTGATTAGTAGAGTCCTGAGTAATGAAGTAGCTAGCCTGTATAGTGAACATATTTAATTCAGTATGTATAGTTAACGTGTTGTAGTTCACTATAGAGGAGTTCTACTGTATTATTGATGGAAAATTAAATAAAAAGTACATGTATTTAATTATACTTCAGTTTCAGAGGTTAGGAGAACACATTAATATGTAAATTGGGGTAAGTCCTAATTATCGCACGGTTCCACATTTTCGACCATATTAGAAAAATGTAAATAATTTACCATTTTAAATGGTTATTTCAATTTGTATCCGTGATATATGGTCGAAAATGTGGAACCGTGCGATAACTAGGAACTTACCCTATATTCCAGACACACCCCTTACATAAATTTAATAACTTTTATAGTCTGCATAACATAGTAAGTCATAATTTGAATTGCACACCAAATGAATACTAATAGAGCAATTAATTTGAACACTTCTAATTTGAATGTACAGCGTCACGCTTTAATGAAGTGCAATTAATGATCCTAACTTACTACCTGCAAACCATTTACTCGCTTTAAAACAAACAATTATATGTAATGAAAAACAAAACTTCAAACGGAAATGTAATTAGATTCTGTAAAGAATGCTCATGTGGGGCTGAAAGCTACGCCGTGTTTTTAAGCCATTGTGTCATTTGATGTTAATTGAAGTATGCAAGAAAGCTACGCCGTGTTTTAAATCATTAGCATTTAGAATCGTCAGCTAAAACTATAACGCTTTTTATTTTACCATTAAAATCGTACTTACGTTCAAACACATGAAGCGTGAACCAAAAAAAAACTTTATAGTCGAAAATAAAAGCTTATAATTAGTATAGAAAGGTACAAACAAAAATCACATAAAAGACTATATAGTCTTTTTGGAATCATCGAAGTCGAAAATTATCGTATAAGCGATACAGATATTGAAATTAATGATAATGGGTATTGTGGCAATACATTTTACTTTTATCCACATAATGCATAAACTATACGTTTGAGCAGTATGTTTACATTCATAAACATTGTGACTAAAACAGTTCTCAAACCAAAAATTAAAAAATGCTATTGTATACAACGAGGATAACATAAACATTAACACAGTTAAGATGTGTTTAATAAATGGACAAGAAATGAAACTATCTGTAATCTAAATTTAAAAAATTCAAGAGCATACATGCACCAACACATTCAAGATTGCTTTGGTTTACGAAAACTTCAAGAATCTCCATCTAGAAGTGTTAGAAAACATGCAGCAGAAATGGATATGAAGCGAGAAACTGTCAGACGCATTCTAAAGAACAATCTCAGACTGAAATCTTACAAAGTTGGCACATTATACAACACAATGGTAATGTTAGAAGATAACACTTTTCTTCCAAAAGATGTCACAAAAAACACAGCTGGATCTAAACTCTATAGTTTCTAACAACGAGAGTACACATTCACTTACATGGTTTTATGAATAGCAAAAATTTCGCATATGGAGCTCTCAAAAACCTATGCAATTGTTTGAAAAACCATTTCACTCTTCAAAGTGACAGTTTGGTGCTGTTTTATTTCGCTAAGTTCATGGTTCATTTTTTTGAAGATGCCAGGGACTGGAAATGCTTGCCCTGTAAACACAGACACATGTATTGAAATGTTAAATACTGTGAAGGAAGGTTTATATGCTTGTAACGATTTGTTGAACATAGTGATCGTAACAATTTACCTTAGCGTGTAAACCAGACTTCATAGCGGACGACAATCATCCCGAGGTTTGTTACGACTGCACACACATTTTCGTCTGGTGGAAAAATCCTTTCGGGGACAGGTTTATTTCAAGCTGAACCAATTTTCTCTGGCCAGTTAGATCACCTGACTCTTCACCTTTGGACTTTTTCTCTGTGGATACATTAAAGAGAAGCTATTTAAATCGAAACCTAACCAAGTTGAAGACATAAAGAATACGTGTTGAAATCTGTTCAATTTACCAAAATTTCTTAATTACAGTAATTACTAATTAAAAAAAAATCTTTGCATCGAGAACGTTCTATAGCTTGAATACATCTCGAGAACCTATTCTTTTATGAGTTTTTTGTTTTACCTTCTTGTATCAATAAAATTGTATGCTACAACCGTTTACTTTTTATCAGTTTCTTGTGGATCACGCTGTACTAAATATTAATATCATTATGCATATATTTTAATCAAAATAAAATTATACGTACAATAAACCTCCACAACATTGGTGATTGTTTAACCCTTATAATTATCATTATTACTGACCAAACCGTTAAATTTTCTATTTTATATTTCATGATCGATAATGTGACACCGTCCGATAACTAAGAACTTACCTTAAAATTTAAGATAAAATTCCCTCACCTTAAACATCTAACTTTCATTATGTGTGTCACATACAGAACATATGCAGTCAATAATTAAAAGTAACACTGAATTGTTGGCACTTTTACTTTATTTCCATTTAAAAATAAAGTATAGATAAATATGGTGGGGCCATCCCTCCATAATCTTCCGTTCAGACTGAGTATCGTTAAATATTTTCTACTTAGAGCACCAATTGTCATTCGAAGTTTGTATCACATTATTCTCTAACAATCGAACAATTTGGAAAAATGTCACAATTTTGGTTTCCACCAAAGTTTTTGGACTGTGAAACACAAACCAAATATTTGTATTGAAAATTTTTAATTTGATTTTTTTTAATTTTCCATTTTTTTTTTTGGAAAAAAAAATTATTTTGTATTTGTATTTTTCAGTCCATATATTTTAGCTACTAAGAGCAGCTCTAGCAATATCTACTGATTGTTGTTGTTATTTGACGTCAATAATTACATGTATAAATGTATATTCCATTCAAATAGTTATAATCTTAAGAGTTTCAACAAATGATTATAATGGTGCTAGGACAATTCTTCGAGTGGACAATTCGTTGCGGACAATTCGTCGCCATATTTTCCCTTTCGCCATATTTCATTTTATTAATTTGTTCCATATTTCATTTCGCCTTTTATTCGCAATACTTTCCATTTCTTTCAAATCTTCAAATTAACAAATGATACAATATGTACAAAACTTGGTATCTATGATACAAAAGATTTTTAATGAATAAGTAATCTTCCATTATTTCGAAATAAATTATTAAACAATTGAAATAAATAGAAATAATTAAAATAATAAAATAATATCAAGACTTGGTATCAACAATACGGGTAATTTATATAAATCTAAAAACCTCAGATTAAACCAAGTGGTGAGTCAGTGGCCAAAATGATATCGCGTCTTGCGGGACGCTAAAATCCTTATTTTTGGGTCACGTGACTGGCAATCTAGCGTCAGTTAAATGGAAAAATGATGTAACTGAAACAAAATTTTATGGAGAGATTATATAACTGAAACAAAATAAGGTTTTACACAGTCTTCCTTAAGCCCCGTCCAGACGGTCAAATTTTTTTAGAGAAGTGACAAACTTAATGACAAACTAAATGACAAACTTATCGTCAGTTTTCAAGGAGTGTCTACACGGTCAAATTTTCTCGCCAAAAGTTTGAGGTTCACTGGCGTCAGTTTCGTCAAAATTAATGTTATATATCGTGAAAATAAAAATTATATAACTTGGTATGTATATTTTTTTAATTTAGAACAGTAAGAAACCAGAAAAAAAATTGTTTTTAATGACAAAATATAGTCTTGAAAAGGATAGTCAAAAATAGATCTTAGAAAACAATTCACAACGTAGCCTACCTATAACTTAGATCTAATACAACCAAGTATTAAAGAGTCTGTTGTCAGCCATTGTAACTAGATATATACTAAATTTGAAAAAATTTAGGTTTTTGTAGGTGTACCTAGCTGTAATAAACTAAAATGACGCGCAAATAAAAAAATATTATTGCCGGAAAGTCAGTGTGTACTTCAAACTTTATCGTCAGCAAATAGTTTGACAAACTTTTTGATGACGATATCCAACATGTTGGAATAAAAAAACTGATGAAAAGTTTGACGGTTTGCTGACGCTAGGAAGTTATCGTCATTTAGTTTGTCATTAAGTTTGTCACTTCTCTGAAAAATTTGACCGTCTGGACTGGGCTTTAGCGTCCTGCAATCGCTGCAACACTTCCTCTCTCTAGAGTAGTTTATCATAACTCTATGGATCAAACCAACTCAAAATCTAGGGATGTAATTTGAAGAATTAAAAAATGGAATAAAATTGTGTTGAATTAAGTTAAACATTTATAAATACGAATATAGCAAAAATATAGAAAACTGTACCCGACAAACTGTCCACGATGAATTGTCCGCAACGAATTGTCCCCGCGACGAAGTTTTCCTACGACAAATTGTCCCTGCGACGAATTGTCCCTGAGACGAATTGTCCCTGCGACGAATTGTCCCTGCGAGGAATTGTCCGGACTCGGATTATAATCGATGAGAAAAAGATTATGAATCTAAGACTATCAATAATTCGATGAAAATACAATCGTAGTTAATCATAAATTTAATACACTTATAATCTATCGTCTATCGTCAGACATCCCCGATAAAAATTACTGACGATAATGTCCGAAACTATGATATTTTACGCTGAAATACCATCAATATTCACCGTAATGGACGATATTAATAACTTAGTACTTTACTATAATACTAACCTTAAACTATAAACTCTAAGTAATTTATATTCTGCTCTCCAAACAAAACTTAATCTCTATTACCAATATTTTAACCATTATCTCCTTCACATAATTTGGGGTAAGTTCCGAGTTTTAGCCCGATAACACGGAACTTACTCCAGTATCCGATAAATAGTTCTAGCTTTAACTCGCACATTAATTTGAATATTAAAAGTGGGACAACTGCTTAGGGACAAACATGACATACTTTCAGGGAAAATATCGGCAGCGGATTTCATTAGGAGAAACATGAGCTGCTGATTCATTTTGAAGATTTACAGCGCAAAGTCAACTGATCTGAAAAATTTATATTAGGAGACACTTTATACAAAATCTACAACAACAACAACAAATTAATCAGATATTTTAACGTCTCTAAATAAATACATGTTTTGTAATGTACATTACATAGGTTTGGAAATGAAAAGATGACTTTCATTAATTTAGTCTGTCTGAATCGGAAACAAAACACCATATCGCTGATGTTAAATGGTTATCAAATACAAAGGATTGGAAGAAGCAGTCAGAGAGGAAAGGGACTCCATGATTCTAGTGCTATCCTCTAAAACTCGGTGAAAGACACATAATAACACTCAAAAACATATAATAGAAAAAAAAACAAGTTAAATAATAATGAAGTTAACGAGTAAAATAAATTATATCCATCTATTAAATGTTGGTAAATTCCATTTGTTTTATTTTTGTTTATAGTTAAGATATAATCTTGATATGAAAATTACAGGAAGTATTAAGTTAGGTTATTTTAAATAGCAGATGTTAAACTGTACATAACAGATAAAATTACAATAACAAACACAGGGAAAATGATATGGAATAAATTAGTGCAATGGTAACATTTGTGCAAAGAATAATTAACTATATATCTCAATAGAAATAACTATTATGAATTAATTAGCGATGTAAATACATCAGATAACAGATACGTCTGTCCGATACCGGTATCATTAATCTGTCAAACAAAATAAACTAAAAACAAACAGTTGTACACTTTAGAAAATAACTAGGATGATAAATACACTGGGGTAAGTTACGAGTTATTGCACGGTTACACATCTTCGATCATATAAGAAAAAAAAATTTAATAACTAAAATACTTTATTTTTAAACAAAAAAATATATATAAAAATTAATTACTAATTTATTAAAATATTTTTTCTAAATGATCGAAAATGTGGAACCGTGCAATAACTGAAATTTACTCTATTAAAGAAAATACGAATTAATGATTGATAAACTGGTTAGTGAGACCTAACTGTCGCAGCCACACCTGTACAGTCACTGTACAGTCTGTACTAACATCTGTTTTTGAGAAGGTATCAATTCATGTTAATTAGTGCAATAAAGTATATTGTTTCTCTCCAAATAAGACTAATGGTGTATTATTCGATAGAATGTAATATTGTTAGTAACAGTTTTTCCATTTCAAACTGTGCTGTTCATCTTTATTTCTTTTAATTACTTTATCTTTCTATTCAGATTAACCTGAAAATGTCTTCAGTGAACAGACGAAACGTCCATACTTTTATATCCTTTAAAAATTTATTAAAGAATTAATAAATAAAATTAAAAAAAATTAAATGCAAACGCAACTGAGTGCTGATGTATATTTCAAAATATGAAGAATAAAAAAAAATAAATGCAAACGCAACTGAGTGCTGATGTTTATTTCAAAATATGAAGAATTAAAAAAATCAATATTATATATTGTGGGAAAAACTTGTAACTAATGTTCTTCAATATACTTTATTGAAATTCATTTTTTTCTCTTGTTACTCCTTCATAAAAGTGTTATTCATTTTATCTCTTTTATAGCGTCCATTCGTTTAAAGCAACCAATTAATTTCAGCCTTAATAAAATGTACAAGAGTAAATAATTAAATTACTATGAAATTTAATGAGGGCAAAAGTAAGCAAAATGCTCTACATTTTACGATAAATACCTTCAATTAATATTCCCAAAAAGTTTCAATATTCAATATAATTATTTAACTTTTCTTTTAATTGGTATTCAATAGATCTGAAGATATCATGGATACCAATTAAAATAAAGAGTTAAGTTGTACTTACTATAAAATTTAATGTTTGTCTATATGATCGAAAATGTGTAACTGTCCGATAACTTGGAATTACCTTATAAAAATTGAATTGATAACATATCTCAAGATAATATTTATGTTATATTTTTGTTGTAGTTACCCATGTAATGTTTACTTGTGCTCAGTCTTCTGGTAGTAGACATCAGAATAATTGTGTAGCAATTGAACACTCGATAAGTTTGATGATATTTTTCCCTTAAATATTTTGGTGGGTCTTCATAGACCTTAAAAGAATTATATCGTAAACATTTATGTAGAATTTATTGGTAAGTTCACCCCCAATAATTTTAGTTCGAACTATAAGTAATTGGGAAAGAAAATTATTTACTTTAAAGCCACAATTGAATTTCTGAACGCTGCGTGAAAAGAAAAGGCTCTTGGCCAAATTTTTAGCTACATTGTTTTGAACGGAACCCTTCACACTTTTTTCACCCATGTTTTTTTCTTCACGCAAGTGAGAAGAGTTCCGTTTAAAACAATTGCAGCTTAACTTTTTGCCATGAGCTTTTTTAACGTGGCGGTGAAAAACTGACGCGTCAATCAGTGGCTTCGGAAATTTTGTTGCCAAATATACATATTATCAATAATTAATTGAAATTTTTAATCAATTCTAGGAAATTCATTCATTTTGACAGAGTTTGCTGTACATGATAGAAATGAGAAAATTTAGAGTGTGACGTCACGGAATCAATATGACAGCCACCAGTGAGTGGTGATCAAATGCTTTATTCAATGAAGTAACTTTTCATTCTATGAACTTTGATTGGTCAAAGTTTGGGACCCTTCTCTTCCCTTCACCACAGACAGCTTCAGGATAGAGCCCCTGGGGGCGAAGTAACCAATGAAGTTATTCATAAATGTTTCGAATTTAAGTCTTTTAAGGTCTATGAAGACCCACAAAAATGTTTGAAAGGTAAATGAGGAGAAGAGAGTTCTGCTTTCTCAATCACTTCATTCTTGTTCTGATGTCTACTACCAGAAGACTGAGCACATGTTAATAAAAATTGCATGGGTAACTGTAACAAAAATATTACACATTGCGTTTGAGTTTTAATTATTAATAATAAATATTTTGCTAAACTTACCAATTCAAGTGATGTATTTCGGTTCACTTTCGAGTTATCGGATGATTACTCATTTCCGTTCACATTAAAGGAAAATATATAATAATTAAAATAACGAGTAAAATAATATTATTTTTCTTGTATGAACGAAAATGCGAAACCGGTCGATAACTCCGAACTTACCCTACGTCTAATTTACGAGATTTAAATGAACGAGAAGCTGTTATGCTGCAAGGAGTTACTTACATGGGGTTACTGAAGTAAAAATATACCTGTGTATTTATACTTTGTAACATTTAGTTTAAGTGATTTCTCTATATATATTCTGAGTACATCATTTCAATGCAGTAAATGTACTACTATTTAGTATGAACATAACATTAAAAAAACTCTACCTAGGACTTATAGTTCAATTAAATGCATCTTTTAAGGCTAACTGTTTCAATTTTTAATATTTAAATATAAAATTTGTATAAAAATAAATCACTGTAAGAAGGAACCAGTTGCCAACATAGGGTTAAGAAATTGCCAACATAGGGTTAAGAAGTTGCCAACATAGGGTTAAGAAATTTCACCAGATGAGAATCTATTAAATATAGAAAAATATCTAATAATTACGTTTAATAAACTTTTATTTCAATTAGTAGCTATCCATGTACAGAACCGAAAATCTATATTTTATAATTTAACTCGTTCAGTACCTGTTGTCTATTTCTGGAGGAATCAATTAATGAAATGGGTTTAGGTTTATATTTAAATTTAAAAAAGTATTATCGATACATACAGGTTGTCCGACACTTTTGTTGCCAAACTTTAACATAAGGTTGTATTCGTCGAAATAAACACTTTATATTCTATGAAGGTATGGTCTAAAATGCTTCATACCCCTTCATAAAAGTGTTCTAATTTTCCTCTCTTTTATAGCATCCATTCGTTTAAAGCGACCAATTAATTTTAGTCTTAATTAAATGTACAAGGGGAAATTTAACTATTTTATGAATATTAAATGACTGAAAACATCTTGTAAGCAAAATGCTCTAAATTTACGATAAATATCTTCAATTAATATTCCCAAAAAGTTTCAATATTCAATATCAGTTTGTTCCAATTAATCAAATAATACATAACTAGCGGTACTCGTGGATATTCCACGGTTTTATCGCACAGATTGATGACGTGTGAGTAAATTTAATAGCTGAAACAAAATGTTGGTTTGAATCAAATGAAACTTATAATAATGGAATTTAAATAATACGTGAATTAATTAAACAAAACGTGACTTGTACTACAATAATCTTATAACACTTCTTTAAAGGCCACATTCTTAATAATAGTTCTTCCAGCTTTCCTTCCTTGTTTGTAGTTAACCTTAACTCGGACATCCGACAATTTACGGGCTCTCGAAAAGGCACCGTAGAGGTTTTTATACCAACCGTGTTAAACGTCTGTCCCTGTGATTTGTTTATTGTCATTGAATACGATAAACGAACTGGAAATTGACTTCTCAAGATAATTTTGTGTAATATTTTTGTTGCAGTTACCCATGCAATGTTTATTAACATGTGCTCAGTCTTCTGGTAGTAGGTATCAGAACGAAAATGAAGTAATGAGGACAGAAACTATTTCGTGTGTTTGAATATTTTTGTGGGTCTTCATAGACTTCAAAAGAATTAAATCGTAAACATTAATGAAGAACTTTATTGGTAAGTTCACCCCCAGTAATTTTAGTTCAAACCACAAGTAATAGGGAAAGAATATTATTTGCTTTTAATTATGTGTCACCAAATTGAGAAGACATTCAGTGACGTAAGAAATTTTAATGTCAAACATACAACTTATAAATATTTAATTGATATTTTTAATCGATTCTATTCCTCGTCAAATTAGGAAACTCATTCATTTTTGACAGAGTTTGATGTACATGATCGAAATGAGAAAATTTAGAGTGTGACGTCACGGAATCAATATGGCAGCCACCAGTGAGTGGTGATTAAATGCTTTATTCAATGAAGTAACTTTTCATTCTATGAACTTTGATTGGTCAAAGTTTGGGCACCTTCACTTCCCTTCACCACAAACATCTTCAGGATAGAGACCCTGGGAGCGAACTACCCAATGAAGTTATTCATAAATGTTCAGGATTTGATTCTTTTAAGGCCTATGAAGATCTTCATAAATATTCAGAAAGATGGAAAAATTGCCACTTTTTTCATTACTTCATTCTTGTTCTGATGTCTACTACCAGAAGACTAAGCACATGTTAATAAAACCTGCATGGGTAACTGCAACAAAAATATTGCATATTCGATTAAGTTTAAACTATTTTACAATCAATATTTTGCTACACTTACCAATTCAAGTGTTTTATTCTGGGTGACTTCTGAGTTATCGAACGATTCCACATTTTCGATCACATAAGAAAAAACTAATTAAAGCTATTATTTGTCTTATGCGATTCTTTTTCTTCTTATATAACTATATTATATTATATTTCTTATATGAAAATTAAACTTGAAAATTATGATTTATGATCATTATGATCTTCAACTATGAGGTCTGAATTTTTGTGTTAGGTTCACTTATTATAATGTGTAATATTTTTTTCTATTTTCATAAGGTAATTCAAATACAAAATTGATATACAATCGGCAAAGTATTTTAATGTTCTTCATAAATTTCTTATGATTTGAATCTTCTAAATGAAGACCAATAGAATATTGAACTGCAGGAATATTGTGGGTTTCTAATTTTTCCTATGTCTACTACCTACAGGAGAATGCCAAATAAACATTGCATGGATAGCTGCAACAAAAATAGTTATTTGTGGTACCTCATATAGGTTAAGTTTAGAGTTATCTGATGGTTCCACCACATAAAGAAAAAAGTAACTCATTAAGTAACTCATCCGGTAACTCATTAAGTAACTCATCCGATAACTCATTAAGTAACTCATCAGGTACCTCATCAGCGATATATGAAAAGTAGCTATCCAGATCATCAAACTGAATATCGTTATAGCCATTGGTTTGAAGATGAAGTCCCCACACTTCTTACAGAGTGTCAACACATTAACTACGCCATCTTCTACAATCTATACATATTCTACAACAGTATACATAATAAATCAACTCTTTCCATTACTTTCAGAGCCATGCCCACTTCGACCGTACCTCCTAATTCAGCAAACTCTTTTCCTTTCTAGTTGCTGAAGAAACTTTTCCACCCCTCTTGTTACTTATACCTGATACTTAGTTTGACAGAGTGCTTTCTGAATCAGAATCAGCGAATACATCAACTAAACGCTTAGTCAGTTCTTGGAGACGTCAGAGCGAATTATATGTTGATGGTTGTATATCTGAGTCATGTAGATGTCTGTCTTTATCGCCAATATTACTGAGCTGGTTGTAGAGAAGAAAAGTACAATGTGTCCAGAGGTACAAGTACAACCATGATGAGGAGAATCCTTTCACTCTGTTCATAATCTTGGTTCTCACTGAAAGGGGCGGTGGGAGACGAGCGACATACTGAATGTACCCTTGTACCAAATGTCAGCCTCAATGGATTTCAACAAGAAAATCAACTGAAGACTTGCAATCAAATGACGCTGAAACACGTCTAGTCTTTAATTCTTACACGATCGTCTTGTTCTTCGTCAGAGCACAGTAGATTTCTAGGACTCCAATAGCAACTACTATCATGAGATAGATGACACTCCAAGGTGTCCCTGGTTAGGACCTGATGAAAAGTCCAGCCTTCGATTTCTACCCGGCATTGGACGAGTGACGTCCTCTAAATAACACGTGTACGGCATCAGCCCGAAGCTACGGGCACCTGCGCTAAAAATCGTGTAACTTTTATAAAGTTTCAAGAATATTTCGTTCCTTTCTAACATTCCCTCTGTTTGAGAACAATTGATGAACTATTTCATTTGGAAGGGAATTTGCTATTTTCAGTGATGTATTTATTGATGGATGATCATTTATTTGATTATTTTACCTATTCTTCGTTTTATTTGAGATGGTTGATGTTGTCATACAAATGTTTTTTTTTATATTGAATTTTTAAAACAAAAGGACAATATGTCCCTCATTCGATTTATTAATAAAAAAGGAGATTTTGTCCAAAGGTTCACTACTCCTTTTAAAGTATAGCCAAACACTCAAATATCACATTGCTAAAGCATATTTCAAAATAATGTTGTAACTATTTTTGTTAACTTCAACTAACTTTATTGAAATTAAATATTTGTCATTTTTCTTATACCTTCATAGAAGTGTTATTAATTTTATCTCTTTTATAACGTCCATTCGTGTAAAGCGACCACTTAATTTAAGCCTAACTTAAATGTAACGAAGAAGAAAATTATACTATTTTATGAAAATTTAATGACGGAAAAATCATTTCTGCTAAATACTCTAACTGTAAATATCTCTAATTAATATTCCCAAAAGGTTTCAATATCAGTTTGTTCCAATTAATCAAGTAAAACACAATACGCATTTAGGGTAAGTTCCGAGTTATCGGACAGTTCCACATTTTCGATCGTAAATGAAAAAATTGTTTAATAATTATAATTATTTAACTTATCTTTCAATTGGTATTCAATAGATCTGCAGATATTATTGATACCAATTAAAATAACCAATTAGGTTATATTAGTTTTAAAACTAGTTATTTTGTATGATTGAAAATGTGTAACTGTCCGATAACTCTGAACTTACCCTATTAAAAAAGTTTATAGCATATCTCATGATAATTTGTGTAATATTTTTGTTTCAGTTACCCAAGCAATGTTTATATGTGCTCAGTCTTCTGGCAGTAGACATGAGAACAAGAATGAAGTTTTCGTGTTCATGTGCTGTTATTAATTCATTTTTTCATTCTTAATTTTGTGGATTTTCATAGACCTTAGCAGAAGATATAGTAACCATTTATATAAAACTTTGTAGGTTAGTTCACCCTCAGTAACTTTAGTACAAACCACAAGTAATTAGGTGAGAAAATTATTTCCTTATAATTATGTCACCAAATTGAAAAAAAACTAAGAGATACTAAGATTCATGAAAACCCACAAAATTAAATATGCAAGCATGAAATAAAATTTAAAGACGAAAATAGTAATAATTCACTATTCACCGACAGTATGCCTCCTCTGGGCCAACTCAATTGTCAGAAAAGGCTGGGTAACAAAATACTTGAAAACTGATTTCTGAACTGTAATTTGGTCCTTTTCGCCGAAAACACATTCGCAACATTAAGTTTTCGCCGAACGAAACTCTCTCGGAAAATTTGAAACATTTTAGTAAATTGCGAAGAGTTTTGACCCGCACCGTATATACTTCAATAAAATCAGTGGAAACGGGACACTAAAGCATGAAAAGGGACACTGTAACTGTACACTGTAACTGTACTATATGCGATTCGTAATAAAAGTGTGATACATAGACAGACGGACGCGGTTCTTATTATGTAGGTTATAAAACTTAGATTAACCTGAAAATGTCTTCAGTGAATAGACGAAACGTCCTCACTTTTATATCCATTGTAAATTTATTAAAGAATTATAATGAATAAAATTACCGGAACAAAAATACTTTTTAGAGCCAAAGAAAAATGTGCGTTAAAATGTGAAAAAAAAATAAAACTGAATTGTCATTTTGACAAATTGGAAATATTTAGGGTAAGTTCTGAGTTATCGGACAGTTCCAAATATTCGATTTATAGTAAATATATATTAATTAAAATAAAGAGTCAATATATTCAATTACAGCCTTGGCCAAAAGTATTAGGCCACCTCTGTTTTTCACGGTTTTTGAATTGTAAAAGCCAATGTATATCTTTTGTAATTGAGAATATGGTGCATTCTTCAATATATGATAGTATTAAAATGATGTTTACCGTGCAGCAACCCGTAGTGATTTTTAATCCCTATAGCATCATCTTCACCCATAAGCCCCGTTCAGATTCAGTGCTTCATCATTGTTTATAAGCTTTTTATTATGAATTCTTCCAGGGTTTTTTTTAGGTACAAGCCTATTTATATGTACACATGCCTAAAAAAAGGGAACTGAGTGAATTTGAGAGAGGACAAATCATTGCGCACCATAATGATGGACTTAGTCAACGAAAAATCGCTGAAAAGGTGAAATGTTCGAGATGTGCAGTTCAAACAACTTTAAAACGATTTATGGTTACTAAAGATGTTGAAACTGCACAAAGGTCAGGTAGAAAGAAGTGCACAACACCTCGTGAGGACCGATATCTTATCAGGCAGTCCCTTAGAAACAGGAGAAAAACATCTTCGGAGCTGGCTGCAGAATTTAACGAGGAGAGCGATGCAAAAATTTCTGCAAGAACAGTTAGAAGAAGGCTTTTGGATCATGGTCTGAAAGGGTGTAAAGCTAGAAAGAAGCCGTTCATATCTGAGACCAATAAAAAGAAGCGTCTCCAATGGGCCAAAAATCACTCGGCTTGGACCAGCGAGCAATGGTCTATGGTGATCTGGTCTGATGGAAGTAACTATGAGGTATGTTAACCAAATCATCTAGTGAAATTACCTATTGAAACGCACCACTTTATTGCAGTGTTTGACCTGATAATGACCGAAGAAAAAATATTTCAATGTTTTACTTTTTCCCTCAGATTTTTGGCACCTCTGGCGCGATCTATGTTCGTCGCAGAGTTGGGGAAGCTTATAATGCTGAATGCCTGGTCCCAACTGTGAAACATGGCGGTGGCTCTGTGATGGTATGGGCCTGCATGTCTTCCTCAGGGCCCGGTGAAATGTTTTTGCGTCAAGGGAGAATGACTTCAGCCACTTGCACCGCCATGCTTTCTGAAGTGTTGAGCCCATCCATTGCCATTTTGCACCCGGGAGAGTCTCCAGACAATATTATCTTCCAACAGGACAATGCTCCATGCCACACAGCAAAGAAAAGCCGTGACTGGTTCAAAGAAAAGGGCATCAACATGATGGAGTGGCCAGCTCAGAGCCCAGACTTGAACCCTATTGAGCACTTGTGGGGAACTCTTGGAAAGGCCATTAGAAACATCCCTATTAAGAGCAAAGATCAGTTATACCAAAAACTTAAAGAAGAATGGGGCAAAATTAATCCAGAAAATTGTAAAAGGCTTGTCGACTCCATGCCTAACCGCATAAAGGCGGTTATTAAAGCCAAAGGGGGCTCGACCAAGTATAAGAATAGTTGTTTATTGATTAATATATAATATTCATTTGATTAAAACTAGTTTCATTAACTTTTCTTTGAAAAAACATAAAAAATCGTGGTGGCCTAATACTTTTGGCCAAGGCTGTATATAGTTTTTTATATATGATCGAAAATGTGGAATGGTCTAATAATTCGGAACTAACCCTAAACTTAACGCTTGAATTGGTAACTGTATCTAAAACTCTAATTAAAAATAATTTAAAACTCAAACGCAATATTTTTGTTGCAGTTACCCATGCAATGTTTATTTGTGCTCAGTCTTCTGGTGGTAGACATCAGAACAAGAGTTAAATAATTATGTAGTATATAATACAGTTCTACGATTCAAATATTTTTGTGGGTCTTCATAGACCTTCAAATAATTAAATCAAAAACATGATGATTATGTTCTTCAACTAAGAGGTCTTAGATTTTTGTGCTAGGTTCATGTACAGTAGTGTGATACATTTTTATTTTCAAGAGGTAATTCAAATACAAAGTTGAAATACAAGTCAATAAAGTATTTTAAAGTTTTTCATAAATGCTTACAATTTAATTCTTCTAAATTAAGACAACAAAAACATTTAACATGCAATAGTTAAAGATTAGCGGTGTTGTGTGCATGCGCTCTATCATTTGTGCTAACTCTCAATTTTAGTCTCAATGAAATGTACAAGAGGAAAATTAACTAATTTATGAATACTAGATAACGTAAAACTACTTAATATTCAACATCTGTTTCTTACAAATAATCACATTTGCGATAATATATGAAAGAAGTATATAATTATATAACTTTTCTATTTAATTGGTATTCATTATAGCTGCATGGAGCATGGATACCAATAAAAATAACGAGTTACGTAAGTAATAACTATTAATATTTCAAAAAATTATATCTTCGAATACGTTTAACTGCCAGATAACTCGGAACTTACCATACAAAAAAAGTTTTTAGCACACCATAATTTTGTGCAATATTTTTGTTGCAGTTACCCATGCAATGTTTATATGTGCTCAGTCTTCTGGCACTAGACATCAGAAAAAAATGAAGTATTTGGTTTTCTTAGTTTAATTCTGTGTTGATATTCAATTTTGTGGGTCTTCATAGACCTTAGTAGAAGGAATAGTAATCGTTGATGCAGAACTTTAATTGTTAGCCAACAGAGACCCTGGGGACGAACTAACCAATGAAATTATCCAACAATGTTCAGGATTTAATTCTTTCAAGGTCTATGAAGACCCACAAAAATTATTTGTAATAAAGTAATAATACCTTAACTCCATTCTTGTTCTGATGTCTACCACCAGAAGACTGAACACATGTTAATAAACATCGCAAGGGTAACTGCAACAAAAATGGTCTCTTTTGTAGTTTAGAAATGCGGTTGGTTAAATGTAATGACAAATTGTACCAAATACCATAGGAAAAAAAAAAAAAAAAAAATACATTATATAGAGTAATTAGTACTTTTCTGGGGGGATTAGATTTTTAGATTTAATTTAGATTTTTGTCTATAGGTAAATGAATTTAATTTCATTTGTATTTACAATATTAGACCTGCCAATTTTAACGGAATTTAGATGCTAATTTCTTTTTAAAAGCATATCAGGAAATAAGATTTACTGGGATTTATTATTAATTGATTAGCTGATAACAAGTTGTTAACCAATATGAGATGGCTATTAATAATTAACTAATATGAATTTCAGTGATAAAGTTGAATCACCAGCAAACAGAGTAAAATAAAGTTTAAACATCATGAAACAAATACCCCCAAAACACTACCCTGGGGTACACCACTAGTCACTACTCGCCAGCCAGCACTCGCACCATTACCAAAAACACGTCAGTTCACCCCGATAGGTAAGAGCGGAACAAGAGAGTGGGTACCCTTACCATAGTCAGATAATTTGGATAGTTTTATGTCATTGGACACAGAGTCAAACGCTTTCTTTAGAGCAAGAAAATGGAAAAGAGTAGCTATCCATCATCCAAAGAAGAGAATAGGGACGCAAGGGGCGAATAATCGTGCAGTTGAGTACGGGGCGAATCTTGCGCACCACAAGTTTAACCCTTTGGCGACTTAGGTATAATACCTCGCACTTAATTTCATTTATATAAAATAGGCTTAAATGTCACAGAAATGCCTTGAATCATCTTATTACAGTCGTGTTGTAGTGACTCTCGTGACGTTGTCAGATGCGTAACTACTAATTTTGAATTTCCATATACCAATTTTATTGCATCAAAGATCGCCATATTGCCGGAGGTAGCAAGTATTAATAAAAAAGTGAGTTAATTATTGATATGTATACAGTTTTTATTAATATGCGAGGTATTTCCATGATAGAACAACCTTTATAAGTTAATTGTACAAGCTTTTTGGAGTTTTTGTAATTCGTGAGTAGTACAGGGTGGGGCGTAAGTTTGGAAGCAAATGAAAGTGCATATTATAATCCAACGAAAAATATATTTAATAATTTACAGTTATGTATTATTACATAAGGGTTTTAAGAATTCAAAAATCATAAATTTATTCAAAATGTCCCCCCTTGTTTTTAATAACAGCCTCAAATCTCCTCCGAACTCCTCCTACTGCGGCACGCAACTGTTCTTGTGAAATTTCCTTCCAAGATCTCTGGAGCGAACGCTTTAAATCATCCACACTGCGATGGAATTTACCACAGGCCTTTGATTCAAGAATGGACCATACCGAAAAGTCCATAGGATTAACATCTGGGGAGCAGGGAGGCCACATTTCTTTGGACCAAAACCGTGGAAGATGGTCATGGCACCAGTTTTGAGTGACATTTGCAGTATGTGAAGTCTTGCTGAAATGTCCATAGAGTGTCATTACCGAAGTGATCCTTAGCTGACTCCAACATTAGCGTCAAAATATTCTCAATATAACATTTAGCATTGATTTTGGCGCCTTGTTCCACAAAAATTAAAGGAGATCTCCAAGTTTCTGAAACGGCGGCCCAGACCATTACTGAAGCAGGTTTCATGGTTCTGTGGACAGTTTTTTGGTTGTATGGTATGTCTTTTGCACTTTTACCAATTATTCTGTCATTCCTCCGGTTGTGAGCCATTTCCACTGTGAAATTTTTTTCGTCAGACCAAACAATTTCACCAGCCGTGCCAGACTTCAATTCTCTCAGAAGTGCTTTGCTTCTCTCCAATCTCTTTTTCTTTACAGCTTTTGACAGAGTCTGTCTCTTTTGGAGGGTGAAAGAGGACATCTTTAGGTCTTCTTTGACAACTCTTCTCATTGTTCTGGGACTCACATTAGCTGTTTTGGCTAACAATCGTATTGACCTTTTCGGGTTCCTCCTGATCTTCTCTCGGGCACATTTTATCAGTTGTTTGGTGCGTTGTGAGCGTGGTCTACCACTTCTTGGACGATCAGTCAAGTCTCCTCTCTCATTAAAACGCTTCACACACTTCCAAACAGTCGATCTCGCTATTGAGAGAGTCTTTGAAATGACGGAATCTGACTTCCCGGCACGGTGTAGAGCAATAATGGCTTCTCTTTTGTCTGACATTTTTGAATTGACTAAATTTTTGTAAAAAATAACACTGCCACGTCATAATGTAGTGTCTCTACTATAGTTCAAACCCTATCACCTACTTAGGAACTTATTTTTAAGAATTATATTAATGTTTGAAAAATTGCTTCCAAACTTACGCCCCACCCTGTAAATATTCAATATTTTTACGGATTGTGATTTATTGTCTCACTTGGGACTTACTATTACAATGAAAATCCCACTTGTGTTATACGATGGGAAAATATATTCCTTTGTACGCAAAATTGTTATTTGCTGGTTCAACTAATTCAGCAGATGCATCAAAACTAGAGAACTACAGAATAAATCAGTAGTTTGGTCTTGCTGGCCTAGGGGCCCAGTGGGACAATACATCCCAATGGGAAATGTGAGTGGGATCATATGTCCCATAAAACATTAAATCAAGAAAATAATTTCACAGATCGATTAAGAAGCCTTCAAACAATTCGTAAGTATATAAAAAAATGTAACAAAAAGTTACACAGGACTCAAAAGAAAAAAAAATCGGCGCGAAACGGGTAAAGGCTAAACTTGTGGTGCGCAAGTTTAAAAGTATACATGGACGCATGAAAGCTACTCCCAGAATGCAGACACTTACCAAGGAATGTGACGGAAAGCACCGGTGACTGCAATCCTGTATGGAAGAGGAAAATGAAGAGGTGTCATTAATTGAAGCCTATAGCCTACGAGTCTACCTAACACAAAATCTGAGACCTCGTAGTTGAAGAGCATAACCCTAGAAGAACATAACAATCAAAATATATATTAGAAAAATAAAAAATAAAACATGTTAAATAATAATGAAGTTAACGAGTAAAATAAATTATATTCATCTATTAAATGTTGGACTATTACATTAGATATATTTTTGTTTATAGTTAAGATATAATCTTGATATGAAAATTACAGGAAGTATTTAGTTAGGTTATTTTAAATAGCAGATGTTAAACTGTAAATAACAGATAAAATTACTATAACAAACACAGGGAAAATGACATGGAATAAATTAGTGCAATGGTAACATTTGTGCAAAGAATAATTAACTATATATCTCAATAGAAATAACTATTATGAATTAATTAGCGATGTAAATACATCAGATAACAGATACGTCTGTACGATACCGCTATCATTAATCTGTCAAACAAAATAAACTAAAAACAAACAGTTGTACACTTTAGAAAATAACTAGGATGATAAATACACTGGGGTAAGTTACGAGTTATTGCACGGTTACACATCTTCGATAATATAAGAAAAAATAAAATAACTAAATTTAAAAAAATATATATTATTTTTCTTTACTTAAATGATCACAAATGTGGAAAAGTCCAATAACTCGAAATTTACCCTATTAAAGAAAATACGAATCAATGATTTATAAACTGGTTAGTGAGACCCAACTGTCGCAGCCACACCTGTACATTCACTATACAGTCTGTACTAACATCTGTTTTTGAGAAGGTATCAATTCATGTTAATTAGTGCAATAAAGTATATTGTTTCTCTCCAAATAAGACTTATGGTGTATTATTCGATAGAATGTAATATTGTTAGTAACAGTTTTTCCATTTCAAACTGGGCTGTTCATCTTTATTTCTTTTAATTACTTTATCTTTCTATTCAGATTAACCTGAAAATGTCTTTAGTGAATAGACGAAACGTCCTCACTTTTATATCCATTTGTAAATTTATTAAAGAATTATAATGAATAAAATTACCGGAACTAAAAATACTTTTTAGAGCCAAAGAAAAATGTGCGTTAAAATGTGAAAAAAAATAAAACTGAATTGTCATTGGGACAAATTGGAAATATTTGGGGTAAGTTCTGAGTTATCGGACAGTTCCACATTTCTGATTAGCCAAGAATATATGTCAATTAAAAGAATTATATATTGTTAATATGAAAAACTATATATTTTTCACATGATCAAAATTAAGGATCGTTCGATAATTTGGAGCTTACAATAACCACAACTATTGTAGGTATACTGTACCTAAAAAATTAAATAAAAATAATTTAAACACAAACGTAGTGTATAATATTTTTGTTGCAGTTACCCATGCAATGTTTATTAACATGTGCTCAGTCTTCTGGTAGTAGACATCAGAACAAAAATAAAGTTAAGAAATAAGCAGATTTTTTTCCTCCTTGATTATTTATTGTTTTCTAAATATTTTTATGGGTCTTCATAAACCTTAAAAGAATCAAATTCAGAACATTTATGAATAACATCATTGGGTAGTTCTCTCAGAACCTCTATCCTAAAGCTGTCTGTGGTGAATGGAAGAGAAGGGGCTCAAACTTTGACCAATCTAAGTTCATAGAATGATGAAGAGTTGGATTTTTTAACTCTTTACTCATCCAGGTTACTATATTTTTATTGAATAAGAAGAAAAAGATGCCTAGTTCCCTGAAGTGATCCAAATTCTAGCTTCAATTTCTAGAAGGCGTTCATTGTGTTTTAAACCTGTGTCAAGTTAGGAAGTGAAGTGTCTCTTGTGTCTATTCTATCATCTTAATAAGTTATTCTTTCTTTACCTTGTCAATCTCTTAAATATACTTGTTCAATTCTAAATGTTACAGTTTTGGTAACTGTTATTATAAGTAAATAAACATTAAGTACGCGATTAAATATTGACGCGATTAAATATTGCTTATAGGCACGCAACTTTAAATATTAAATTTCTCCTCTTTTTCTATTTTTGCTACTTTTCTGTCGATTGTTTCAAATTCTGTAAAATTTATGCATATTTCCAGGTAAATTTCTCACACTTTCGTAATAACTTTTTATCAGTGTTGATGGAACTTTGATTTGGGTCAGTCTGAAAACTGAATCTAGTTTTGTGCTCTCTAGTGGTGAGTTTCTTATTTACTCTTATAAATCTTTTCTATGCATACTAGATTTCTATATTTCCGATATATAATTTAAACTATGTATTATTTTTATTATGTTGTGAATGGGTTTAGTTGAACCTGTGGGTGCTGTATTGGATTGAGCTGGTTTAAATCTAAACAACTCTGACCAAGGAACGCTTATGGTGCACCGGTCCATAGTGACATTCGGGCATACAATCATTTGCAAGTACAAGGTTCTGAGGACCTGCACGATGACTATCGCTGTCATAGATTAAAATAACCTCTCTGCTCTTTCTGATTAGCACCTGCTTCAATTCTCTTTCCCATATTCGCTAACTTCGTATACTACTTCATTTAATTAAGCTTATAGAAGTTAAATGTTCTGTTTTGTCCTGGTCCGCAGGAGCTCTCGTACTTGGGGCCTGGAGACTAAAATCCCTTGATACATAGCGGACCACAGTCTTCATTGGAGGCTTCACAAAGAGTTTCCAGTTGTTGGTGGAAGTTCACAAAGACTGACTAGCGTGAATCCTAACACCTGCCAACCCCCCCCCCCTCCCCTTCAGCCCAAGTTACCACAAACTTACTCCTGAACAATTTAAATTTAAGTGTTTATTCTAGGGCTTAATAGGTAGTTTAGGTTTGTAAATATTGTTTTGGTGATCAGCTCAAGTATTTGTATTTTTTCTGTCAATTATCCAATTAAACTTAGCGTAATTTATTCATTCAAATATTTTATTTTTCCTACTATACAGTAGGTGGTGCCCAATTTTACTTGCAAAATCCTGATACCATATCAGGTCGAACAGGACCTAATTGTACGACGTCGTGTGCATGCACACAACGCTACAATGAAAAGTTACTTCATTGAATAAAGCATTTGATCACCACTCACTGGTGGCTGCCATTTTGATTCAGTGACGTCACAGTCAAAATTTTCTCGTTTCGATCATGTACAGCAAACTCTGTCATAAATGAATGAATTTCCTAATTTAACGAGACGAGAATTAGAATTGATAAAAAAAATCATCAAATTAATGATCAATTAATTATTCTTACGTAACTTAATGTCTTTTCAATGTGGTGAAACTTGACTAAAATTATATATTTTTTTACCCAATTACTTTTGTTTCGAACTAAAATGACCATGGTGAAGTTCTTTCTAAATATTCACTATTTCTTCTACTAAGGTCTATGAAGACCTACAAAATATCAATATAGGAAATATTGCAAATAAAAAATTTAATAGGAAAGTATACTTCATTCTTGTTCTGATGTCTACTACCAAAACACTGAGCACATCTACCTGAGCATTGCAGGGGTAACTGCAACAAAAATATTGCACAATGCTATCGAGTTATAATTATTCTATTTTGCTACAGTTACCAATTCAAGTGCTGTCTTTATGCTGAGTGCAAAATTATCAAACGATTCCACATATTCGATCATATGAAAACAAATATATAATTTTACATATTGACTCTAAATTTTGAATACAAATATTTTTTACTTTTAATCGAAAATGTGGAACTTCAGATAACACAGAACTTACCCTAAATATTTCCAATTGAACCAACTGACAAATCAGTTTTATTTTTTCACATTTGAAAGCACATTTTTATTTAGCTCTAAAAATTATTTTTGTTCCGGTAATTTTATTCTTTATAATTCTTTAATAAATTTACAAATGGGTATAAAAGTAAGGACGTTTCGTCAATACACTCAAGACAATTTCAGGTTAATCTGAATAGAAAGATAAAGTAATTAAAAGAAATAAAGATGAACAGCACAGTTTGAAATGGAAAAACTCTTACTAACAATAATTCGGAACTTACTCTAAACACAACACTTGAATTGGTAAGTGTGGCAAAAATATTTATATGAATAATTCAAACTCATAGGCAATTTTTATTGCAGTTACCCATGCAATGTTTATTTGTGCTCAGTCTTCTGGTAGTCGATGGTCTTATTTCTAATAAAAAAATTTGTGTGGAGGATTAATGAAACCCAACTTGGGTGGAAATTTATATAAAATTTTAAATAGTTACTGATAACACATATGGTGAACAGATTGTATGAATTTAAATTTACTAAGTGAACAGAGGATATAAATTTTAATTTACTAAATGATACATTGGAAACTAAAATAAGGCAAAACTAAGAAAATAGATATAATGAAGAACGAATTTTGCAAAGAATATAAATTGGGGTGTCGAGAAAACCCAAAGTCATATCCCACAGGGAAATGACGACACCCCAAGAAAAAAAATTAAAAGGAAATTCATTTAGTGTTCACGGAGAAATGGTCATATCTAATATATTTTTGATAGGCGTCACTGCGCCATCTACCAGCTAGTTTTATGAGGTGAGATGGTTCACCCATTTTGGCCAAATCAGTGGTTCGTCCAATTCTGAACGAATGGGTGTTATATCTATCTGGAGAAACACCAGTGATGGAAATAGCGGTTTTCAGGGTATTTACATAGTACCGTCTGGTAATCGGTTTTAAATTTTGAAGAATAAAGAGAGGTCCAGGAGAGTCTCCTCTACGCGATACATAATCTAGGAGAGAAACAACGGGACAGTTTTTATTCTTTGAAGGAGGAAGTAAAATTGTAACTGGTTCGGATGAATGCTTGTAAGAGGTAAAATTGATTTTTACCAATGGGGGAGAGGGAGGGGAGCGAATCGAGAAATTATGCAATTGTAAAGTATGATTAGTTTTTGGACAATGAACTATTTCACTGACCCTTAAACAACAGTAATAGCACAACAGAAAAAGAGACTTGAAAAGGAAAAACTCGTATTCTGGTAGTAGGTTGTGTAATACTACGATAATTTCATCAAGAAAAACAGAAGATATTGGTAAAAGACAGACAGAAGCAACGTGACTTTTTGATTTTTCTGCGCCCTTCAATATACGTGTAATCACGTAAGAAGCAGTAGGATCAGTTTCATTATATAATTTATGTACAGTGGCAATAGCGGAGAGATGAGACCGGATGGTACTAGTTTTTAAGTTAAGATTTAGCAAAAAGATTATGAACAATGCTACGGTATTTGAATTAAATGGGAAGGTCTGATTAATTTTGTGTGAAGCTATGAAATTTGTGAATTTGTCCCAGTAACGTTTGTAATTTAAAGGAGTGTTAGACTCATAGGATCTAGCTACAAGACTATTTACAGAAGCTTGAAGTTGTGAGGTCGAAGGTGCTGTGGGATAGCCGTAGGTAGACTGTCTAGTCCACTCGTAGCTAGCATCGCCAAAGGTGCCTGTGCACGAGAAAGTAGGTCACATAAAACATTTATTTTACCAGGGATGTGAGTGGCGTGAAATTTGATATTGTGCTTTAAGAAGAGAAGGACAAGAGGTCTCAACAGTTTCATGACATCTTTATTCCGAGAAGTTTGCTTATTTAAAGCAGATACTACAGAGCTATTGTCACAGAGAAAATTTATGCTGGAATTACTGAACGAAGTTACAAAAACATTGACCAATATATAAATAGGGTAAAGCTCTAGCACTTGAATATCAAACTTCTTCCATCTCTCGGGAAATTTACCGTAAAAGAAATGAGTTTTATATATTCCTCCATAGCCGAATTTAGAGCTATCAGTATGAAGATTAATGTCAACCGAGTTTAATATAGCACGTGGCTTAATAATAGTAACACCATTATAATGTTTGAGAAATTGAAGCCAAAGGTTCAGGTCCTCTTTCATATGTGCTGTTAGTTTGACAAAATGGTGAGGTTTCTTTACTCCTATTGTGCAGTCATATAAACGACGCAGAAAAGGGCGACCAGTTGACACTACAGAGCACGAAAACTGAAGTTTCCCTAAAATTGATTTCAGTGATCTCAAAGTACAGCTCGAAGTATTTAAAAGGTCTACAATAGTGTCTGCATAATCTATTAATTTTTCAACTGGTAGTCTAGCCACCATAAGATCGGTGTCTAATTCGATTCCTAGAAAAGTTAGGCACCTAGTTGGTCCTTCGGTCTTATGGTACGCAATGGGTACACCTATAATTTGACATAAATCATAGAAAGAAGATAAGCAGCGAGAGCACTCACTAGGTGTATCTGCAATGAAAAGAAAATCATCGAGAACTTTGACGATATGTGTAATTTTATAGTGATAATGCAGGATCCATTTAATAGCATCAGAGAATCTTTCAAAAATCTTACAAGAGCTTGAGCATCCCATAGGCAAACATTTATCAAAATAAAATTTATCTAAAAATTGAAATCCGGTGAGGTGATATTGTGATGGATGCAGAGGTATTATTCGAAACGCATCAGCTATATCAACCTTAGCCAGATAGGAAGTATTATGAGTTTGTATTATTTTTATCGCATCGTCCAGATTGGCATACTGCACTTTGGAATCATTCTTGTCTATATTATAGTTGACGGCGTCCGAGTTGTAAGGGTATGAAAGATTATGTAAGAGACGATACTTTTCTGAATCTTTTTTCTGTCTCAACGCTAAAGGTGAACATTTAAAATTTAATAGAGGAGGTTCATCGTAAGGACCTGATATACGAGAGGAAAATAATTCTGAGGACAACTTTTCATGTACGAGATCAGGATTTTCGGAGACTGAAAGAGAATTTTTGCAATGCAAATTGCTATCTGTACCTGTAAAATTCAAGTAGAAACCCTCTGAAAAACCTTTTATCACGTACTCAGAGTCTTTGTATCCCTCTAGTAACGGGACAAGTAGTTGTACTTGAACCGGGGAGGGCAAATTGTCGCTGGTCTGAGAGGCATTGGAAAAGTGGATGTGGTCCACGACATTTGGGGCACTGGTGATTGTACCTGCATTTTGCGACGAGACAGTGTATTCCTTTCGTGTGGTGGCGAAAACAAAACCCTCCAGGTATTTTCATCATGTTATGATGGTTTTGAGGACCGTCGAAGCTCTGGCGGAATGGACGAATTGGTTGTTTTGGAAACGTAGCTTTTATTTGTAGGTCGACACGTATGTTCGTCCAAGGACAACGATTAAACTCTCTGTCTTTCCTGAAGCAAGCATCATAAAACGACCAATTAAAACCTTGATCCATCAGGTCTTTGATGAACTTCCCGTAGGTGATGACGTCGGTAACTAAAGACGGAAATTTTCGGGAGTAGACAGCTAGGTAATCATCAAAGGCCTTACACCATTCTCTTTCGGAAAGAGGGCGATGCTTCCTGGGCAAGGCAGTCAAAGAGTGTTGTGAGGAGGAGGAGAAAGATAGACTATACGAGTCTTCATGTTCGGGATGCAACAAGGTATAGAAATCTACATATGCATCAGACCATATTTTGGTTTTTATACGTTCGGGCAAATGCTCACCTGCAGGCAGCCCTCCTGTGAAATCTGCTTTTGTTGCGTTGGACTGGTTTCCGACGGAGAAGAGAACCTCACCAGGATTTCCGGAGACTGTAGATGGAGTACCGAGAGACGCAACCGGGGTCTCCGAAGAGGTAGGGTGGCAAAGATGAGGAGGGACCAGCGTGTGGCGTGTTTTGGGACAGAACCAGATTCGTGAGGTATTGCACCTGTTTTGTCAACTCTACGACAGAATCTTTCAAGGAAGGGTCAGATACAGAGCGGGCTTCCGAAGAGTCGCTCTTGTCACAATCTGAAGATGCAACTGTTGAAGTTCGTTTAGACCTCCGTGCCTTCTTTGCTTTCAGTGGTTTTGTAGTGCCAGAACTTATTCCCTTCATATGTCGTGGTTTAACAGAGGATTTTTTTTCGTTCGTACGCGCAGAGGGTCCAGACGTACGCTTCGAAGAGCCAGGGTTTTCTAATACCTGTGCACACGTACCTGAGACAGAGCTAGGTCCATTATCAATGTGTGAAATGGCAGAAAGGTCTACGCTCTTCTGAAGAGGGAGAGTCTCTTTCCTCAGTGACGAAAGGAGAGGCTCTGAGTTTTTCATAAGAAGGGGCTTAAAGCCTTCAACATTGTCCGATACCCCAACACGAGGGTAGGGATCTGTCGAGATATGTCGCTTAGAAGAAGCATCTTGTCCAAATTTTGATCTTTTTGAAGACAAATCTGAATCTGAAGTCGCTCCTTTTCTTTTATCAGAATCCATATCACAAATTTTATAAAACTGAAAGAAATTGTGGTTAGTGAACCGTAAAAAGCTTGCTAAGGCAAGAGACATTGAACTAGACATTGAACTAGTTATGCTGGAACAACACATCCAAGTTGGAGAGATTTCAGTGGTGTTTTCAGAGCACATCAGCCTTTTCAATGGCACACAAGAGTTCTAAATTATCTAACTAAAAGTTTGAAATCAAAAGTGAAGAAATAAATACAAAATTTTTCTAATTGTAATCTGAAATGCAAGGTAGGATTTTAATACAGTAGAAATTTGTAAGAGATAGAGAGATAACAGTAGTCACTTCCAAAATAGATCGGAAGTGCCTAGATTGTTAAATCAAGAAGAAAATTTTAAAATAATAAGACATCCTGCACACAAAGATATGGATGCTTCTCATCCATATTATTGTGGGTCTTCATATATCTTAAAGAAAAAGTCGTAACCAATTATTTAGACTTTATTGGTTAGTTCACAGACAGTAAATTTAGTTCGAAACATGAGTAATTGGGTAACAAAATTATTTGCTTTTAAATTATGTGTCACCAAATTGAAAAAACATTCAGTGACGTAAGAAATTTGATAGCCAAACATTCATCTTATCAATAATTAATTGATATTTTTAATCAATTCTAATCCTCGTCAAATGAGGAAATTCATTCATTTTTGACTGAGTTTGCTGTACATGTTCAAAATGGGAAAATTTAGAGTGTGACGTCACGGAATCAATATGGCAGCCACCAGTGAGTGGTGATTAAATACTTTATTCAATGAAGTAACTTTTCATTCTATGAACCTTGATTGGTCAAAGTTTGGGCCCCTTCTCTCCCATTCACCACAGACAGCTTCAGGATAGAACCCCTAGCGGCAAACTAACCAATGAAGTTATTCATAAAATGTTCGAGATTTAATTCTTTAAAGGTCTATGAAAACCCATAAAAATATTTGAAAGACGAAAAAGCAATAAGGAGGAGAAAGAAGCTGCTTATTTCATTAAATCATTTTCGTTCTGATGTCTACTACCAGAAGACTGAGCACAAAAAAACATTGCATGGGTAACTGCAACAAAAAAATAACCTATTGCGTTTGAGTTTAAATTATTTTTCATTAATATTTTTGCTACCGTTACAAATTCAAATGTTGTATTTAGGCTGAGTTCCTAGTTACCAATCGATTCTACATTTTCGATCATTTAGATTAAAAATATAAAATAATTAAAATAATGACTTAAATTATAATAATTCTCTAACATGATCGAAAATATGGAACCGTTTGCTAGCTCAGAACTTACCCTACGTCTAACTGAACGATTGCACCATAACTGTTATGGTGCAAAGAGTTACTTACATGGGGTTACTGAAGCAAAAATATACCTGAGTATTTATACTTTGTAACATTTAGATTAAGCGATTCCTCTATCTAAATTCTGATTATTTTGGTTCAAAGCAGTGATGTACTACAATTTATTTCGAACATATTCAACAAAATATAAGATATATTCGAAAAATGACATATAAGTTATAATTCAATTAGATGCTTTTTTCAAGGCTAACTGTTTCATTTTAAAATTTCAATATAGAATTTTATATAATATATAGAATTATGTAGTTACCGTGAAATAAACATCGCAAATATTGGTCATCGTTTTCTATGTCTACGTACGGTAATAACTTCGAGACGTGCCTCGCAATTATTTCAGCTTCTATACAAGCTAGATAAAATAAAAGCAGGGTCTGCCTGTATTTCATATCACTATCAATTTCATTTCACAAATTGCAAAATGTGAATAAAATTGATGATTTGTATTTACTGTATTTGTTTAGAGTATCAGACGATAATCTAATTGAATAAGAATGGGAATTTGAGTTTGTTTGAATATTGCTTAGCAGATCTGGATCATAGTCTAGAATATTAATTGTATTACTTACATGAATGCCTATTTCATATTTGAATAAATTATCAATATTCAGTATATCTAACTGAACAAAAATATTAGCCGTGTAAGCCAGAATATCTGCTACCTGAATTACAAGAAATGCTTTTTAATATTTAATTTTGTGGGTCTTCATAGAAGGAATAGTAAATAGGGTGAATAAAACATAGCATGAAATACACACTTGGATGACCTCATCCAGTGAAGACATTAATCTATCCTCAGAGGAAGTACAAATTGAGTCTAAGCCCGTAACTACACGATCCGGAAGGACATCAAAACCAGTATTTATACCAGAAAACACACAGCAAACACGTAAGAAGGCTAAGAAAGCAAGCAAAGAAATAATTAATCAAATATTTGAGAAGTAATTATTTATGCAGAGCTTTATTGGTTAGTCAATTAGAGGATTTAATTTTTTTAAGGTATTTGAAGACACACAAAAATATTTAGAAAACAGAAAAAAATTAACCTGTTCATTTAATTCCTAATTTCCTTCATTCTTGTTCTGATGTCTACTACCAGAAAACTGAGTACATGTTACTGCATGTTACTGCAACATAAATCTTTTAAGTTTGAATTACTTTTATTCATTATTATTCAGAAAATTTAGAATATTTTAGAAAATATTTAGAATTAGATTATTTTAAATATAATGAAACGAATACCCCCCAAAACACTACCTCTGGTCACTACTCGTCAGCCATAACTCGCACCATTACCAAAAACACGTCAGTTCACCCCGATAGGTAAGAGCGGAACAAGAGAGTGGTTACGCTTACCATAGTCAGATAATTTGGATAGCTTTATGTCATTGGACACAGAGTCAAACGCTTTCTTTAGAGCAAGAAAATGGAAAAGAGTAGCTATCCATCATCCAAAGAAGAGAATAGGGTCGCAAGGGGCGAATACTCGAGCAGTTGCGTACGGGGCGAATCTTGCGCACCACAAATTTGAAGATCTAAAGTTGAGGTGTGCAAGATTAAAGGGATAAATGGATGCAGAAAAGCTACTCCGTGAATGCAGTCACTTACCAAGGAATTTGAAAAAAAGGACACAAGCACCGGTGGATGCATTCACGGTTGGAAGAGGAAAATGAAGAAGTGATACTATATGAAACCTACGAGTCTACCTAACACACAATCTAAGACCTCGTAAATGAAGAGCATAACCCTAGCGCTATCCTCTAAAACTCTGTGAAAGACACATAAATAACAACCAATAAAACTATATGAGTTATTTTAAATAGCAGATGTTAAACTGTAAATAACAGATAAAATTACAATAACAAACACAGGGAAAATGATATGGAATAAATTAGTACAATGGTAACATTTGTGCAAAGAATAATTAACTATATATCTCAATAGAAATAACTATTATGAATTAATTAGCGATGTAAATACATCAGATAACAGATACGTCTGTCCGATACCGGTATCATTAATCTGTCAAACAAAATAAACTAAAAACAAACAGTTCTACACTTTAGAAAATAACTAGGATGATAAATACACTGGGGTAAGTTACGAGTTATTGCACGGTTATACATCTTCGAACATATATGAAAAAAAATTAATAACTAAAATATTTTATTTTTAAACAAAAAAAATATATATAAAAATTAATTATTAATTTATTAAAATATATTTTCTGAATGATCGAAAATGTAGAATCGTCCAATAACTCGAAATTTACCCCATGAAAGAAAATACGAATCAATGATTGATAAACTGGTTAGTGAGACCCAACTGTCGCAGCCACACCTGTACATTCACTGTACAGTCTGTACTAACATCTGTTTTTGAGAAGGTATCAATTCATGTTAATTAGTGCAATAGAGTATATTGTTTCTCTCCAAATAAGACTAATGGTGTATTATTCGATAGAATGTAATATTGTTAGTAACAGTTAACCATTTCAAACTGTGCTGTTCATCTTTATTTCATTTAATTACTTTATCTTTCTATTCAGATTAACCTGAAAATGTCTTCAGTGAACAGACGAAACGTCCTCACTTTTATATCCATTGTAAATTTATTAGAGAATTAATAAATAAAATTAAAAAAAATTAAATGCAAACGCAACTGAGTGCTGATGTTTATTTCAAAATATGAAGAATTAAAAAAATCAATATTATATATTGTGGGAAAAACTTGTAACTAATGTTCTTCAATATATTTTATTGAAATTCATTTTTTTCTCTTGTTACTCCTTCATAAAAGTGTTATTCATTTCATCTCTTTTATAGCGTCCATTCGTTTAAAGCAACCAATTAATTTCAGCCTTAATTAAATGTACAAGAGTAAATAATTAAATTACTATGAAATTTAATGAGGGCAAAAGTAGGCAAAATGCTCTAAATTTTACGATAAATACCTTCAATTAATATTCCCAGAAAGTTTCAATATTCAATATAATTATTTAACTTTTCTTTTAATTGGTATTCAATAGATCTGAAGATATCATGGATACCAATTAAAATAAAGAGTTAAGTTATACTTACTATAAAATTTAATGATTGTCTATATGATCGAAAATGTGTAACTGTTCGATAACTTGGAATTAGCTTATAAAAATTGAATTGATAACATATCTCAAGATAATATTTATGTTATATTTTTGTTGTAGTTACCCATGCAATGTTTACTTGTGCTCAGTCTTCTGGTAGTAGACATCAGAATAATTGTGTAGCAATTGAACACTCGATAAGTTTGATGATATTTTTCCCTTAACTATTTTGGTGGGTCTTCATAGACCTTAAAAGAATTATATCGTAAACATTTATGTAGAATTTATTGGTAAGTTCACCCCCAATAATTTTAGTTCGAACTATAAGTAATTGGGAAAGAAAATTATTTACTTTAAAGCCACAATTGAATTTCTGAACGCTGCGTGAAAAGAAAGGCTCTTGGCCAAATTTTTAGCTACATTGTTTTGAACGGAACCCTTCACACTTTTTTCACCCATGTTTTTTTCTTCACGCAAGTGAGAAGAGTTCCGTTTAAAACAATTGCAGCTTAACTTTTTGCCATGAGCTTTTTTAACGTGGCGGTGAAAAACTGACGCGTCAATCAGTGGCTTCAGAAATTTTGTTGCTAAATATACATATTATCAATAATTAATTGAAATTTTTAATCAATTCTAGGAAATTCATTCATTTTGACAGAGTTTGCTGTACAAGATCGAAATGAGAAAATTTAGAGTGTGACGTCACGGAATCAATATGACAGCCACCAGTGAGTGGTGATTAAATGCTTTATTCAATGAAGTAACTTTTCATTATATGAACTTTGATTGGTCAAAGTTTGGGACCCTTCTCTTCCCTTCACCACAGACAGCTTCAGGATAGAGCCCCTGGGGGCGAAGTAACCAATGAAGTTATTCATAAATGTTTCGAATTTAAGTCTTTTAAGGTCTATGAAGACCCACAAAAATGTTTGAAAGGTAAATGAGGAGAAGAGAGTTCTGCTTTCTCAATCACTTCATTCTTGTTCTGATGTCTACTACCAGAAGACTGAGTACATGTTAATAAACATTGCATGGGTAACTGTAACAAAAATATTACACATTGCGTTTGAGTTTTAATTATTAATAATAAATATTTTGCTAAACTTACCAATTCAAGTGATGTATTTCGGTTCACTTTCGAGTTATCGGATGATTCCTCATTTTCGATCACATTAAAGGAAAATATATAATAATTAAAATAACGAGTAAAATTATATTATTTTTCTTGTATGAACGAAAATGCGAAACCGGTCGATAACTCCGAACTTACCCTACGTCTAATTTACGAGATTTAAATGAACGAGAAGCTGTTATTCTGCAAAGAGTTACTTACATGGGGTTACTGAAGTAAAAATATACCTGAGTATTTATCCTCTGTAACATTTAGTTTAAGTGATTTCTCTATATATATTCTGAGTACATCATTTCAATGCAGTAAATGTACTACAATTTAGTATGAACATAACATTAAAAAAACTCTACCTAGGACTTATAGTTCAATTAAATGCATCTTTTAAGGCTAACTGTTTCAATTTTTAATATTTAAATATAAAATTTGTATAAAAAAAATAACTGTAAGAAGGAACCAGTTGCCAACATAGGGTTAAGAAATTGCCAACATAGGGTTAAGAAGTTGCCAACATAGGGTTAAGAAATTTCACCAGATGAGAATCTATTAAATATAGAAAAATATCTAATAATTACGTTTAATAAACTTTTATTTCAATTAGTAGCTATCCATGTACAGAACCGAAAATCTATATTTTATAATTTAACTCGTTCAGTACCTGTTGTCTATTTCTGGAGGAATCAATTAATGAAATGGGTTTAGGTTTATATTTAAATTTAAAAAAGTATTATCGATATATACAGGTTGTCCGACACTTTTGTTGCCAAACTTTAACATAAGGTTGCATTCGTCTAAATAAACACTTTATATTCTATGGAGGTATGGTCTAAAATGCTTAGTTAAAGAGTTACAAGGTTAGGAAATTATCTGTACCATTTATTATTATTACTTAACATTATTTTTTTTAATGTTGCGATGAGAAACAAAAAAAAAATAACAGTAATTATTATGAGCACAAGAAACATAATCTTAAATTAGGTTATATGTTTACAAAATGTGTTAAAACTGCTGCCCATTTGTTGCAATGCAAGCGTTCAAACGTTTGTCCAATGATTGGCGGACGCGAGCAAAAACACCAGGAGTTTCACGAATTCTTGCGGATGCTTTGGAATTCCTGCCGATCAGGTCCTGTTCGGATTGAATCGGTGTTTCATAAACCAAGTAGAAATCTAGGGGCGTAATATCAGATCTTAGTAGTCCCCTGTTACTTCCATGCATTTTGCTTCCTTGCCACGGTTTTTTTATTAGTATTTTTTTTACCCAACTTTAATGCCTTGTAACTCTTTAACTAAGCATTTTTGACCATACCTTCATGGAATATAAAGTGTTTATTTCGACGATCGCTACCTTATGTTAAAATTTGGCAACAAAAGCGTCGGAACAAAATATAACAAAAAATTTCTTTTGCGATTCGTAACTAAAATGTGACACACGAACAGACGGACGCAGTCCTTTTCAAAGATCAGATTAACCTAAAAAATTCTTTGGTGAATAGACGAAACGTCCTTACTTTTATATCCTTTGTAAATTTATTAAAGAATTGAACAGTTACCCAAGGCTTACCTGTAAGGTGAAGGGTGACTTCAATTACTTCGGAAGCCATTCTTGTTCATTTTTCTGGAGTGTTCCAGAGGAGCCAACTTATGAGATGTCCACCTGCATCGGCCGTTAACTTAAGCATTCAGTATTTAAAGATCGAATCTTTTGTTGTGTATTTCTGGAGTGTTCGGGCGGGAGCGCTCCGGGAGGGAAAGAACACTCCAGAAAAATGAACAAGAATGGCTTCCGAAGTAATTGAAGTCACCCTTCAACTTACAGGTAAGCCTTGGGTAACTGTTCAATTACTTATCGCCATTCTTGTTCATTCTGGAGTGTTCCAAAGGTGCCAACTTATGAGATTTTAAAGAACGCAGCAAAAGATGAGACCAACCAATTTTCAAGAACGAATTAAAGATAAGATCATTAGAAAATTGTAACGTTGGCCCAGCCTGCGACCTTCAATATCGTCAATGGTAGTATTATGGTTTAAGAAAGAACAGGCGGCTGCTGCACCAGTGCATGCAGAGATTAAAATTAGCAATGTCGATTTCTGCCTCTTCCATAATTGCTTCAATCCGTCTACCTATTTTTGAAATAGATAGGTACTGTGTGTATGATTTTCGGAAACTTGCAGAGTTGATTAGACTCTCCACGAAATCTAATACATGTACTCTTTGAAGGTTAAATATAGACAGAATTTGAATTGACGTTAAAATACCTCATTGAATCAGGAATTCATTATTTCCCACACGTGGTGTATAAAGTAATTGAAATAGTCTCTTTCATGATACAAAATTTTTATACATCCATAACTGTGAAAGTTGGAACTTGATGTATAGATCATTGAGCTTGTACTGTATCTCATTAATTAATAGGTTGAAATTCTAAAAGCAATACCTTCAAGAGGGGAATAATTTTTCAAAATTCAAAACAAAAGAAACATCCCAGATAATTTGTACATGGGAGTGGTTAGTCTTATTTAATCCAGGATACCTGCACTAATTCAATAACTAACACTCTTTAATGCTTGCGATTTCACTTTAGATAATCCAGTATTATAAGAAAACTATTTATGGCAGATCAATCTATCTTCAAAAGAGCTAGAATCACTTTCGGTTAAAAATGAACAATTTATATCATTAACAATTCACATAATATTAGAAGTAACGATTTAACTTTACATTAATAATTTACATCATTAAATTGCATGGAATCAATTTTCTGTCTACTCAAGAAATATACCACTTGTGATCTAGCTTTGTTGTTTATAGAGGTTTGGCGGAAATTCTGCACTAAAACACATGATACTGATTTTGTACCGCAAAAGGGGTAATGAACACTGTTGCACTTGGTCTTCCTAAATTTTATAAAGCCTCATGATACTTAAACGTTAGATATCAGCTACTATTCGGTAATCCTATCAAAATACCAACTTACTTCATCAGCATGAATGTTTTGATAAAAGTATATTTTTTCACAAAAAAATAAGTCTTCTAACAGACATTGTCAAAAACTTTAACTAATACGAGAGCATGACTGAATATTTGTAGTCTTGACAGTGAATATTTTGAGGTGGACAAACTAAATGTCATTTAAGAAGGCCCTGCCAACCGGATAAAAATGGCCTTCAGTTCTAGTACATTAATGTGGGAGGTAGAGTCTTAGCATATATAATCCCATCTATCAATAAATAATTATAATAAATTTTAAATAGGGGCTCTATCCTGAAGATGTTTGTGGTGAATGGAAGAGAAGGGGCTCAAACTTTGACCAATCAAAGTTCATAGAATGAAAAATTACTTAATTGAATAAAGCATTTAATCACCACTCACTGGTGGCTGCCATTTTGATTCCGTGACGTCACACTCTAAATTTTCTCATTTCGATCATGTACAGCAAACTGTCATAAATGAATTAATTTCCTAATTTAACGAGACGAGAATTAGAATTGATAAAAAAAAATCAACAAATTAATGATCAATCAATTATTCTTACGTAACTTAATGTCTTTTCAATGTGGTGAAACTTGACTAAAATTATATATTTTTTTACCCAATTACTTGTGTTTCGAACTAAAATGACCATGGTGAAGTTCTTTCTAAATATTCACTATTTCTTCTACTAAGGTCAATGAAGACTGACAAGATATCAATATAGGAAATATTGCAAATAAGAAATTTAATAGGAAAGTATACTTCATTCTTGTTCTGATGTCTACTACCAAAAGACTGAGCACAACTACCTGAGCACTGCAGGGGTAACTGCAACAAAAATATTGCACAATGCTATCGAGTTATAATTATTCTATTTTGCTACAGTTACCAATTCAAGTGCTGTCTTTATGCTGAGTGCAAAATTATCAAACGATTCCACATATTCGATCATATGAAAACAAATATATAATTTTATATATTGACTTACTATTATTTTTTACTTTTAATCGAAAATGTGGAACTTCAGATAACACAGAACTTACCCTAAATATTTCCAATTTAACCAAATGACAAATCAGTTTTATTTTTTTTTTATTTAATTTTATTCATTATAATTCTTTAATAAATTTACAATGGATATAAAAGTAGGGACGTTTCGTCTGTTCACTAAAGACATTTTCATGTTAATCTGATTAGAAAGATAAAGTAATTAAAAGAAATAAAGATGAACAGACCAGTTTGAAATGGAAAAACTCTTACTAACAATAATTCGGAACTTACTCTAAACACAACACTTGAATTGGTAAGTGTGGCAAATATATTTATATGAATAATTCAAACTCATAGGCAATTTTTGTAGCAGTTACCCATGCAATGTTTATTAACATGTGCTCAGTCTTCTGGTAGTAGACATCAGAACAAGAATAAGGTAGAACAATTTAAGATAGTCTGATTTTTCTTAAATTTTTTGTGGATCTTCATAGATCTTAAGAGAAAAAATCGTAACCATTTATTTAGACTTTATTGGTTAGTTCACATACAGTAAATTTAGTTCGGAACATGAGAGATTGGGTAACAAAATTATTTGCTTTTGATTATGTGTCACCAAATTGAAAAGACATTCAGTGATGTAAGAAATTTGATTGCCAAATATACATCTTATAGATAATGAATTGATATTTTTAATCAATCCTAATCCTCGTCAAAATAGGAATTTAATTCATTTTTGACAAAGTTTGCTGTACATGTTCAAAATGAGAAAATTTAGACTGTGACGTCACGGAATCAATATGGCAGCCACCAGTGAGTGGTGATTAAATACTTTATTCAATGAAGTAACTTTTCATTCTATGAACCTTGATTGGTCAAAGTTTGGGCCCTTTCTCTCATATTCACCACAAACAGCTTCAGGATAGAGCCCCTGGCGGCAAACTAATCAATGAAGTTATTCATAAATGTTCAGATTTAATTCTTTAAAGGTCTATGAAGACTCATAAAATTATTTGAAAGACGAGGAAATAATGAGGAGGAGAAAGAAGCCGCTTTTTTCTTTACATCATTTTCGTTCTGAAGTCTACTACCAGAAGACTGAGCACATGTTAATAAACATTGCATGGGTAACTGCAACAAAAATATAACCTATTGCGTTAGAGTTTAAATTATTTTTGATTAATATTTTTGCTACCGTTACCAATTCAAATGTTTTGTTTAGGCTTAGTTCCGAGTTACCAATCGATTCTACATTTTCGATCATTTAGATTAAAAATATGAAAACAATTAAAATAATGACTTAAATTATAATATTTCTCTAACATGATCGGAAATATGGAACCGTTTGCTAGCTCAGAACTTACACTACATCTAACTTACGAAGTTTGAATGGACGATAAACTGTTATGGTGCAAAGAGTTACATACATGGGGTTACTGAAGTAAACACATACCTGTGTATTTATACTTTGTAACATTTAGTTTAAGTGATTTCTCTGTCTAAATTCTGATTATTTTGGTTCAAAGCAGTGATGTACTACAATTTAGTATGAACAGATTCAACATAATATAAGATATATTTGAAAGATGACATATAATTCAATAAGGTGCATCTTTTAAGGGTAACTGTTTCATTTTTTAATGCTTCAATATAGAACATTTATAATATGTAGAATTTTGTAGTTACCGAGAAATAAACATTGGTCATTGTTTTGTATGTCTACGTACTGTAATAACTTCTAGAAGTGTCTCGCATTAATTTCAGCTTTTATAAAAGTTATGTGTAATAAAAGCGGAGCCTGCCTGTATTTCATTTCACTATGTATTTCATTTCACAAATTGCAAAATGTGAATAAAATTGAATATTTGTATATGCTGTATTTGTTTAGAGTATCAGACGAGAATCAAGTTGAATAAGAATGGGAATTTGAGTTTACTGAATATTGCTTAGAAATCTGGATCATAGTCTAGAATATTAATTGTATTATTTACATGAAAGCCTATTTTATATTTGAACAAATTATCAAGATTCAGTATATCTAACTCAACAAAAATATTAGCCGTGTGAGCCAGAATATCTGCTACCTGAATTACAGGAAATGCTCTCTTTTGTAGTTTAGAAATGCAGATGGTCAAATATAATGACGAATTGTACCATAATTCTATAGCATATGATATCTGGGAGTAGATAAATAAATTATATAGAGTACTTAGTACTTTTTTGGGGATTAGATTATTAAGATTTAATTTAGATTATTGTCTATAAGTAAATGAATTTAATTTCATTTGTATTTACAATATTAGACCTGCAAATTTTAACAGAATTTAGATGCTAATTTCTTTTTAAAAACATATCAGCAAATAAGTTTTACTGGTATTTATCATTAATTGATAAGCTGATAACAAGTTGTTAACCAATATGAGATGGCTATTAATAATTAACTAATATGAATTTCAGTGATAAAGTTGAATCACCAGCAAACAGAGTAAAATAAAGTTTAAATATCATGAAACAAATACCCCCCAAAACACTACCCTGAGGTATACCACTGGTCACTACTCGTCAGCCATAACTCGCACCATTACCAAAAACAAGTCAGTTCACCCCGATAGGTAAGAGCGGAACAAGAGAGTGGGTACCCTTACCATAGTCAGATAATTTGGATAGCTTTACGTTGTGGGACACAGAGTCAAACGCTTTCTTTAGATCAAGAAAATGGAAAAGAGTAGCTATCCATCATCCAAAGAAGAGAATAGGGTCGCAAGGGGCGAATAATCGTGCAGTTGCGTACGGGGCGAATCTTGCGCACCACAAGTTTAACCCTTTGGCGACTATGGGGATAATACCTCGCACTTAATTTCATTTATATAAAATAGGCTAAAATGTCACAGAAATGCCTTGAATCATCTTATTACAGTCGTGTTGTAGTGACTCTCGTGACGTTCTCAGATGCGTAACTACTAATTTTGAATTTCCATATACCAATTTTATTGCATCAAAGATCGCCATATTGACGGAGGTAGCAGGTATTAATAAAAAAGTGAGTTAATTATTGATATGTATACAGTTTTTATTAATATGCGAGGTATTTCCATGATAGAACAACCTTTATAAGTTAATTGTACAAGCTTTTTGGAGTTTTTGTAATTCGTGAGTAGTATATATTCAATATTTTTACGGATTGTGATTTATTGTCTCACTTGGGACTTACTATTACAATGAATATCCCACTTGTATTATACAATGGGAAAATATATTCCATTGTACGCAAAATTGTACTTTGCTGGTCCAACTAATTCAGCAGATGCATCAAAACTAGAGAACTACAGAACAAGTCAGTAATTTGGTCTTGCTGGTACAGGAGCCCAGTGGGACAATACATCCCAATGGAAAATGCAAGTGGGATTATATGTCCCATAAAAAAATTAAATCAAGAAAATAACTTCACAGATCGATTAAGAAGCCTTTAAACATTTCGTAAGTATAAAAAAATGTATAAAAGGTTACACAGGCTTAAAAAAATCGGCTCGGAAGGGTTAGAGGCTAAACTTGTGGTGCGCAAGTTTCAAGGTATAAATGGATGCAGAAAAGCTACTCCTTGAATGCAGTCACTTACCAAGAAATGTGACGAAAAGAAACACAACCATCGGTGACTGCAATCCTGGATGGAAGAGGAAAATGAAGAGATGTCAGTAATTGAAGCCTATGGGCAACGAGTCTACTTAACACAAAATCTAAGACCTCGTAGTTGAAGAGAATAACCCTAGCGCTATCCTATAAAACACATAAATAACGATCATAATCTATAGTAAAAAAATAAAAAAGGTTAAATAATAATGAAGTTAACGAGTAAAATAAATTATATCCATCTATTAAATGTTGGAATATTACATTTATTTTATTTTTGTTTTTAGTTAAGATATAATCTTGATATGAAAATTACAGGAAGTATTCAGTTAGGTTATTTTAAATAGCAGATGTCAAACTGTAAATAACAGATAAAATTACAATAACAAACACAGGGAAAATGATATGGAATAAATTAGTGCAATGGTAACATTTGTGCAAAGAATAATTAACTATATATCTCAATAGAAATAACTATTATGAATTAATTAGCGATGTAAATACATCAGATAACAGATACGTCTGTCCGATACCGGTATCATTAATCTGTCAAACAAAATAAACTAAAAACAAACAGTTGTACACTTTAGAAAATAACTAGGATGATAAATACACTGGGGTAAGTAACGAGTTATTGCACGGTCTACATCTTCGAACATATATGAAAAAAAATTAATAACTAAAATATTTTATTTTTAAACAAAAAAAATATATATAAAAATTAATTACTAATTTATTAAAATATTTTTTCTGAATGATCGAAAATGTGGAACCGTCCAATAACTCGAAATTTACCCTATTGAAGAAAACACGAATTAATGATTTATAAACTGGTTAGTGAGACCCAACTGTCGCAGCCACACCTGTACAGTCACTGTACAGTCTGTACTAACATCTGTTTTTGAGAAGGTATCAATTCATGTTAATTAGTGCAATAAAGTATATTGTTTCTCTCCAAATAAGACTAATGGTGTATTATTCGATAGAATGTAATATTGTTAGTAACAGTTTTTCCATTTCAAACTGAGCTGTTCATCTTTATTTCTTATAATTACTTTATCTTTCTATTCAGATTAACCTGAAAATGTCTTTAGAGAACAGACGAAACGTCCTTACTTTTATATCCTTTGTAATTTTATTAAAGAATTATAATACAGACAGGCCCCGCTTTAATTACCAAATCACAACTCCGTTTAATTACCAAAAGTGGATTAAAGCAATTAAAATTAACAATGAAAATTAACTTGATTCCTTCCTTTTCTATTAGTTATAATGAAAGAAAATTTATGTTTTAGAGTTAGAGTACTACATAAGCCTATTAATAAACAGTTTTTCAGTGTTTTTGACTGCAATGAAAGTTTAAAGTAAAAATTTATTAAAGGTTTTGAAACCCAACCATAGCTTAACTCTCACTCAGTATAGGTGAGTAATTAATAGATACTTAGACTTCTATAATTATTGTGTTACATTTAACAAACAGCAATTTTATTCTCTATGAAATATTTTTGGATGTCGGGTACTAGGTTCCAAGTTATTGGTTGGTTCTACAATTTCGGACACGTCAGAAAAGAAAATATTATAATGATATTTAACTTTTATTCTATTTGGTATCATGGATACCAATTGAAATAAAAGTTTATATTATTATATAGAGATTTTCACGTGTTCGAAAATATGGAACCGTTCAATAACACGGAACTAACTCGAAATTGGAAATATTGAATTTCTAAAACAATTGCTTCTAATAACCTCATCTGGGTTATAGTTTTGATGTTTTTTAGTTACCGTGAAATAATCACAGAAAATTGTCTTAGTTTCCTATGTCTACGAACAGTTCTTATTTTGAAAAGTTTTTTTACAAGCCAATGAAAAATGTGCTTTCAAATGTGAAAAAAAATTAAACTGATTTGTCATTTGGACAAATGGGAAATATTTAGGGTAAGTTCACAGTTTTCGGACAGTTCCACATTTTCGATTAATAGTAAAATATAAATGTTAATTGAAATGAAGAGACAATACGTTAAATTATATAGTTACTTATATATGATCGAAAATGTGGAATCGTCCGATAACTCGGAACTTGACCCAAACACAAAACTTGAATTGGTAAGTGTAGCAAATATATTAATCAAAATCAATTTAAACTCAAACTTAATATGTAATATTTTTGTTGCAGTTACCCATGCAATGTTTATTTGTGCTCAGTCTTCTGGTAAGTAGACATCAGAACAAGAATGAAGTGATTGAACTTTGTTTACGTTTCATATGTTTGAATATTTTTGTGGGTCTTCATAGACCATAGTAGAAGAAATTGTAACTGTTTATGTAGAACTTTACTGGTTAATTCGCCCTCGGTAGTTTTAGTTCAAATAAAAAGTAATTGGGAAAGAAGATTATTTCCTTTTAATTATGTTGTTGTTCGTTGAATAGCCTCCCCAACATTCTCGCCGGGACGAAGGGGCCTTTTGATTATGTGTCACCGAACTGAAAAGACTTTCAGTGACGAATGAAATTTGATTGCCGAACATGCATCGTATCAAAAATTAATTGATATTTTTAATCAATTCTAGGAAATTCATTCATTTTGACAGAGTTTGATGTACATGATCGAAATGAGAAAATTTAGAGTTTGACGTCACGGAATCAATATGGCAGCCACCAGTGAGTGGTGATTAAATGCTTTATTCAATAAAGTAACTTTCCATTCTATGAACTTTGATTGGTCAAAGTTTGGGCCCCTTCTCTTCCATTCACCACAAACAGCTTCAGGATAGAGCCCCTGAGGTGAACTACCCAATGAAGTTATTCATAAATGTTCAGGATTTAATTCTTTTAAGGTCTATGAAGACCCACAATAATATTTAAAAGACGAGGAAGCATTAAAGAGGAAAGAAGTCCGCTTATTTCATCACTTCATTTTTGTTCTGATCTCTACTACCAGAAGACTGAGCACAAATAAACATTGCATGGGTAACTGCAACAAAAATATTACACATTGCGTTTGAGTTTCAATTATTAATAATAAATATTTTGCTAAACTTACCAATTCAAGTGATGTATTTAGGTTCACTTTCGAGTTATCGGATGATTCCTCATTTTCGATCACATTAAAGGAAAATATAAAATAATTAAAATAACGAGTAAAATTATATTAGTTTTTTTCTATGAACCAAAAACTGAACAAAAATATTAGCCGTGTAAGCCAGAATATCTGCTACCTGAATTACAAGAAATGCTTTTTAATATTTAATTTTGTGGGTCTTCATAGAAGGAATAGTAAATAGGGTGAATAAAACATAGCATGAAATACACACTTGGATGACCTCATCCAGTGAAGACATTAATCTATCCTCAGAGGAAGAACAAATTGAGTCTAAGCCCGTAACTAACTACACGATCCGGAAGGACATCAAAACCAGTATTTATATCAGAAAACACACAGCAAACACGTAAGAAGGCTAAGAAAGCAAGCAAAGAAATAATTAATCAAATATTTGAGAAGTAATTATTTATGCAGAGCTTTATTGGTTAGTCAATTAGAGGATTTAATTTTTTTAAGGTATTTGAAGACACACAAAAATATTTAGAAAACAGAAAAAAATTAACCTGTTCATTTAATTCCTAATTTCCTTCTTTCTTGTTCTGATGTCTACTACCAGAAAACTGAGTACATGTTACTGCATGTTACTACTGCAACATAAATCTTTTAAGTTTGAATTACTTTTAATCATTATTATTCAGAAAATTTAGAATATTTTAGAAAATATTTAGAATTAGATTATTTTAAATATAATGAAACGAATACCCCCCAAAACACTACCCTGAGGTGCACCACTGGTCACTACTCGTCAGCCAGAACTCGCACCATTAATAAAAACACGTCAGTTCACCCCAATAGGTAAGAGCGGAACAAGAGAGTGGGTACCCTTACCATAGTCAGATAATTTGGATAGCTTTACGTTGTGGGACACAGAGTCAAACGCTTTCTTTAGAGCAAGAAAATGGAAAAGAGTAGCTATCCATCATCCAAAGAAGAGAATAGGGACGCAAGGGGCGAATACTCGTGCAGTTGCGTACGAAGCGATTCTTGCGCACCACAAGTTTGAAGATCTAAAGTTGAGGTGTGCAAGATTAAAGGGATAAATGGATGCAGAAAAGCTACTCCGTGAATGCAGTCACTTACCAAGGAATTTGAAAAAAAGGACACAAGCACCGGTGGATGCATTCACGGTTGGAAGAGGAAAATGAAGAGGTGATAGTATATGAAACCTACGAGTCTACCTAACACACAATCTAAGACCTTGTAAATGAAGAGCATAACCCTAGCGCTATCCTCTAAAAATCTGTGAAAGATACATAAATAACAACCAATAAAACTATAGAAGTTATTTTAAATAGCAGATGTTAAACTGTAAATAACAGATAAAATTACAATAACAAACATAGGGAAAATGATATATAATAAATTAGTGCAATGGTAACATTTGTGCAAAGAATAATTAACTATATATCTCAATAGAAATAACTATTATGAATTAATTAGCGATGTAAATACATCAGATAACAGATACGTCTGTCCGATACCGGTATCATTAATCTGTCAAACAAAATAAACTAAAAACAAACAGTTGTACACTTTAGAAAATAACTAGGATGATAAATACACTGGGGTAAGTTACGAGTTATTGCACGGTTACACATCTTCGATCATATAAGAAAAAAAAATTTAATAACTAAAATACTTTATTTTTAAACAAAAAAATATATATAAAAATTAATTACTAATTTATTAAAATATATTTTCTGAATGATCGAAAATGTAGAATCATCCAATAACTCGAAATTTACCCTATGAAAGAAAATACGAATCAATGATTGATAAACTGGTTAGTGAGACCCAACTGTCGCAGCCACACCTGTACAGTCACTGTACAGTCTGTACTAACATCTGTTTTTGAGAAGGTATCAATTCATGTTAATTAGTGCAATAAAGTAAATTGTTTCTCTCCAAATAAGACTAATGGTGTATTATTCGATAGAATGTAATATTGTTAGTAACAGTTTTTCTATTTCAAACTGAGCTGTTCATCTTTATTTCTTTTAATTACTTTATCTTTCTATTCAGATTAACCTGAAAATGTCTTCAGTGAACAGACGAAACGTCCTCACTTTTATATCCATTGTAAATTTATTAAAGAATTAATTAAAAAAAATTAAATGCAAACGCAACTGAGTGCTGATGTTTATTTCAAAATATGAAGAATTAAAAAAATCAATATTATATAATGTGGGAAAAACTTGTAACTAATGTTCTTCAATATACTTTATTGAAATTCATTTTTTTCTCTTGTTACTCCTTCATAAAAGTGTTATTCATTTTATCTCTTTTATAGCGTCCATTCGTTTAAAGCAACCAATTAATTTCAGCCTTAATTAAATGTACAAGAGTAAAAAATTGAATTACTATGAAATTTAATGAGGGCAAAAGTAAGCAAAATGCTCTACATTTTACGATAAATACCTTCAATTAATATTCCCAAAATGTTTCAATATTCAATATAATTATTTAACTTTTCTTTTAATTGGTATTCAATAGATCTGAAGATATCATGGATACCAATTAAAATAAAGAGTTAAGTTGTACTTACTATAAAATTTAATGTTTGTCTATATGATCGAAAATGTGTAACTGTCCGATAACTTGGAATTAGCTTATAAAAATTGAATTGATAACATATCTCAAGATAATATTTATGTTATATTTTTGTTGTAGTTACCCATGCAATGTTTACTTGTGCTCAGTCTTCTGGTAGTAGACATCAGAATAATTGTGTAGCAATTATTTGTGTAGCAATTGAACACTCGATAAGTTTATTTGTGTAGCAATTGAACACTCGATAAGTTTGATGATATTTTTCCCTTAAATATTTTGGTGGGTCTTCATAGACCTTAAAAGAATTATATCGTAAACATTTATGTAGAATTTATTGGTAAGTTCACTCCCAATAATTTTAGTTCGAACTATAAGTAATTGGGAAAGAAAATTATTTACTTAAAAGCCACAATTGAATTTCTGAACGCTGCGTGAAAAGAAAAGGCTCTTGGCCAAATTTTTAGCTACATTGTTTTGAACGGAACCCTTAACACTTTTTCACCCATGTTTTTTTCTTCACGCAAGTGAGAAGAGTTCCGTTTAAAACAATTGCAGCTTAACTTTTTGCCATGAACTTTTTTAACGTGGCGGTGAAAAACTGACGCGTCAATCAGTGGCTTCGGAAATTTTGTTGCCAAATATACATATTATCAATAATTAATTGAAATTTTTAATCAATTCTAGGAAATTCATTCATTTTGACAGAGTTTGCTGTACATGATCGAAATGAGGAAATTTAGAGTGTGACGTCACGAAATCAATATGGCAGCCACCAGTGAGTGGTGATTAAATGCTTTATTCAATGAAGTAACTTTTCATTCTATGAGCTTTGATTGGTCAAAGTTTGGGCCCCTTCTCTTCCATTCACCACAGACATCTACAGGATAGAGCCCCTGGGGGCAAAGTAACCAATGAAGTTATTCATAAATGTTTCGAATTTAATTCTTTTAAGGTCTATGAAGACCCACAAAAATGTTTAAAAGACGAGGTAGAATTAAGGAGGAGAGAAATCCGCTTATTTCATCACTTCATTCTTGTTCTGATGTCTACTACCAGAAGACTGAGCACAAATAAACATTGCATGGGTAACTGCAACAAAAATATCGCGCATTGCGTTTGAGTTTTAATTCATTTTATTAATATTTTTACTACAGTTACCAATTGCAGTGTTGTATTTAGGGTGAGTTTTTACTTATCCAACAGCTCCAGTAATTTCGATCATTGAAAAGAAAAATATAAAACTATTAAAATAATGACTTAAATTAAATTATTTCTCTAATATGATTGGAAATATGAAACCAGTCGCTAACTCAGAACTTACCCTACGTCTACCTTACGAGGTTTGAATGGACGATAAACTGTTATGCTGCAAAGAGTTACTTACATGGGGTTACTGAAGTAAAAATATTCCTGTGTATTTATACTTTGTAACATTTAGTTTAAGCGATTTCTCTGTCTCAATTCTGATTATTTTGGTTCAAAGCAGTGATGTACTACAATTTAGTATGAACAGAATCAACATAATAAAAGATATATTTGAAAGATGACATATAATTCAATAAGGTGCATCTTTTAAAAGTAACTGTTTCATTTTTTAATACTTCAATATAGAACATTTATAATATGTAGAATTTTGTAGTTACCATGGAATAAACATCACAAATATTTGTCATCTTTTTCTATGTCTACGTACTGTAATAACTTCGTGACGTGTCTCGCAATTATTTCAGCTTTTATAAAAGTTAGGTGTAATAAAAGCGGGGTCTGCCTGTATTTCATTTCACAAATTGCAAAATGTGAATAAAATTGATGATTTGTATTTACTGTTTTTGTTTTAGAGTATCACACGAGAATCTAGTTGAATAAGAATGGGAATTTGAGTTTGTTTGAATATTGCTTAGCAAATCTGGATCATAGTCTAGAATATTAATTGTATTATTTACATGAATGGCTATTTTATATTTAAACAAATTATCAATATTCAGTATATCTAACTCAGCAAAAATATTAGCCGTGTAAGCCAGAATATCTGCTACCTGAATTACAAGAAATGCTCTCTTTTGTAGTTTAGAAATGCAGATGGTCAAATATAATGACGAATTGTACCATAATTCTATAGCATATGATATCTGGGAGTAGATAAATAAATTATATAGAGTACTTAGTACTTTTTTTGGGGATTAGATTATTTAGATTTAATTTAAATTATTTGTTAGAATTTAGATGAACAAATTAGGTTTCAAAGGATAATGACATAAATTTTAAAACAAGAAGCGCAGATCTTTATTTGTAGTTATTCTGAAATATACAAATTAAGTTAGAAATGAAGCTTGGCAATCCTAAATAGCATTTGTTTTTATCACCATCAAACTCATGCGACTGACTAGAGTTAGTACCTTACAAAATGTAGCACAACATTAGCATGGGATACCGGTTAAGGTAACAGGAGATTTCAGGAAAGGAATTAGGAGAGTTTCGGATTGTATACCGTAGGTAATTTCCGTTCGGGTTTATGCACACTGCACAGGGGTTTTATTCTAAAGAATATGAAAGTAAATAGTTAGTGTTACCACCACCAGATAGCTCTATATAAATTCAATATAGCAATTATTATAACAAAGTATACTACCTTGAAATTTTTACCATTAAGGATTTTAAAGCTTATTTCAAGAGTCAAAACAAATTTATATTGAATTGACTAACAGTTTTAAGTTTTATAGAGTAGGGAACTCTAATTATTGAGAAGAATGAAATGGAGCAAAGCTCACGAAATAACGGCGTACTACTGTACTATTAAGAGAAATGTTCGAACATGAAAAGGATAGGAATTAAGCTTTCAATATTTCCGAACATTAACGATGTACAATTTATATGTACAACGTGTAAGTTAGTTAATCAAATTAGACAAGACACAACTTCAAACGAATTAAACAGTTCGAGAGTTGGGTAGATACTGATTTTGTAGCACGCTGTGCACATCTTATATAAGGTTAAATTTGGTAAAGAGAGCCATCTAGTGGTGATATAACACGTAATGAATATTATAATATTATACAATTGTATAAATAAATGAATAGTTCTCATTAAATAATGAAAACAATTTATGCCTAATTAATATAATACAAATGGTAAGGAGCTCTTTTTTATATATTGTCTATAAGTAAATGAATTTAATTTCATTAGTATTTACAATATTAGACCTGCAAATTTTAACAGAATTTAAATGTTCATTTTTTTTTTAAATATCAGGAAATAAGTTTTACTGGGTTTTATTATTAATTGATTAGCTGATAACAAGTTGATAACCAATATGAGATGGCTATTAATAATTAACTAATATGAATTTCAGTGATAAAGTTGAATCACCAGCAAACAGAGTAAAATAAAGTTTAAACATCATGAAACAAATACCCCCAAAACACTACCCTGAGGTACACCACTGGTCACTACTCGTCAGCCAGAACACGCACAATTAATAAAAACACGTCAGTTCACCCCGATAGGTAAGAGCGGAACAAGAGAGTGGGTACCCTTACCATAGTCAGATAATTTGGATAGCTTTACGTTGTGGGACACAGAGTCAAACGCTTTCTTTAGAGCAAGAAAATGGAAAAGAGTAGCTATCCATCATCCAAAGGAGAGAATAGGGACGCAAGGGGCGAATAATCGTGCAGTTGCGTACGGGGCGAATCTTGCGCACCACAAGTTTAACCCTTTGGCGACTATGGGGATAAAACGTCGCACTTAATTTCATTTATATAAAATAGGCTAAAATGTCACAGAAATGCCTTGAATCATCTTATTACAGTCGTGTTGTAGTGACTCTCGTGACGTTCTCAGATGCGTATTTAATAATTTTGAATTTCCATATACCAATTTTATTGCATCAAAGATCGCCATATTGCCGGAGGTAGCAGGTATTAATAAAAAAGTGAGTTAATTATTGATATGTATACAGTTTTTATTAATATGCGAGGTATTTCCAAGATAGAACAACCATTATAAGTTAATTGTACAAGCTTTTTGGAGTTTTTGTAATTCGTGAGTAGTACAGGGTGGGGCGTAAGTTTGGAAGCAAATGAAAGTGCATATTATAATCCAACGAAAAATATATTTAATAATTTACAGTTATGTATTATTACATAAGGGTTTTAAGAATTCAAAAATCATAAATTTATTCAAAATGTCCCCCCTTGTTTTTAATAACAGCCTCAAATCTCCTCCGAACTCCTCCTACTGCGGCACGCAACTGTTCTTGTGAAATTTCCTTCCAAGATCTCTCGAGCGAACGCTTTAAATCATCCACACTGCGATGGAATTTACCACAGGCCTTTGATTCAAGAATGGACCATACCGAAAAGTCCATATGATTAACATCTGGGGAGCAGGGAGGCCACATTTCTTTGGACCAAAACCGTGGAAGATGGTCATGGCACCAGTTTTGAGTGACATTTGCAGTATGTGAAGTCGCGCCGTCTTGCTGAAATGTCCATAGAGTGTCATTACCGAAGTGATCCTTAGCTGACTCCAACATTAGCGTCAAAATATTCTCAATATAACATTTAGCATTGATTTTGGCGCCTTGTTCCACAAAAATTAAAGGAGATCTCCAAGTTTCTGAAACGGCAGCCCAGACCATTACTGAAGCAGGTTTCATGGTTCTGTGGACAGTTTTTTGGTTGTATGGTATGTCTTTTGCACTTTTACCAACTATTCTGTCATTCCTCCGGTTGTGAGCCATTTCCACTGTGAAATTTTTTTCGTCAGACCAAACAATTTCACCAGCCGTGCCAGACTTCAATTCTCTCAGAAGTGCTTTGCTTCTCTCCAATCTCTTTTTCTTTACAGCTTTTGACAGAGTCTGTCTCTTTTGGAGGGTGAAAGAGGACATCTTTAGGTCTTCTTTGACAACTCTTCTCATTGTTCTGGGACTCACATTAGCTGTTTTGGCTAACAATCGTATTGACCTTTTCGGGTTCCTCCTGATCTTCTCTCGGGCACATTTTATCAGTTGTTTGGTGCGTTGTGAGCGTGGTCTACCACTTCTTGGACGATCAGTCAAGTCTCCTCTCTCATTAAAACGCTTCACACACTTCCAAACAGTCGATCTCGCTATTGAGAGAGTCTTTGAAATGACGGAATCTGACTTCCCGGCACGGTGTAGAGCAATAATGGCTTCTCTTTTGTCTGACATTTTTGAATTGACTAAATTTTTGTAAAAAATAACACTTCCACGTCATAATGTAGTGTCTCTACTATAGTTCAAACCCTATCACCTACTTATGAACTTATTTTTAAGAATTATATTAATGTTTGAAAAATTGCTTCCAAACTTACGCCCCACCCTGTATATATTCAATATTTTTACGGATTGTGATTTATTGTCTCACTTAGGACTTACTATTACAATGAAAATCCCACTTGTGTTATACAATGGGAAAATATATTCCTTTGTACGCAAAATTGTAATTTGCTGGTTCAACTAATTCAGCAGATGCATCAAAACTAGAGTTTAGTCTTGCTGGCCTAGGGGCCCAGTGGGACAATACATCCCAATGGGAAATGTGAGTGGGATCATATGTCCCATAAAACATTAAATCAAGAAAATAATTTCACAGATCGATTAAGAAGCCTTCTAACATTTCGTAAGTATATAAAAAAATGTAACAAAAAGTTACACAGGACTCAAAAGAAAAAAAAATCGGCGCAAAACGGGCAAAGGCTAAACTTGTGGTGCGCAAGTTTAAAAGTATACATGGATGCATGAAAGCTACTCCCAGAATGCAGACACTTACCAAGGAATGTGACGGAAAGCACCGGTGACTGCAATCCTGTATGGAAGAGGAAAATGAAGAGGTGTCATTAATTGAAGCCTATAGCCTACGAGTCTACCTAACACTAAATCTAAGACCTCGTAGTTGAAGAGCATAACCCTAGAAGAGCATAACAATCAAAATATATATTAGAAAAATAAAAAATAAAACATGTTAAATAATAATGAAGTTAACGAGTAAAATAAATTATATTCATCTATTAAATGTTGGAATATTACATTAGTTATATTTTTGTTTATAGTTAAGATATAATCTTGATATGAAAATTACAGTAAGTATTTAGTTAGGTTATTTTAAATAGCAGATGTTAAACTGTACATAACAGATAAAATTACAATAACAAACACAGGGAAAATGATATGGAATAAATTAGTGCAATGGTAACATTTGTGCAAAGAATAATTAACTATATATCTCAATAGAAATAACTATTATGAATTAATTAGCGATGTAAATACATCAGATAACAGATACGTCTGTCCGATACCGGTATCATTAATCTGTCAAACAAAATAAACTAAAAACAAACAGTTGTACACTTTAGAAAATAACTAGGATGATAAATACACTGGGGTAAGTTACGAGTTATTGCACGGTTACACATCTTCGATCATATAAGAAAAAATAAAATAACTAAATTTAAAAAAATATATATTATTTTTCTTTACTTAAATGATCGCAAATGTCGAAAAGTCCAATAACTCGAAATTTACCCTATTAAAGAATATACGAATTAATGATTTATAAACTGGTTAGTGAGACCCAACTGTCGCAGCCACACCTGTACAGTCACTATACAGTCTGTACTAACATCTGTTTTTGAGAAGGTATCAATTCATGTTAATTAGTGCAATAAAGTAAATTGTTTCTCTCCAAATAAGACTAATGGTGTATTATTCGATAGAATGTAATATTGTTAGTAACAGTTTTTCCATTTCAAACTGAGCTGTTCATCTTTATTTCTTTTAATTACTTTATCTTTCTATTCAGATTAACCTGAAAATGTCTTCAGTGAACAGACGAAACGTCCTTACTTTTATATCCTTTGTAAATTTATTAAAGAATTATAATGAATAAAATTACCGGAACTAAAAATACTTTTTAGAGCCAAAGCAAAATGTGCGTTAAAATGTGAAAAAAAAATAAAACTGAATTGTCATTTTGACAAATTGGAAATATTTAGGGTAAGTTCTGAGTTATCGGACAGTTCCACATTTCTGATTAGCCAAGAATATATGTCAATTAAAAGAATTATATATTGTTAATATGAAAAACTATATATTTTTCACATGATCAAAATTAAGGATCGTTCGATAATTTGGAGCTTACAATAACCACAACCATTGTAGGTATACTGTACCTAAAAAATTAAATAAAAATAATCTAAACACAAACGTAGTGTATAATATTTTTGTTGCAGTTACCCATGCAATGTTTATTAACATGTGCTCAGTCTTCTGGTAGTAGACATCAGAACAAAAATAAAGTTAAGAAATAAGCAGATTTTTTTCCTCCTTGATTATTTATTGTTTTCTAAATATTTTTATGGGTCTTCATAAACCTTAAAAGAATCAAATTCAGAACATTTATGAATAACCTCATTGGGTAGTTCTCTCAGAACCTCTATCCTAAAGCTGTCTGTGGTGAATGGAAGAGAAGGGGCCCAAACTTTGACCAATCAAAGTTCATAGAATGAAAAGTTACTTCATTGAATAAAGCATTTGATCACCACTCACTGGTGGCTGCCATTTTGATTCAGTGACGTCACAGTCTAAATTTTCTCATTTCGATCATGTACAGCAAACTCTGTCATAAATGAATGAATTTCCTAATTTAACGAGACGAGAATTAGAATTGATAAAAAAAAAAAATTAATGATCAATTAATTATTCTTACGTAACTTAATGACTTTTCAATGTGGTGAAACTTGACTAAAATTATATATTTTTTTACCCAATTACTTTTGTTTCGAACTAAAATGACCATGGTGAAGTTCTTTCTAAATATTCACTATTTCTTCTACTAAGGTCTATGAAGACTGACAAGATATTAATATAGGAAATATTGCAAATAAGAAATTTAATAGGAAAGTATACTTCATTCTTGTTCTGATGTCTACTACCAAAACACTGAGCACATCTACCTGAGCATTGCAGGCGTAACTGCAACAAAAATATTGCACAATGCTATCGAGTTATAATTATTCTATTTTGCTACAGTTACCAATTCAAGTGCTGTCTCTATGCTGAGTGCAAAATTATCAAACGATTCCACATATTCGATCATATGAAAACAAATATATAATTTTACATATTGACTCTAAATTTTGAATAAAAATATTTTTTACTTTTAATCGAAAATGTGGAACTTCAGATAACACAGAACTTACCCTAAATATTTCCAATTGAACAAACTGACAAATCAGTTTTATTTTTTCACATTTGAAAGCACATTTTTATTTAGCTCTAAAAATTATTTTTGTTCCGGTAATTTTATTCTTTATAATTCTTTAATAAATTTATAAATGGGTATAAAAGTAAGGACGTTTCGTCAATACACTCAAGACATTTTCAGGTTAATCTGAATAGAAAGATAAAGTAATTAAAAGAAATAAAGATGAACAGCACAGTTTGAAATGGAAAAACTCTTACTAACAATAATTCGGAACTTACTCTAAACACAACACTTGAATTGGTAAGTGTGGCAAAAATATTTATATGAATAATTCAAACTCATAGGCAATTTTTGTTGCAGTTACCCATGCAAAGTTTATTAACATGTGCTCAGTCTTCTGGTAGTCAAATTTAAGATGGTCTTATTTCTAATAAAAATTTTGTGGGTCTTCATATATCTTAAAGAAAAAGTCGTAACCAATTATTTAGACTTTATTGGTTAGTTCACAGACAGTAAATTTAGTTCGAAACATGAGTAATTGGGTAACAAAATTATTTGCTTTTAAATTATGTGTCACCAAATTGAAAAGACATTCAATGACGTAAGAAATTTGATAGTCAAACATTCATCTTATCAATAATTAATTGATATTTTTAATCAATTCTAATCCTCGTCAAATTAGGAAATTCATTCATTTTTGACTGAGTTTGCTGTACATGTTCAAAATGGGAAAATTTAGAGTGTGACGTCACGGAATCAATATGGCAGCCACCAGTGAGTGGTGATTAAATACTTTATTCAATGAAGTAACTTTTCATTCTATGAACCTTGATTGGTCAAAGTTCGGGCCCCTTCTCTCCCATTCACCACAGACAGCTTCAGGATAGAACCCCTAGCGGCAAACTAACCAATGAAGTTATTCATAAAATGTTCGAGATTTAATTCTTCTAAGGTCTATAAAGACCCATAAAAATATTTGAAAGACGAAAAAGCAATAAGGAGGAGAAAGAAGCTGCTTATTTCATTAAATCATTTTCGTTCTGAAGTCTACTACCAGAAGACTGAGTACAAAAAAACATTGCATGGGTAACTGCAACAAAAATATAACCTATTGCGTTTGAGTTTAAATTATTTTTCATTAATATTTTTGCTACCGTTACCAATTCAAATGTTGTATTTAGGCTAAGTTCCTAGTTACCAATCGATTCTACATTTTCGATCATTTAGATTAAAAATATAAAATAATTAAAATAATGACTTAAATTATAATAATTCTCTAACATGATCGAAAATATGGAACCGTTTGCTAGCTCAGAACTTACCCTACGTCTAACTGAACGATTGCACCATAACTGTTATGGTGCAAAGAGCTACTTACATGGGGTTACTGAAGTAAAAATATACCTGAGTATTTATCCTTTGTAACATTTAGTTTAAGTGATTTCTCTATCTAAATTCTGATTATTTTGGTTCAAAGCAGTGATGTACTACAATTTATTTCGAACATATTCAACAAAATATAAGATATATTCGAAAAATGACATATAAGTTATAATTCAATTAGATGCTTTTTTCAAGGCTAACTGTTTCATTTTAAAATTTCAATATAGAATTTTATATAATATATAGAATTATGTAGTTACCGTGAAATAAACATCGCAAATATTGGTCATCGTTTTCTATGTCTACGTACGGTAATAACTTCGAGACGTGCCTCGCAATTATTTCAGCTTCTATACAAGCTAGATAAAATAAAAGCAGGGTCTGCCTGTATTTCATATCACTATCAATTTCATTTCACAAATTGCAAAATGTGAATAAAATTGATGATTTGTATTTACTGTATTTGTTTAGAGTATCAGACGATAATCTAATTGAATAAGAATGGGAATTTGAGTTTGTTTGAATATTGCTTAGCAGATCTGGATCATAGTCTAGAATATTAATTGTATTACTTACATGAATGCCTATTTTATATTTGAACAAATTATCAATATTCAGTATATCTAACTGAACAAAAATATTAGCCGTGTAAGCCAGAATATCTGCTACCTGAATTACAAGAAATGCTTTTTAATATTTAATTTTGTGGGTCTTCATAGAAGGAATAGTAAATAGGGTGAATAAAACATAGCATGAAATACACACTTGGATGACCTCATCCAGTGAAGACATTAATCTATCCTCAGAGGAAGTACAAATTGAGTCTAAGCCCGTAACTACACGATCCGGAAGGACATCAAAACCAGTATTTATATCAGAAAACACACAGCAAACACGTAAGAAGGCTAAGAAAGCAAGCAAAGAAATAATTAATCAAATATTTGAGAAGTAATTATTTATGCAGAGCTTTATTGGTTAGTCAATTAGAGGATTTAATTTTTTTAAGGTATTTGAAGACACACAAAAATATTTAGAAAACAGAAAAAAATTAACCTGTTCATTTAATTCCTAATTTCCTTCTTTCTTGTTCTGATGTCTACTACCAGAAAACTGAGTACATGTTACTGCATGTTACTACTGCAACATAAATCTTTTAAGTTTGAATTACTTTTAATCATTATTATTCAGAAAATTTAGAATATTTTAGAAAATATTTAGAATTAGATTATTTTAAATATAATGAAACGAATACCCCCCAAAACACTACCCTGAGGTGCACCACTGGTCACTACTCGTCAGCCAGAACTCGCACCATTAATAAAAACACGTCAGTTCACCCCAATAGGTAAGAGCGGAACAAGAGAGTGGGTACCCTTACCATAGTCAGATAATTTGGATAGCTTTACGTTGTGGGACACAGAGTCAAACGCTTTCTTTAGAGCAAGAAAATGGAAAAGAGTAGCTATCCATCATCCAAAGAAGAGAATAGGGACGCAAGGGGCGAATACTCGTGCAGTTGCGTACGAAGCGATTCTTGCGCACCACAAGTTTGAAGATCTAAAGTTGAGGTGTGCAAGATTAAAGGGATAAATGGATGCAGAAAAGCTACTCCGTGAATGCAGTCACTTACCAAGGAATTTGAAAAAAAGGACACAAGCACCGGTGGATGCATTCACGGTTGGAAGAGGAAAATGAAGAGGTGATAGTATATGAAACCTACGAGTCTACCTAACACACAATCTAAGACCTCGTAAATGAAGAGCATAACCCTAGCGCTATCCTCTAAAAATCTGTGAAAGATACATAAATAACAACCAATAAAACTATAGAAGTTATTTTAAATAGCAGATGTTAAACTGTAAATAACAGATAAAATTACAATAACAAACATAGGGAAAATGATATATAATAAATTAGTGCAATGGTAACATTTGTGCAAAGAATAATTAACTATATATCTCAATAGAAATAACTATTATGAATTAATTAGCGATGTAAATACATCAGATAACAGATACGTCTGTCCGATACCGGTATCATTAATCTGTCAAACAAAATAAACTAAAAACAAACAGTTGTACACTTTAGAAAATAACTAGGATGATAAATACACTGGGGTAAGTTACGAGTTATTGCACGGTTACACATCTTCGATCATATAAGAAAAAAAAAATTTAATAACTAAAATACTTTATTTTTAAACAAAAAAATATATATAAAAATTAATTACTAAATTATTAAAATATTTTTTCTAAATGATCGAAAATGTGGAACCGTGCAATAACTGAAATTTACTCTATTAAAGAAAACACGAATTAATGATTTATAAACTGGTTAGTGAGACCCAACTGTCGCAGCCACACCTGTACAGTCACTGTACAGTCTGTACTAACATCTGTTTTTGAGAAGGTATCAATTCATGTTAATTAGTGCAATAAAGTAAATTGTTTCTCTCCAAATAAGACTAATGGTGTATTATTCGATAGAATGTAATATTGTTAGTAACAGTTTTTCCATTTCAAACTGGGCTGTTCATCTTTATTTCTTTTAATTACTTTATCTTTCTATTCAGATTAACCTGAAAATGTCTTCAGTGAACAGACGAAACGTCCTCACTTTTATATCCATTTGTAAATTTATTAAAGAATTGTAATGAATAAAATTAAAAAAAATTAAATGCAAACGCAACTGAGTGCTGATGTTTATTTCAAAATATGAAGAATTAAAAAAATCAATATTATATATTGTGGGAAAAACTTGTAACTAATGTTCTTCAATATATTTTATTGAAATTCATTTTTTTTTTCTTGTTACTCCTTCATAAAAGTGTTATTCATTTTATCTCTTTTATAGCGTCCATTCGTTTAAAGCAACCAATTAATTTCAGCCTTAATTAAATGTACAAGAGTAAAAAATTGAATTACTATGAAATTTAATGAGGGCAAAAGTAGGCAAAATGCTCTACATTTTACGATAAATACCTTCAATTAATATTCCCAAAATGTTTCAATATTCAATATAATTATTTAACTTTTCTTTTAATTGGTATTCAATAGATCTGAAGATATCATGGATACCAATTAAAATAAAGAGTTAAGTTATACTTACTATAAAATTTAATGTTTGTCTATATGATCGAAAATGTGTAACTGTCCGATAACTTGGAATTAGCTTATAAAAATTGAATTGATAACATATCTCAAGATAATATTTATGTTATATTTTTGTTGTAGTTACCCATGCAATGTTTACTTGTGCTCAGTCTTCTGGTAGTAGACATCAGAATAATTGTGTAGCAATTGAACACTCGATAAGTTTGATGATATTTTTCCCTTAAATATTTTGGTGGGTCTTCATAGACCTTAAAAGAATTATATCGTAAACATTTATGTAGAATTTATTGGTAAGTTCACCCCCAATAATTTTAGTTCGAACTATAAGTAATTGGGAAAGAAAATTATTTACTTTAAAGCCACAATTGAATTTCTGAACGCTGCGTGAAAAGAAAAGGCTCTTGGCAAAATTTTTAGCTACAATTGTTTTGAACGGAACCCTTCACACTTTTTTCACCCATGTTTTTTTCTTCACGCAAGTGAGAAGAGTTCCGTTTAAAACAATTGCAGCTTAACTTTTTGCCATGAGCTTTTTTAACGTGGCGGTGAAAAACTGACGCGTCAATCAGTGGCTTCGGAAATTTTGTTGCCAAATATACATATTATCAATAATTAATTGAAATTTTTAATCAATTCTAGGAAATTCATTCATTTTGACAGAGTTTGCTGTACATGATCGAAATGAGAAAATTTAGAGTGTGACGTCACGGAATCAATATGGCAGCCACCAGTGAGTGGTGATTAAATGCTTTATTCAATGAAGTAACTTTTCATTCTATGAGCTTTGATTGGTCAAAGTTTGGGCCCCTTCTCTTCCATTCACCACAAACATCTTCAGGATAGAGCCCCTGGGGGCGAACTAACCGGGAAAAGGACTATTCCCCGCCGGAATTTTCCCCGTTAGGACTTTTCCCTGCCATTTTTTTTAATTCAAACTCTGGGTGACAATTTAATATTGAGATTTTGTAATTAGTTTTTGAAAAGAAAATCGTTTCGACCAATAAATCTATTGTCGTGAAATTATAAATCAAAGTCTGCCGTCGAAACTAACCCAATTTAAAAAAAAATTAAACATTGTTGCATGGAAATTGGTCACTTACCAACTCCTTGAACCGAACTCGTTTTGTGATTATTTTTTCGATGATTAGTTTTCATTGGAGATTTTATTAAAGAAAATTTACGACTTTATATCTAATTCGTTATCGAATCTGACAACTTAAAAGAGTCTTGATTTAAGGAGTTCTACACTCTAACAGCTAAATCTAACTTATGCATTTTCATAATAATGGTTAAACCATTGTGAGTTCCTTAATGTATAAATATTAAATATTCATAATAGAAAAAGACACTATAAAACAAAGCCAATATTCAGTGTAATAAAAAATCTATGGTAGGGTTACTAATTCTGTAATATATTAATTTTAAAATTAATAAACTACAATCAAATTTATAAGTGTTCTGGAAAAGTTTATATTTGAACGAGAAGTAAATAGTAAACCATTTTCTATAATAGCTGGCAATGAAAATAATAAATTGGCGATATGAATAACTATAGAGCTGGAAAAACTGAATTAATCGTAGCTTCTTAGACTAAATTGCGACATTTGGCAATCCCTTAGAATTGCCATAATGTTTGAACTTTGAAGCATATCTTAATTATAAGCAAATTTACGAAGGTACAGTCTTAAAATAAAAACGACCAATATGGACACATACAGAAATCAAAGCTAAAAATAAGACTATTATTGTGTAAGTCTGTTAATAAAATGTGTCTTCTAATGATAAATGTTTTTTTTTTATCAAAATTATAAAATTATAATTTAATAATACAAAATACTAGTATTTTATTCGGCGGGGAAAAGTTCAGGGGGGGGGAGTCCGGCGGGAATAGTCCTGGCGGGGAAAAGTCCTAGTGCTGAACTAACCAATGAAATTATTAATTAATGTTTAGGATTTAATTATTTTAAGGTCTATGAAGATTTGTATACTTGTAGTTATAAAATCTTCAGACCGGTTTGTTATTTGAAGTTAATTATTTTGTGACTTTGAAATAAAACAGTGTCATTGGATATTTCCCTTCTGCTCAAATGTTTGTGGTTTTAGAATGGTTGTTTGACAATAATATTTATTGCTTTAAGAGAGTGAATAAGAGTTTCAAACTCTGTTACATGTAATGCATTTGGTGAGGGTAATTTTTCTTTTCTCTAGGGCAGAGGTTTTCTGTGGTTTACTTTATAGAAATAACGAGCTCTTGAGGTTTCATGTATCCTAACAGATATCAAGTTTGCTGTTTCTTTTCTGTGAGAAAGTAATTAGTTTAGTCGGAAATATAGGAGGAGTTATTTTTGAATTGGTCAGCTTCTATTAGTTGAGGGTAGAATTAGGGACAGCCTACAGGAGGGTTGAACACCAATCGGAATTGGAGAAATGAGATCAGCGGCATCTTACGTTTGGATTTGGGTGGAGTTTTAGATGAATCTGGGGAGTATAAATATAAGCGGTGGATTGAGATTAGGAGGAGGCTACTCTGTCTGTCGTCGCTCTCTGCTTACAAGAGTGTCTCAAGTAGTTTACCGGTCTGGATAAGACCCCGGCGGGGTGAAGTCTTCTCTCACCCCAGCCTTAGGTGACCATCGCAGGACTTAGTCGATGAAGATCTTCGCCCGTCATAGTGGTGGAGATAGGATCCTTAGCAAGTGGCTGAATCTTGCAATTCAATGGATCCCGGCAGCAGAGGTTGTATTCTTTACGGCAGAGTCGAAGCCAAATGAGACAGGATGTGGGACCAAGAACTGAAGTCTATTGCAGAATAACTTCTGACGTTGCAGAACAACTTCTCATGTTGCAGAGCAGACATTCAATAAGCAGTAGGAGTCTGAAGTCAGAGTCCCCATCATCGTACAGAGATTTGCACGAGTTGTCGTCCACGTCAATTGACAAAGCTCCACTGGAGGACTTCAGCTGTTCCCAATACACTAGTACAGTGGTTCCAAAGAGTTTCCAGCCGCATCAACTCCATTAGAAATTCAGTAACCCCATCCGTATTTCCTCAGTGATTGTGTCAGTGTTTATTTGTGAAAAGTATACTCTCAACCTCCAAAGCTTGACCCATGTTGTAAGTTAAACTCCTCCATAGGTAGATATTTGATTAATTGAATTAAATGTACGATGTATATGTAGGATTTACTATTTCTCGAACCTTTTGTCTGGTCGATTACTTAATTAGAGTACACCTAATTTAAACTATGACTGTGTTTCATTTAACCTTGTTATTTTGGTACGATATTTGATTTGATGTTATTTAATGAAGTGATGGAAATAATGATTATTATTGTCAAGTAACGTAAACAGTAAATTAGACAAATTGATTATTCTTTCTAGGAAGAATCGTAACCCACGTAAATAAATGCCCGCTCGGCACTAATTAATAACCACGCTACCATGTGAAAGAAAGAACTTAACTACTGGAAATATTGAATATGAATATTGAAATAAAGAAATGCCCATACGGCAATAATAAGAAACATCCCCCCCCCCCTTAGACCCCCGATCATACAGACCCACAAAAATATTTAAAAGACTAGAAAATATGAAGAGGAGAAAGAAATCGCTTATTTCATTCTTGTTCTGATGTCTACTACCAGAAGACTGAGCACAAGTAAACATTGCATGGGTAACTGCAACAAAAATATTGCACAATGCGATCGAGTTATAATTATTCTATTTTACTGCAGTTACCAATTCAAGTGCTGTTGTAGTGATCACCGTATCCCACCACCAAATAAATCTTTAAACTGTTATTATGCTGAGTTCCGAATTATAAAATTATACCACATATTCGATCATATGAAAACAAATAATTTTACATATTGACTCTTTATTTTAAAGGGGCAGTACAGTCATTTTTTGTTTTAACAATTTTAATGTCAAACGATTGCTTAGTAAGAATAAAGAATATCGTGTGACATTGCAATGTTCAATAAAATATAATAATGGAGATATATCATTTTATATATAATTAATTTCTTAGCAAATGCCATCTTGTAAACAAACCAATTGAGTTAAGTTTCTATCTAGATTCTAGCTCAAGTGAATATATGGCTTTATTTTAAAAAAAACTATGCCTTCTTGTCTACGAATTCACATAATCTTTTCACCCTTTTGACGCAAACAAGGGTTGATTACTGCATACATAAATTAATATGAAAATAACAAACATACTCACGTACATACTGATGAGTGCATATGCTTCCGAAAGGTGTCGCTAATTTTATTATATACTTTTTATGTGAACATTTTAAAAATTAACGAGCATTCAAATATTTCATAATACTTATATTCTGAATCGATTTAAGACCAATTTGGCGATTATTTCATTTTGACTTTACTATCCCTTAAATAAATAAAATATATTTTTTACTTTTAATCGAAAATTTGGAACTTTCCGATAACACTGAAATTCCTCAAATATTTCCAATTTAGTAACCAAATGACAAATAAATTTTATTTTTTCACATTTGAGAGCACACTTTTCTTAACCTCTAAGAAGTATTTTTTGTTCCGGTAATTTTATTCTTTATAATTCTTTAATAAATTTATAAATGGGTATAAAAGTAAGGACGTTTCGTCAATACACTCAAGACATTTTCAGGTTAATCTGAATAGAAAGATAAAGTAATTAAAAGAAATAAAGATGAACAGCACAGTTTGAAATGGAAAAACTCTTACTAACAATAATTCGGAACTTACTCTAAACACAACACTTGAATTGGTAAGTGTGGCAAAAATATTTATATGAATAATTCAAACTCATAGGCAATTTTCGTTGCAGTTACCCATGCAAAGTTTATTTGTGGTCAGTCTTCTAGTAGTAGACATCAAAACAAGAATGAGATAATCGAATGTAAGATGGTCTTATTTTTCTTAAAAATTTTGTGGGTCTTCATAGATCTTAAAAGAAAAAAGTCGTAACCAATTATTTAGACTTTATTGGTTCTTTATTTGACTTTATTTGCTTTTAATTATGTGTCACCAAATTGAGAAGACATTCAGTGACGTAGGAAATTTGATTGCCAAATATACATCTTATCAATAATTAATTGATATTTATAATCAATTCTAATCCTCGTCAAATTAGGAAATTCATTCATTTTTGACAGAGTTTGCTGTACATGATCAAAATGAGAAAATTTAGAGTGTGACGTCACGGAATCAATATTGCAGCCACCAGTGAGTGGTGATTAAATGCTTTATTCAATGTAGTAACTTTTCATTCTATGAACTTTGATTGGTCAAAGTTTGGGCCCCTTCTCTTCCATTCACCACAGACATCTTCAGGATAGAGCCCCTGGGGGCAAAGTAACCAATGAAGTTATTCATAAATGTTTTGAATTTAATTCTTTTAAGGTCTATGAAGACCCACAAAAATGTTTAAAAGACGAGGTAGCATTGAGGAGGAAAGAAGTCCGCTTATTTCATCACTCCATTCTTGTTCTGATCTCTACTACCAGAAGACTGAGCACAAATAAACATTGCATGGGTAACTGAAACAAAAATATTGCACATTGCGTTTGAGTTTCAATTATTAATAATAAATATTTTGCTAAACTTACCAATTCAAGTGATGTATTTAGGTTCACTTTCGAGTTATCGGATGATTCTTCATTTTCGATCACATTAAAGGAAGATAGAAGATAATCAAAATATGGAAGCATTCGAAATCACGAAGCTTACCCTACGTCTAACTTACGAGGTTTGAAAGAACGATAAACTGTTATGCCTCAAAGAGTTACTTACATGGGGTTACTGAAGTAAAAATATACCTGTGTATTTATACTTTGTAACATTTATATAAAGTGCAATCTCTATCTATATTCTGACTAAAATATAGTATGAACAGATTCAACAAAATACAAAATATATTCAAAAGATGACTTGTAATTCAATTAGATGCATCTTTTAAGGGTGCTAGGATAATTGCCACCCCCGGATTATTGCTACCCCCACACAATTGCCACCCAAATAATTAATATCATGCCTTTTAATTTACAAATGGTGATAAAATACGATTAATTATTAATTATATACATAAAATAAAAAAATATTATTATTCGGTTTCTGAATGTGCTATTTAAATCTTGTATTTTTTATATATTATGTTATCGAATACTTTATACCACTTCTTTAGAACGATTCAAAACTGTTTAATTCCCTTCGTCTAAAACCTTTTCGAGATTTATGATTGTAAAAACATATTGTCACAACCCTAATTATATTGTCAGGATTCTTAACTTGTAATTTATATTACTGGGTAGTAATATAAATACCTATTGTTTTTCCTTTATCAAATAATTATAAATAAAGGCCTATTCCAGGCGAGATAATTTATTTCTATTATTGGAAAATCGTCTGTTTCAGTCATTTGGTTGACTATATCACTGACATCAAAAGGAAATAAAATACAAGGGAGTTGAAGAAGCAGTCAGAAAAGAAAGTGGCTCCTAGAATATGGATATTTGTTTATTAATGATAGTATTGATAAAAGAAGATATTTTTAATTTACTTAGGACATGATCAATTGAATAATGGAAATAATTCGTATTAAAACAACATATAATTTATTATATCAACTATGGGAATAATTAATTTTATAAAAAACATTAAATGTGGAATGAAATTTTTTATCTTATAATGTATACAATTAATAATTAATCGTACAAAAATAATATACATATTTATCACCATTTTTTAAAGTTAAGAGGCCTGATTATAAATATTCGGGTGGCAGTTGTCCGGGGGTGGCAATTGTCCGGGGGTGGCAATTGTCTGGGGGTGGCAATTGTCCGGGGGTGGCAATTGTCCGGGGGTGGCAATTGTCCGGGGGTGGCAATTGTCCGGGGGTGTCAATTGTCCTGGGGTGACAAATGTCCGGGGGTGGCAAATGTCCGGGGGTGGCAAATGTCCGTGGGTGGCAATTGTCCGTGGGTGGCAATTGTCCGTGGGTGGCAATTGTCCGTGGGTGGCAATTGTCCGTGGGTGGCAATTGTCCGTGGGTGGCAATTGTCCGTGGGTGGCAATTGTCCGTGGGTGGCAATTGTCCGCAAGTGGCAATTGTCCGGTCACGCTATTAAGGCTATAACTGTTTCAATTTTTAATGTTATAATATATACAATTATAAAAGCTAGGAGCAATAAAAGCGGGGTCTGCCTGTATTTCATATCACTATGAATTTCATTTCACAAATTGCAAAATGTGAATAAAATTGATGATTTGTATTTGCTGTATTTGTTTAGAGTATCAGACGATAATCTAGTTGAATAAGAATGGGAATTTGAGTTTGTTTGAATATTGCTTAGCAAATCTGGATCATAGTCTAGAATATTAATTGTATTACTTACATGAAAGCCTATTTTATATTTGAACAAATTAATCAAGATTCACTATATCTAACTCAACTTCAGTATATCTATCATTAATATGTCAAACAAAATAAACTAAAAAACAAACTGTAGTACACTTTAGAAAATAACTAGGATGATAAGTACACTGGGGTAAGTTATTAGTTATTGCTCACTTACACATATTCAATTGTATTAGAAAAAAATATACTAACTCAAATTTAAAAGAAATTATTCATTTTTTTCTTAAAAGGTCGAAAATGTGGAACCGTCTAATAACTCGAAATTTACTCTATTAAAGAAAACACGAATTAATGATTTATAAACTGGTTAGTGAGACCCAACTGTCGCAGCCACACCTGTACAGTCACTGTACAGTCTGTACTAACATCTGTTTTTGAGAAGGTATCAATTCATGTTAATTAGTGCAATAAAGTAAATTTATTCTCTCCAAATAAGACTAATGGTGTATTATTCGATAGAATGTAATATTGTTAGTAACAGTTTTTCCATTTCAAACTGTGCTGTTCATCTTTATTTCTTTTAATTACTTTATCTTTCTATTCAGATTAACCTGGAAATGTCTTTAGTGAACAGACGAAACGTCCTCACTTTTATATCCATTGTAAATTTATTAAAGAATTGTAATAAATAAAATTACCGGAAACAAAATACTTTTTAGAGCCAAAGAAAAATGTGCGTTAAAATGTGAAAAAAATGAAACTGATTTGTCATATGGACAAATTGGAAATATTTGGGGTAAGTTCTGAGTTATCGCACAGTTCCACATTTCTAATTTCATAGGTGAAATATATATCATTTAAATAAAGAGTCAAATATGTAAAATTGTATAGATATTTTATATCATCGAAAATGTGGAATCGTTCGTTAATTCGGAACTTACACAAAACACAACACTTGAATATGTAACTATAGCAAAATATTTATTATAAATATTTTAAACTCAAACGTAATGTGTGATATTTTTGTTGCAGTTACCCATGCAATGTTTATTTGTGCTCAGTCTTCTGGTAGTAGACATCAGAACAAGAGAGAAGTAATGAAATAAGCGGACTTCTTTCCTCCTTAAAGCTACCTCGTTTTTTAAACATTTTTGTGGGTCTTCAAAGACCTTAAACGAATCAACATTTATGTAGAACATTATTGGTTAGTTCACAACCGGTAATTTTAGTTCAAACCACAAGTAGTAAGTGGTAAAGAAAATTATTTCCTTTTAATTACCCATCATCAAACTGAAAAGACATTCAGTGACGCAAGAAATTTGATAGCCAAACATACATTTAAACAATAATTAATTAAAATTTTTAATGAATTCAAATCCTCGTCAAATTAGGAAATTCATTCATTTTGACAGAGTTTGCTGTATATGATCGAAATGAGAAAATTTAGAGTGTGACGTCACGGAATCAATATGGAAGCCACCAATGAGTGGTGATTAAATGCTTTATTCAATGAAGTAACTTTTCATTATATGAACTTTGATTGGTCAAAATTTGGGCCCCTTCTCTTCCATTCACCACAGACAGCTTCAGGATAGAAACCCTGGGAGATCCAATGAAGTTATTCATAAATGTTTTGAATATAATTCTTGTAAGGTCTATGAAGACCCACAAAAATGTTTAAAAGACGAGGAAGCATTAAGGAGGAAAGAAGTCCGCTTATTTCATTACTTCATTTTTATTCTGATCTCCACTACCAGAAGACTGAGCACAAATAAACATTGCATGGGTAACTGAAACAAAAATATTACACATTGCGTTTGAGTTTCAATTATTTATAATAAATATTTTGCTAAGCTTACCAATTCAAGTGATGTATTTAGGTTCACTTTCGAGTTATCGGATGATTCCTCATTTTCGATCACATTAAAGGAAAATATAAAATAATTAAAATAACGAGTAAAAATATTCAGTTTTTTTTGTATGAACCGAAATGCAGAACCGGTCGATAACTCGAAACTTACCCTACGTCTAACATACGAGGTTTGAATGAACGAGAAGCTGTTATGCTGCAAAGAGTTACTTACATGGGGTTACTGAAGTAAAAATATACCTGTGTATTTATCCTCTGTAACATTTAGTTTGAGTGATTTCTCTATATATCATTTCAATGCAGTAAATGTACTACAATTTAGTATGAACATAACATTAAAAAAAATTCTACCTATGACTTATAGTTCAATTAGATGCATCTTTTAAGGCTAACTGTTTCAATTTTTAATATTTAAATATAAAATTTGTATAAAATAATTCACTTTAAGAAGAAACCAGTAGCCAACATAGGGTTAAGAAATTTTACCAGATGAGAATCTATTAAATATAGAAAAATATCTAATAATAACGTTTAATAAACTTTTATTTCAATTAGAATCCATGTACAGAACCGAAAATCTATATTTTATAATTTAACTCGTTCAGTACCTGTTGTCCATTTCTGGAGAAATCAATTAATGAAATGGGTTTAGGTTTATATTTAAATTCAAATAAGTATTATCTGTATATATATATACCGATTTAACCAAATTTTGGAAAAGAAATTATTATTAGTGTGATCACGCATAGTCAAGATACTTCCATAAATTCAGTAGAAAAACTGATAACTAGGCAACAAGAATAATTTTCTCTTTTAATACATGTGATTCGTAATGAAAATGTGACACACGGACGGAGGCAGTCCTTTTCGAAGTTCAGATTAACCTGGAAAATGTCTAGTGAATAGACTAAACGTCCTTACTTTTATATCCCTTTGTAAATTTATTAAACAATTATAATGAATAAAATAACCAAAACCAAAACACTTTTTTGAACCAAAGAAAAATGTGCGTTAAGACGTCTGATACCCCTCGCTATAGAGGGATTTAAGACGTGGGGCAAGACGTTGGGCGGGGGAAATAAGACGTCTTGCAGACGTCTAACCCTCTTCATTTGCACAGGGGTACCCCTCTGCAAGACGTCTGATCCCACGTCTTGTCCCTCTCTGACAGAGGGGGGCATCCACATGTCCCACGTCTTATCCCACTCCGTTTTCAAGACGTGGGACCTACGTGGGACAGAGTGTGGATGTCCCTCGCTATAGAGAGATTCAAGACGTGGGACCCACGTGGGACAGAGTGCAGATGTCCCTCGCTATAGAGGGAAGAGGGATTTAAGACGTGGGACAGAGTGCGGATGTCCCTCGCTATAGAGGTATTCAAGACGTGGGACAGAGTGCAGATGTCTCCCTCTGCAAGACGTGGGACAGAGTGCGGATGTCCCCCTCTGCAAGACGTGGGACAGAGTGCGGATGTCCCTCTCTGCAAGACATGGGACAGAGTGTGGATGTCCCCCTCTGCAAGGGGGGCATATCTCTCTTCTGCTCAAACTACTTCGGTTAATTGGGGTATATAAATATGTATAAGAAATAAAAAAGATCATATCAATCATTATTGCATTTTCTTACTATATTGCATATAATGTATATGTACATTTGGCTGTATATCAATTATTTTAATATTACATATTGTTATATACAAATTAAATGGGAACAAATGGAGAAAGAAATGTAGTAGTGATCTCGGGAATCGAACTCAGGACTGTAGTGTGATGTACTATTGAAGTCGGCGAAGCTACCACTCAGCCATCTTGGACATGGTAGAAGTAGTATTGGAATGATCTTTAAGCAACTTGATAACTTGCATGCTTCTTAAAGTTATTTTAAATAAATATAATTTAATATTCTACATTTTGGTATATTTTATTTTTTAATGTAAATGATAAGAACGTGTATAAAGTTATTTATTAATATTTGTATTGATAATGTTAATTTGTGTTATTCACTACCTAATTACCTATAACTGTTAATTAATCTTACCTATAGTTACCTACTGATGGTATCACTACCTTATACCTATCTAGTTATCTACTAGTGTTTATTAATAACTACCTAGTAACCTAAAAGTGATAACCACCAATCTAGTACTTACTGGTGGTTACCACTACTTTTCTAGTTACCTATTACGTAGTATTTATCAGTACCTACGTACTTAGTTACCTACATTACTGTTTGTCAATACCTACCACCTAGTTATCTACTAGTGTTCATCAAAACCTTCCTAGTTACCTACTAGTGTTCATCAATACCTACCTAGTTACCTACTAGTGCTCATAAATAATACCTAGTTACCTACTGGTGCTCATAAATAATATCTAGTTACCTACAACTGTTTTTCAGTACCTACCTAGTTATCTACTAGTGTTTATCAATGCTTACCTAGTTACCTATAACTGTTTGCTAATAACTACTTAGATACCTACCAGTGTTTATCAATACCTACCTACCTAGTATACCTACTAAGTAGTGTTCATCAATCCGCACCTACTTACCTATACTACCTAGTATTATTCATCAATGCCTACCTAGATACCTACATCTGTTTATGAATACCTACCTAGTTATGATACGTAAATAGAGCTTGAGATAGATATACCTTTTTGGTATAACTTTTTCCCGCGTAAAACAGACGTGGGACAGAGAGGGACATCCCGCGTGGGACAGAGAGGGACATCCAACGTGGGACAGAGAGGGACATCCCGCGTGGGACAGAGAGGAACATCCCGCGTGGGACAGAGAGGGACATCCCGCGTGGGACAGAGAGGGACATCCCACCTGAGACAGAGAGGGACATCCCGCGTTGGACAGACGTGGGACAGAGAGGGACATCCCGCGTGGGACAGAGAGGGACATATCACGTGGGACAGAGAGGGTCATCCCGCGTGGGGCAGAGAGGGATATCCCGCGTGGGAAAGACGTGGGACAGAGAGGGACATCCCGCGTACTTTTTACCACGTAAAACAGACGAGGGACATCCCGCGTGGGACAGAGAGAAATATCCCGCGTGGGAAAGACGTGGGACAGAGAGGGACATCCAGCGTACTTTTTACCACGTAAAACAGACGTGGGACAGAGAGGGACCTCCCACGTGGGATGAGAGTGGGACTTAAGATGTGGGACAGACGAGGGACATCCTGCTTGTGTAGGACGTGGGAAGTGAGTGGGATTTCAGACGTCGGAAAGACGTGAGATTTCAGACGTCTGGAGACGTCTAAAATCCCCCGTCCCTCTCTGCCCTCGCTAGCGAGGGATGTCCCCCACTGTCCCACGCGGACAGAGAGGAAAAGGTTAGCTGGGTAGCATTGTATTCGTCGGGGAAAAGTACAGGGGAGGGGGGGAGTCCGTCGGGAATAGTCCTGGCGGGGAAAAGTCCTAGTGCTGAACTAACCAATGAAATTATTAATTAATGTTTAGGATTTAATTACTTTAAGGTCTATGAAGACCCACAAAAATACATATTTAAAAGACTAGAAAATACGAAGGAGGAGAAAGAAGTAGCATATTTCATTACTTCATTCTTATTCTGATGTCTACTACCAGAAGACTGAGCAAATGTTAATAAACATTGCATGGGTAACTGCAACAAAAATATCGCACATTGCGTTTGAGTTTTAATTCATTTTATTAATATTTTTCCTACAGTTACCAATTGCAGTGTTGTATTTATGGTGAGTTTTTATTTATCCAACAGCTCCAGTAATTTCGATCATTGAAAAGAAAAATATAAAACGATTAAAATAATGAATTAAATTTTATTATTTCTCTAACATGATCGAAAATATGAAACCAGTTGCTAACTCAGAACTTACCCTACGTCTACCTTACGAGGTTTGAATGGACGATAAACTGTTATGCTGCAAAGAGTTACTTACATGGGGTTACTGAAGTAAAAATATACCTGTGTATTTATACTTTGTAACATTCAGTTTAAGCGATTTCTCTGTCTAAATTCTGATTATTTTGGTTCAAAGCAGTGATGTATTACAATTTAGTATGAACAGATTCAACATAATATAAGATATATTCGAAAGATGACATATAATTCAATAAGGTGCATCTTTTAAGGGTAACTGTTTCATTTTTTAATGCTTCAATATAGAACATTTATAATATGTAGAATTTTGTAGTTACCGTGAAATAAACATCACAAATATTTGTCATCTTTTTCTATGCTTACGTACTGTAATAACTTCGCGACGTACCTCGCAATTATTTCAGCTTTTATACAAGTTAGGTGTAATAAAAGCGGGGTTTGCCTGTATTTCATATCACTATGAATTTCATTTCACAAATTGTAAAATGTGAATAAAATTGATGATTTGTATTTGCTGTATTTGTTTAGAGTATCAGACGAGAATCAAGTTGAATAAGAATGGGAATTTGAGTTTGTTTGAATATTGCTCAGCAAATCTGGATCATAGTCTAGAATATTAATTGTATTATTTACATGAATGCCTATTTTATATTTCAACAAATTATCAAGATTCAGTGTATCTAACTGAATAAATACTCAGTAGAGCTATTTCTCTCCTAAATATTTGAAAGTTTTGCACATTCTCAGAAGTACAATGATTTCGAATATAAAGATATGCATATTGAGCCCATTTCAATTTGAATTTCAAAGAAGCAGAGGAACAATTCCATCTCTCCTGACAACATTGCGGATACTTACATGACTATAGTCTTGGTGATAACTATGTTGTAGTACTGTATTTAGACTTCAGTAAGGCATTCGGCACTGTAAATAACGTCAGATTGGTTGATAAGATCTCATTGCTGACTGAAGTCTTGCTTGTTTGACATGATTCAAGTAGTGCCAAATGGAAGTGCTAAAACTTATGAGTGTGTTCATCTCATGATGCTCCTCAAGGTAGTAACTTTGGTCCTTTGCTTTTTTTCGTTCATTAAACTCTATACCGAATTGTAATCATTATTTCTAATACATAATATGGGCTGATTACTACCAATTTCATATTAATATGAACAGGTGGCTTCTTGAAAATAAAATAATGGTGACTAAATAACTAAATATATTTTTTATTCAAATAGAGGCATCATTCACCAATTATGATAGGTGAAAATAATATAGATTTTGAAGAAACTGTTCAATATCTTGGAACTGATTTCGACTGCAATTTAAACTTTGTCAGTCAAACTAATACCTCATTAAAGAGACTCTTACTCAGTTGGTGTTCTGAGTAATATTTTCTTCCTGCCTACTTACTCAGAAAGTAAGATTTTATTTTACATTTGGACATCCTTATTTTCTCCATGACATTGAGGTTTAACTCTCCTTTGTACAGTAGGAACACTTGTCGTTTTTGCAGAGGAAAGCCGTCTAATTGTAAAGTCATTAGAATACAAAGCACACACACAAACTCTTTTCACTCTTAATTAAGAATTTGCTAAAAGTGGAGAACTTGTATTCTCCTAATGTTGCACAAAATAGAGCACAGAAAATAAAGAAAATTGTAAATAACAGTAGCTAGCTTTGACATTTTTCTTTTGGAAATTAATTCCAATTTGCTGAGATCTTAAGATATCTACTTTCTTTGTCAGCATATGCCAGAAACTAGTGATACGATTCATTTAATGCGGTTTATGCAAAGAAAACTTTTGGCATCAGCTTAAAGCAGAGACGGATTAAGATAATTAATGTCTCTTCTTATCAGTACTGATGTCATTTGAGCGTATGTAGTGTAGCTTAGAAACATAAATTTCTCGCTATTAACCAGACTAGTATCCCTCTCTTATTTTTTTATGTATAGCTTCTATAATAATGAATGTAGTGAACTTCCGGAGATTTCACGGCTTTTACAAGTTTGGAATTTGAGAATCTTTTTAAATAACCACGTTAAATAATTCACATTGATTAATGAATATTTGAAAAATAAAAATATGATGTTAATTTTGATGTTCATTTGCATTTAAAGATTTCAGGAGGTGATGTAAGATATGGCAACTTTGTTTGAAAAATACTACAATATATTTCCTGGTTAGTTTTGTGATGTTATTTAAAGTACGTAGTTTTCTCGATATTTACCAAATTATCGGTAATAAATGTGAACGAAATATGTTTTCAAAAAGAGAAATACGAGACTAGATAACTAATAACTGATAAAATTAAACTAACTAACTAATGTTATGATAAACGAGCGATTAATTTTGTTGTCTAAGCCAAATTATAATATCAGTAATTATGGATGAAATAATTGCCAGTTCACAGTTGTTTCGGTGAACGAAAGCTTCTACTTACATTGTTTTAATCTTCAGAATTGCTAATATTAGTTATAATAAACGGTGGGTTTAATATCGCAGCTGAAGTAATTCTATTTTCTATTAAGTTGACTGAATAATGAAGCCGCGTAAGTTTCTAATAGTTCATTTATATATTCTCTTAATAATTCCTATTTTCTACTTTGTCAATCAAAATAGTTAGTAATGCTGCCTATTTTATAAGCGGTTTTTAAAAAAGAAAAACTGTAACCATGTATCTACACGGTACCTTGCATCTCCACGGTACCTTGCATCTCCACGGTACCTTGCATCTCCACGGTACCTTGCATCTCCACGGTACCTTGCATCTCCACGGTACCTTGCATCTCCACGGTACCTTGCATCTCCACGGTACCTTGCATCTCCACGGTACCTTGCATCTCCACGGTACCTTGCATCTCCACGGTACCTTGCATCTCCACGGTACCTTGCATCTCCACGGTACCTTGCATCTCCACGGTACTTTGATTGTTAGCATCTTAGTTAGTATATAGTTTATACATGTTGTATTTTTTTTAGAAGTCATTTCTTATACAAGTCCTTGTTTTAATGTTTCTTTTACTCATCAACTTTTTGTTGATATGTGTATTAACTGTATCTAATTACATAGTAACAATTTACTGGCACTAACCTGCATGAAATGAGAATAGATAAACTATAGAGTAATAAATAATTATTTTTTACTTTTAATAATCTATTCTGATTCCATAATAAGATTGTCTCCCCTCTTCTTTTTAATTACTGAACTAATTTTACACACATCCTTTTTCGGTAAAAAAAATGGATGTTTTTATGATGATAGCTGATATTTCCGTTTTTAAATAATTATAGTTTATCCCTATTTCTTTTTTGTTGAAAATAATACAATACGGTAATGATACTTTTACGATTGATTATAATTTAATTGCATCTTAACATTTATTAGATATATTTATCGGTTGATTTTTTTTTCTATTTGTGTTAATTGCCTTCGCAAAATTGTGGAAGGTTGTGTTTTGATCGACAACATTTGATTATTTATTTTTATTATCCAGGAACCATTCGTTTATACTTTGGGAGCGCTCGGGTCAAAGGTCAAGGTCATTTACAACTCAAAGATTATAAGATGGTTAGATTAGTTCTACTTCATAATTGTATTAGCCGGTCGTTGAGGCTAACTAGTGGTAAGACGGAGAAGAAATATCTTCAGAAATTCAGTCTAAGTTTTGTCGCTTCATACCATTGCAGCACCATTAACTTTCAAATCTAGTGATATAAATACACTCGCATATAAGAAATGCATTATGCAGCCTAGCTTCTACCAGAGAGAAATGCTTTCGCTCATAAAACTCGCTGGCACCACAAAAAATGGAAATAATAAATATAGCTAAGCTAAAATTTAAATACATAGAGTGGGGAAAGTTACATTTTTTGGAAAAGTAGTTCATAGGTAGGTGATTTTTTTATAAAGACACTATTTTCCCATAAGAACAAGGATTTTATCTTTACAGAAGAGGATTAATTGGATTTATAGAATAGCCTAGAGTTCACAATTAGTTTTTTAATTTACCCAGTTCAAAAAAGTTAGACAAAAGAAAAGCTATACTAGCAGTTAATTCAAGTCGGGCAGGCACAGCTAGCGAGATTGTTTGGTCTGTTGAGAAGATCTTCACAGTTGAACTGCCTCATTCATAATCGAAGGAATGACAGAATAATTGGAAGAAATGCCAAAATACTCCTGATGATCAAAAACTTAATGGTCTGGATCGCAATTTCTAAAACCTGGTGGGTGTCTGGGCTGCCATTTCCAAAATTAACGACAAATATGTTGAAAACATTCTAAAGTCAATGTTGGAAAGGACACTCAGTGGACATTCCAACAAGACGATGCAACGTCACACAACACAGTAGTTGTTACTCTGAACTGTTGAGCAGAGCATATTGCTATGGTTTTGGTCAAAAGAAGTGTGGCCTCCCTTTTCCCCGGATCTGAAACCCGTGGCCTAATATTTGGTGTGGTCCAACTTCGAAGCCAAAGCCTGAGGAAATATTCAATATTCATCGCAGTTTGGACGATTTAAAAAACTTTAAACGCTATACACCGATCGTGGCAAGAAATTTCACAAGAACAGTTGTGTGTCACGACAGAAAAGGTTCGCAGGAGACGGGAGGTAGTAATCGAATGCAAAGGGGGACTTTTTGGACAACAGTATCATTTTGGCTTTACATTTATTCTATATAATGATACATATCTGTAAATTGTTGATTGTATTTTTCGTTACATTATAGCTTGATATCCATTTTTATTTGCTTCCATATTTACGCCCACCTTACCCTTTAGTTAAATCTTCCTGTTAATGAAAAAGCTCTTATGCATGGAAAAAGTATCGCCCAACAGATTCATTAGATTGCATCATTTTCCCATCAGGGTGTTTTGTAGAAGTAGTCATGGAGTGTAGAAGTAGTCATGGAGTGTAGAAGTAGTCATGGAGTGTAGAAGTAGTCATGGAGTGTAGAAGTAGTCATGGAGTGTAGAAGTAGTCATGGAGTGTAGAAGTAGTCATGGAGTGTAGAAGTAGTCATGGAGTGTAGAAGTAGTCATGGAGTGTAGAAGTAGTCATGGAGTGTAGAAGTAGTCATGGAGTGTAGAAGTAGTCATGGAGTGTAGAAGTAGTCATGGAGTTCAAATAAGTAAAGTAAGGAACCAATAATTATTATCTTATACCTACTTACTTATTTCTCTTAGCAAATTATCACACCGGTAGCTAATTAGTAAAATAATATAAGCAACTGGTAATTGGTTTAATACCTCGTAAATATATTACAGAATATGTAAGACTTTAGTCTCTTCTATTTAAAATTCAGAGTGCATCGCAGACTAATTAATGAATGAGATTCTATGTTAGTTTGTGCTTTAAATAATAAACTATTAATATTGGAGTAGGTACCTAGTTACTATGCAATGTGAAGTTCCTAGTAAACTCTTATGCATAATTGATCTAGGTACCTAACTAGTCATGGAAACTTGATTAACGAGAACACTTTCCAATATTTTCCCTCAAGCGTTAAGTACTTTTTACCTAGGTAGTCAATAATTATTATTTATTTATCAGTATTTGCGAAACTACATAGTCTATAACTATCTATAATAACACACGTGTAACAAATTGTATTGTCAAGCTGAAGAATTCTGGTATTAAAATGTAAATGTATGCAATTTTTTCCTTGAAAGTGAGCACGATCGCGAATTAATTCTCAATTTAAAAGTTTAAGAAAAAAGGTAGGTACCTACCTAACTTACACCGAAAAGAGGAAACTAAATAAGAGTAGGTACTCACGTGGTGAAGAAATACACATCATCATATTCTTCAGACCATTACAATGAATTAATTTAATTATAGGTAGCTGTTAGTTATTTCAAAGTCATAAGTTTTATTTTCACTGAGGAGATAAGTTCATTGAGCACCGCACATCCACACTTCTTGAACTCTCATCATAAACTGTGGCTAATTTGATTGTGATGATAAGCATGAAAATTAACCTCTATCTTGGTTCTGCACGCCATCTACATTTCAAAAAGGCATTTATTTTAATCATGCAACAAATTTGTTATCATATATATAGTTGATTTATACTTTAAATTGGATTAATATAAGTAATTTGAGAGAGAAAAAATAAAATGCAGATATTAATTATGGTACCAAGAATGTATGTTGCACTGACATCAGAACCTTTTGGAAACAAAATCCTAACACGATGTAACTTTACGATTTGTCGTAACTTTTAATTAACTCTCAATATACTTTATGGCATTAAATAATGAGAGAAATGTAATGAAGCTCCTTAATCATTTCTACATATTTATTCCTTCTAATTAATTTCATTGCTCATTGATACAAATATTCACCAAATTTTAATTAGGTACTTTTTAGGAAATAATTTTTCGAATCGTTCACTGGTGTTCATTTTTGATAAAAAAAAATGGAAGCACCAAAAACTGTATTATAAACTCAACACGAATAAAATTGACGTAGTTAGGCTATGTTCTGAGTTAACGGACAGTTCCTCACACGGGGTCCGTGTTGTGCTATTTTGAGGAGACAATACAGTGTGGCGCAAAAAAAAGGAAACCCATTTTCAAAGTAGTTTATTTTACAAACTATCAAAGTAAGAAATTTTCTAAAAACACAGTTTTATTTGTTTGATTTTTCTGCATATATCTTGATAATCTGTTAAGATTAACGACGGAAATTAAACATTCTACAGCAAATTAAAAAAAGGTACCTAAAAGTGGCTTGCGCGAGCACGACATATATGAAAAAAATCATAAGAGGTATACCATAGTAAACAGAATAGTATAGTACCCCAGTTACATGTATTTTCAAATTTATTCAGGGTAGGCTGTGACGTCATGTATGTAAACAAGAGGTCCCGTCATATTAAACAGAATTGCTGTGGGTCACGTGGAATAGAGAATTAAGATGGCGGCCAACGCGACCGATCTGTCTAATGATCTAATTATCTTGATTAAATCGTCTTCAAAACTAAAAATTTGTTACTATTTTGGGTGTAAAAAGACCAGTAGCAATTTTATCAAGTCATTTTTTAGTTTTCGTCCGCATGACTATAAAGATTGGATAATAGCATGCGGTAATGTGGAATTTAAAAAAATATCACCGAAAACGTTATTTGACAAAAGTTGGGTGTGTTGCAGCCATCTTTTGTGTTTGTATTGTACGTACAAACGTACGCACCATTGTTGACATGTGACGTCACAGCCTACCGGGACACGCGTAATATCCCCCCTATAGCTCTGGGATACTGTATATTCTCTGTACTGTGCTGTAAGTTTTACGCAGGTTCAACCTCATTTTGAACATTGCTTTCCGGAAAGATTTCCACCAACTGTAAAACCATATTGACAAATGTTAATAAGTTCAAAACTGAAGAAACCACTTCAAATTTGAACAAAAAGTGATCATGTCGAAGGAGAAAAGAATGAACAGATGAAAACATTAATCTTTTTCATGAACAGCATATTGATAATACAAAAATATAAATCAAATGTTAGGAATTAGATATCACACATTTCACTAAATTGTTAAACACGATTGGAGATATTATCCTTTTAAGATGCATGAAAGGCTCGAACTCTTAGAACTGATTTACCGCACCGTCTAAATTTTGCAAAATGGTTTCTGAAAAAATGCACATTTTGTAGAAGATATCGTGATTGGTGATGAAGATGTATTTCCATGAATGAAAAAGTCAATAAGAAAAGCGTTAATTGAATGAAAAATTCTAGGATTAAATTTTTACTACTACCATATGGAAATAAATTATTCCTATTATTAATTTTTTTGTGTATTTCGTGCTCACGCAAGCCATTTTTAAGTACCTTTTCTTAACTCGCTGCAGGATGTTCAATTTTTATCGTAACTCTTAAAGGTCCTCTCCAGGCTCCGGGAGAAAAATGAGTTTACTACATAATATTATAGAACTAAGGTCTACGATCATTATTCCGCAAACTGCATACAATTCGGTACAGTATATATTTTATTATTTTCTTTTAAAGTTTTTTGATAGTCTGTGAGCAACAATCGAGTGAATCTCCAACCTGACGCTGAGAAAGAAGATTGTACACTCTTTGTTTTGATTTCAAACTTAGATTTTTAAACAAATAATTCGTTGTTGGCCTTCTTTTGAGATATCAATTTTTTCTAAAAGAATATAAACGTTTCTATAATAAGTTTATCCAAGTTTAAACCTTTAAACGAATAATAAATAGATTTATTAAACCAACTACCTAGTTGACAATCAAAACAAATGGTGTACATTCTTCTTCTTCAGACTGAAAATTAGAAAGTCGGAAGTAAAGTAGGTTTTGTAGAGTTTGGATTATAAAATCTTTAAAAACATATAAAATTTAAAATATGCTATCAAATTTTATGGGGTTTGCAGTAAAATGATAAGAAACATTAGCCTCGAAGATTTAAACAATAAAAAAAATTGCTTGGAGGGGACCTTTAACAGATTGTCAAGATAGATGCAGAAAAAGTAAACGAATAAAACTGTGTGTTTAGAAAATTTCTAGCTTTGATAGTTTGTGAAATAAACTAATTTGAAAATGGGTTTCCTTTTTTTTGCGCCACCCTGTATATTGAAAGGTGCATATTGCAATGCATTGTAAAAGTGATACATTAATTATAGTACTATTTTGTAGAATTTTATTGATGTGACCTATTTCTTTTATTTGCGGTATGTGCAACAAATGTTACAGACTAACCGGATTGAGACTTGAATTGCATCTATATTTAGACAAGAATTGAATCTATCTTTTGGATTAGGTTTTATTCTCAATCATTATAAAATATTAAAATATGTTACTTCCAGATGCCTCGTTTCTTTACTGAACCAAAATACGTATATTTTCTTCTTATACCGTCCGATAACTCAGAAACTACCCTATGTAGTATCGAAACTGCTTTCGACTTTTAATAAAATATACACTTTTATAGTTCATAACAAAAAATTGTTTTATAAAAAATATTTATATTTTAAATCAGTATTTTAAATTATAAATCGTATACCTAGTTCATGAAAAATAGCACATTTTAATGATGGTACAATAAATTTTTGTACATTGATAGGTTAGAACAGTTGTACTCTCAATTGGTCTATTTAAACTATAGGAAATATCAATTATAGCATGAAACAACATATGTAGGCATATAACTATAGATAATTGGTACATAGTTGATGTTTTATTAGGTTTTGCTTTACTAAAGTCACGTGTCGTATTGACAAAAAATAAAACTCTATTTTTTCATAATTCCTGTTCTTAATTCTTTTAGAGATTATTTTGGAAAGTGTTGCTGTACGACAATGTTGAATGGCAGGTATCACCTGAGATGTGTCGCCAGAAATAATATTATGGTTACACCTAAGATTTTTCACAGTATCTCTGGAAAGATAGTACTGATAGCAACACTAGCATTTTAGAAGTACAGGGAAGAGATGGCTCTTTTCTTCCCGATTACTCTAAAGGGGGAACTTCTGACTTTGAGAGCAATAGGAGAACCAGTATGTGAGATCGGATAACCAGGATGTAGACTATCGGATAACCAGGATGGAGACTATCGGATAACCAGGATGGAGACTATCGGATAACTAGGATGTAGAATATCGGATAACCAGGATGTAGACTATCAGATAACCAGGATGTAGACTATCGGATAACCAGGATGGAGACTATCGGATAACCAGGATGGAGACTATCGGAGAATCAGGATGGAGACTATCGGAGAACCAGGATGGAGACTATCGGAGAACCAGCATGTAGACTATCGGAGAACCAGGATGGAGACTATCGGAGAACCAGGATGGAGACTATCGGATAACTAGGATGTAGACTATCGGATAACCAGGATGGAGACTATCGGATAACCAGGATGTAGACTATCGGATAACCAGGATGTAGACTATCGGATAACCAGGATGGAGACTATCGGATAACCAGGATGGAGACTATCGGAGAATCAGGATGGAGACTATCGGAGAATCAGGATGGAGACTATCGGATAACCAGAATGGAGACTATCGGATAACCTGGATGTAGACTATCGGATAACCAGGATGGAGACTATCGGAGAATCAGGATGGAGACTATCGGAGAATCAGGATGGAGACTATCGGAGAATCAGGATGGAGACTATCGGATAACCAGGATGTAGACTATCGGATAACCAGGATGTAGACTATCGGATAACCAGGATGTAGACTATCGGATAACCAGGATGTAGACTATCGGATAACCAGGATGTAGACTATCGGATAACCAGGATGTAGACTATCGGATAACCAGGATGGAGACTATCGGAGAATCAGGATGGAGACTATCGGAGAATCAGGATGGAGACTATCGGATAACCAGGATGTAGACTATCGGATAACCAGGATGTAGACTATCGGATAACCAGTATGTAGACTATCGGATAACCAGGATGGAGATTATCGGAGAACCAGGATGGATACTATCGGAGAACCAGCATGTAGACTATCGGAGAACCAGGATGGAGACTATCGGAGAATCAGGATGGAGACTATCGGAGAATCAGGATGGATACTATCGGAGAACCAGCATGGAGACTATCGGAGAACTAGGATGGAGACTATCGGAGAACTAGGATGGAGACTATCGGAGAATCAGGATGGATACTATCGGAGAATCAGGATGGATACTATCGGAGAATCAGGATGGATACTATCGGAGAATCAGGATGGATACTATCGGAGAATCAGGATGGAGACTATCGGAGAATCAGGATGGAGACTATCGGAGAACCAGGATGGAGACTATCGGATAACCAGGATGGAGACTATCGGAGAACCAAGATGGAGACTATCGGAGAACCAGGATGGAGACTATCGGAGAACCAAGATGTAGACTATCGGAGAACCAGGATGTAGACTATCGGAGAACCAAGATGTAGACTATCGGAGAACCAGGATGTAGACTATCGGAGAACCAGGATGTAGACTATCGGAGAACCAGGATGTAGACTATCGGAGAACCAAGATGGAGACTATCGGAGAACCAGGATGGAGACTATCGGAGAACCAAGATGGAGACTATCGGAGAACCAAGATGGAGACTATCGGAGAACCAAGATGGAGACTATCGGAGAACCAGTATGAGGACCGCTAAAAAGATGTTTAATTGTGTTGCTGTGAACAGTATAGACTACAATTTGTCTGGCAACCATTTCATATAGTTCAAATTAAATAAATTAGGAGACTTTAATTTTCATCTTTAAATAAAGTTCAGTAATATTCAGAAATATTCTCACTCCAACTTCACTGTCCGACATTTCTAAAATTAAATAGAGTAACAAGTTGATAATAATAATACGAACTTTATCTCGTTTTAGGTACAATAAGGTATTCAGGTACAAATTAGATTTTCTGGCCTATTTTTGTAAGCTTTCGATTTCGAAGATACCTCCGAAAGAAGAAGTCGAGAGGGGTTGAATCAGGATATCGAGCAGGCCATGAGATTTCACTGCGATGTGGAATTAAGAGACTTGAAAATGCTTCTCTTAATATGGTTACTCTGGTGGGAGTTTTTTTTTATCTGCATCATACATATTGTAAAACAAAACTTCGAGATTTTGTCTATAAATTCATATATATTTGATATTTGTAGTAGGATTTGTTTTCTTGCAATGAACATTTGATAGTGTAAAGTTACTTTCCCGCCACTCTGTAATAATTACTCGCCTATACTGAGTGAGAGTGAAGCTATGGATGGATTTTAAAACCTGTAATAAATTCACTACTTTAAACTTGCATCGCAGTCACAAACACTGCTTGATAATAGGCTTATATATTACTCTAGCCACAGCTTATAGAATAGGAACTATAAACTGTGACGAGTGAGGTACTGCGTTCATATGTGGTTGCCACGCCCGCATTTGGGTGTCACAGGTACATTTAGCCTCTAACTTTTTTACTATCGAGTTTAAACTTATACAATGTTTGAACTATATCAATACAAATAATATCCAGTAAAAATATCGTCAATTAATTGAAATTTGAATTAGTAATAAGCAAAAACCAACTGAGGCACCCGATCGGGTGTCACAGGTACATTTGCAGTTTATTTCTGATAAATATACGGATACATGTATATCGGGGGGCGTGCCGCCCCCCAACCTCCCTGCCAGGTCATTAAACAATCATGAAGTTAACATAACAGAACCATAGCGGATAAAAAAAAGTACATAACAAAATTCTAAAAGCGGGAAATGTTACAGTTAGCATACGATTTTGATGACATAAAAATAGTCTTTATTAATTCAAATTTCAATTAATTGACGATTTTTTCTCAGGATATTATCGATATTGATATAGTTCAAACATTGTATGAGTTTAAACTTAATAACTGCCCAAATAAAAAAGTTAGAGGCCAAATGTACCTGTGACACCCGAATGCGAGTGTGAGAACTACATATGAACGCAGTACCTTATTAAAGGTGGCTACACACGTTCATGCAAACTTGACAAGTTTACTTGCGCAAGTATTTGCACAAGTATTGGAGTATTTTCCTTCGCCACCACACGATACAAGTATACTTGTACAAGTCTCCGGTTGAAATTGTAACTATGTCAGTTCAGATGATGATGCACTTGTTTTGACAGCTTTTTGTCCTGTACATGAAAGATAGTCTCAAAAGTAGAAACGAAATGACTGGTTTAAAGAGTGGTTGAAAAAAGGAAAACATGTTCTCATGTAAACTGATTTTAGTTGAAGGTTTAAATAATGGGAATACATTTAATTTATTTTAAAATTAAGTTTCTACAAATATATACACTAGTATACATTCTAAATTAAAAACTATTTTGCTTTTCTTCTATCAAAATTATTTTTTGTCTGTTTCACTACAAAACGATCTCAACAGTTTGAGAAATTGCCTTCAAATTGATAGAATTCATTAGATACATATGTAGAAATAAACTCATTTTCTTTTACATTCATCGTAATTGTTCTCAAGTCTTCAATATCCTCAGTACACAGTAGCTTATACACAGGCTACGTTTCACTTGCACAAGTCAGACTTGGACAGGTGACAGGATTCAAATTCATTCATGTCTCAAGTCACCTGTGCAAGTCTGTATTTGCGCAAGTCTCGTCCTACAGACCCTCAAGTTTGCTTGTACAAAATACTTGCGCAAGTAGACTTGTCAAGTTTTCATGAACGTGTGTAGCCACCTTTAATAACTGTGACTCTAATTCTAAAATAATTTTTCTTTCATTATTACTCAAAAAAAATGAGATATATAATCAAGGAGTGACAATTATAAATTTCTTGTTTCTTTACCTCGCTTTAGTTACCGTTTGGTAATTAAACTGAGTAAATGGTAACTAAAGTGAGGGATGCCTGTATATACCAACATTTAATACTTGGATATAATTTATTTTACTCGTTTACTTCATTATTATTTAAAAAAAAATCTATTATAAATTTTAGATTGTTATTATGTGTCTTTCACACAGTTTTAGAGGATAGCGCTAGGGTTATGCTCTTCAACTACGAGGTCTTAGACTTTGTGTTAAGTAGACTCGTAGGCTTCATTTACTATCACCTCTTCATTTTCCTCTTCCATCCGTGAGTGCAGCCACCGGTGCTTGTGTCCCTTTTCGTCACATTCCTTGATAAGTGACTGTATTCACGGAGTAGCTTTTCTGCATTCATTTATACCTTCAATATTGCACACCTCAAGTTAGATCCTTAATCTTTGGTGGTGCGCAAACATGTATGCAACTGCGCAAGTTTTCGCTCGACCCTATATTCTCTCCTTTGGATGGTGAGTTAGATATACTGAATCTTAATGATTTGTTCAAATATATAATAGGCATTCATGTAAATAATACAATTAATATTCTAGACTATGATCCAAATTTGCTAAGTAATATTATAGGTCTGAAATTACTGCAAATTTTACTTGTGAATATAATAAATTTTAAGAAAGTCTCTTGTCTAATATTTCACAAGTATCGCCTATTATAATTATTGTTATTAATCAATTTATTATATTATCAATTTTTCACCATACTTATTCACGAAAAGTGCGCTTATAGAGACGAATAATTGGAGTATTTATCACCGGTGTACTAACCAGGTAGCTCCAGGTATTTCTAGAATTTTATTTTAATTCAGAGTTATCGAACAGTTCCACTATTTCGATCACATAGAAAGAAACTATAAATAACAAATCAAAAAATGAGGATTAGTTATGTCTATTTTTAAATGATCGAAGAAAATGTAGAACTGTCCGATAACTCTGAATTTACCCTAGGAAGTAGAATGGAATATAAGTATATATATATAATATATACAATATATACATAACTTAATATTGATAAAGCAAAAATTGTTTTTTATTTATACTAATAACTTAATTCACTAATAACTTTCAATTAAATAAAGGTAGCATAATTAGCAGTGTTTGGCATCTGACTGTCGTCCATTACTACATCTGCGCGGTACTGATGCGTATTTACGACAATTGCGTGTTAGTGACGTCATCAAAACAACAAACTTTAATACAATTTAGTGATTTGACAGTTTAAATAACCATTTAAATTTCAAATGTTCATATATGCTAATAATGATTGATAATTTAACATATTTCCTGACTTTAATTACCTTAAAATTTATTCTTAAAGTGTTGTAGTGATGACGTCACATACACAAAATCTCTCTTTGTCTCTACCATATCTATTGATAAAAATGTCAACAATCACTAATCAGTATCTGAGTAGAACTCTTGCGGTGAGGTTGTCAAATATTTACTCATCATAAAGCAGGTAAGTAAACTAGATGACAACTCATTAAGGTGAGTTAGATGGACCTTTACTGATTAATAATTAGAGATAGGTAATGATTATGAAACCTAATATTAAGATTCGTATAATTTCAGCAGGGCTCATATTTCAAAATATTTTGATGTCAAAAATCTGGCTACCTACGGAAAAAAAGTTGTTTATAATCATTTTTTATGGTTACTGTTGTTAAATTATTAAGTAATTTAGTGAAGTGACAAACTGAAAGCAGGTGTTATGTCACGGCCTGTTTTATTTTAGTTTACGCTCTCATTAGTTTTCAAAGAGTTTATTATGTTTCATAGAAAACTATAGTTAGGGGGAAACTGTAGTAAATTAGGTTTTCCACACTATTGCTAAATTATATTTGATGAGAATTATTTTAACATAATTTCATTTACAGAGAAAAATAATATTTCTTGTTAGATAATTTAGTTCAGATTTATAAGACAGTTCCACAATTTCTTTCATTTAAGTAATAAGTATATCTGTATATAATTGACGTTTTAACTGTTAACTTATTTTAATTGGTATGAATTAAAATAACAAATTAGGTTGAATTATGTTTTCCTATATGTCGAATATGGGACGTACGGTAACTCTGAACCTACCTATTAACAGTAAACTTATAAGTTTATAACTATCACCAACCGATATTTTCTATTTTAGTCAAAGTTTATGTAATACAAACAACCCTGTGACAAAACTACAAACAACCCTGTGACAAAACTGCAAACAACCCTGTGACAAAACTACAAACAACCCTGTGACAAAACTGCAAACAACCCTGTGACAAAACTGCAAACAACCCTGTGACAAAACTGCAAACAACCCTGTGACAAAACTGCAAACAACCCTGTGATAAAACTGCAAACAACCCTGTGACAAAACTGCAAACAACCCTGTGACAAAACTGCAAACAACCCTGTGACAAAACTGCAAACAACCCTGTGACAAAACTGCAAACAACCCTGTGACAAAACTGCAAACAACCCTGTGATAAAACTGCAAACAACCCTGTGATAAAACTGTAAACAACCCTGTGATAAAACTGCAAACAACCCTGTGACAAAACTGCAAACAACCCTGTGACAAAACTGCAAACAACCCTGTGACAAAACTGCAAACAACCCTGTGACAAAACTGCAAACAACCCTGTGACAAAACTGCAAACAACCCTGTGACAAAACTGCAAACAACCCTGTGACAAAACTGCAAACAACCCTGTGACAAAACTGCAAACAACCCTGTGACAAAACTGCAAACAACCCTGTGATAGAACTGCTAACAACCCTGTGATAAAACTGCAAACAACCCTGTGACAAAACTGCAAACAACCCTGTGACAAAACTGCAAACAACCCTGTGACAAAACTGCTAACAACCCTGTGATAGAACTGCAAACAACCCTGTGATAAAACTGCAAACAACCCTGTGATAAAACTGCAAACAACCCTGTGACAAAACTGCAAACAACCCTGTGATAAAACTGCAAACAACCCTGTGACAAAACTGCAAACAACCCTGTGACAAAACTGCAAACAACCCTGTGACAAAACTGCAAACAACCCTGTGACAAAACTGCAAACAACCCTGTGACAAAACTGCAAACAACCCTGTGACAAAACTGCTAACAACCCTGTGATAGAACTGCAAACAACCCTGTGATAAAACTGCAAACAACCCTGTGATAAAACTGCAAACAACCCTGTGACAAAACTGCAAACAACCCTGTGATAAAACTGCAAACAACCCTGTGACAAAACTGCAAACAACCCTGTGACAAAACTGCAAACAACCCTGTGATAAAACTGCAAACAACCCTGTGATAAAACTGCAAACAACCCTGTGACAAAACTGCAAACAACCCTGTGATAAAACTGCAAACAACCCTGTGACAAAACTGCAAACAACCCTGTGACAAAACTGCAAACAACCCTGTGACAAAACTGCAAACAACCCTGTGACAAAACTGCAAACAACCCTGTGATAAAACTGCAAACAACCCTGTGATAAAACTGCAAACAACCCTGTGATAAAACTGCAAACAACCCTGTGATAAAACTGCAAACAACTCTGTGATAAAACTGCAAACAACCCTGTGACAAAACTGCAAACAACCCTGTGACAAAACTGCAAACAACCCTGTGACAAAACTGCAAACAACCCTGTGACAAAACTGCAAACAACCCTGTGACAAAACTGCAAACAACCCTGTGACAAAACTGCAAACAACCCTGTGACAAAACTGCAAACAACCCTGTGACAAAACTGCAAACAACCCTGTGACAAAACTGCAAACAACCCTGTGACAAAACTGCAAACAACCCTGTGACAAAACTGCAAACAACCCTGTGATAGAACTGCTAACAACCCTGTGATAAAACTGCAAACAACCCTGTGACAAAACTGCAAACAACCCTGTGACAAAACTGCAAACAACCCTGTGACAAAACTGCTAACAACCCTGTGATAGAACTGCAAACAACCCTGTGATAAAACTGCAAACAACCCTGTGATAAAACTGCAAACAACCCTGTGACAAAACTGCAAACAACCCTGTGATAAAACTGCAAACAACCCTGTGACAAAACTGCAAACAACCCTGTGACAAAACTGCAAACAACCCTGTGACAAAACTGCAAACAACCCTGTGACAAAACTGCAAACAACCCTGTGACAAAACTGCAAACAACCCTGTGACAAAACTGCTAACAACCCTGTGATAGAACTGCAAACAACCCTGTGATAAAACTGCAAACAACCCTGTGATAAAACTGCAAACAACCCTGTGACAAAACTGCAAACAACCCTGTGATAAAACTGCAAACAACCCTGTGACAAAACTGCAAACAACCCTGTGACAAAACTGCAAACAACCCTGTGATAAAACTGCAAACAACCCTGTGATAAAACTGCAAACAACCCTGTGACAAAACTGCAAACAACCCTGTGATAAAACTGCAAACAACCCTGTGACAAAACTGCAAACAACCCTGTGACAAAACTGCAAACAACCCTGTGATAAAACTGCAAACAACCCTGTGACAAAACTGCAAACAACCCTGTGATAAAACTGCAAACAACCCTGTGATAAAACTGCAAACAACCCTGTGATAAAACTGCAAACAACCCTGTGACAAAACTGCAAACAACCCTGTGACAAAACTGCAAACAACCCTGTGACAAAACTGCAAACAACCCTGTGACAAAACTGCAAACAACCCTGTGACAAAACTGCAAACAACCCTGTGACAAAACTGCAAACAACCCTGTGATAAAACTGCAAACAACCCTGTGATAAAACTGCAAACAACCCTGTGATAAAACTGCAAACAACCCTGTGACAAAACTGCAAACAACCCTGTGATAAAACTGCAAACAACCCTGTGACAAAACTGCAAACAACCCTGTGACAAAACTGCAAACAACCCTGTGACAAAACTGCAAACAACCCTGTGACAAAACTGCAAACAACCCTGTGATAAAACTGCAAACAACCCTGTGATAAAACTGCAAACAACCCTGTGATAAAACTGCAAACAACCCTGTGATAAAACTGCAAACAACCCTGTGATAAAACTGCAAACAACCCTGTGACAAAACTGCAAACAACCCTGTGACAAAACTGCAAACAACCCTGTGACAAAACTGCAAACAACCCTGTGACAAAACTGCAAACAACCCTGTGATAAAACTGCAAACAACCCTGTGACAAAACTGCTAACAACCCTGTGACAAAACTGCAAACAACCCTGTGATAAAACTGCAAACAACCCTGTGATAAAACTGCAAACAACCCTGTGATAAAACTGCAAACAACCCTGTGATAAAACTGCAAACAACCCTGTGATAAAACTGCAAACAACCCTGTGACAAAACTGCAAACAACCCTGTGACAAAACTGCAAACAACCCTGTGACAAAACTGCAAACAACCCTGTGACAAAACTGCAAACAACCCTGTGACAAAACTGCAAACAACCCTGTGACAAAACTGCAAACAACCCTGTGATAAAACTGCAAACAACCCTGTGATAAAACTGCAAACAACCCTGTGATAAAACTGCAAACAACCCTGTGACAAAACTGCAAACAACCCTGTGACAAAACTGCAAACAACCCTGTGACAAAACTGCAAACAACCCTGTGACAAAACTGCAAACAACCCTGTGACAAAACTGCAAACAACCCTGTGACAAAACTGCAAACAACCCTGTGACAAAACTGCAAACAACCCTGTGACAAAACTGCAAACAACCCTGTGACAAAACTGCAAACAACCCTGTGACAAAACTGCAAACAACCCTGTGACAAAACTGCAAACAACCCTGTGACAAAACTGCAAACAACCCTGTGACAAAACTGCAAACAACCCTGTGACAAAACTGCAAACAACCCTGTGACAAAACTGCAAACAACCCTGTGACAAAACTGCAAACAACCCTGTGACAAAACTGCAAACAACCCTGTGACAAAACTGCAAACAACCCTGTGACAAAACTGCAAACAACCCTGTGACAAAACTGCAAACAACCCTGTGACAAAACTGCAAACAACCCTGTGACAAAACTGCAAACAACCCTGTGACAAAACTGCAAACAACCCTGTGACAAAACTGCAAACAACCCTGTGACAAAACTGCAAACAACCCTGTGACAAAACTGCAAACAACCCTGTGACAAAACTGCAAACAACCCTGTGACAAAACTGCAAACAACCCTGTGACAAAACTGCAAACAACCCTGTGACAAAACTGCAAACAACCCTGTGACAAAACTGCAAACAACCCTGTGACAAAACTGCAAACAACCCTGTGACAAAACTGCAAACAACCCTGTGACAAAACTGCAAACAACCCTGTGACAAAACTGCAAACAACCCTGTGACAAAACTGCAAACAACCCTGTGACAAAACTGCAAACAACCCTGTGACAAAACTGCAAACAACCCTGTGACAAAACTGCAAACAACCCTGTGATAAAACTGCAAACAACCCTGTGACAAAACTGCAAACAACCCTGTGACAAAACTGCAAACAACCCTGTGACAAAACTGCAAACAACCCTGTGACAAAACTGCAAACAACCCTGTGACAAAATTTCACCCAAAAATCTTCGACATGTCATATGTATAGGATGTTAAATTGAGTTTTTTTTCTTTGTTAGGTTATTCGTTATAACCTTCGCAAAAGTGAGGAAAGTTGTGTTTTGATCGGCATTTATTTATTTGTAATTTAGTTATCATAAGAATTATTTATCATCTTGTTACTCACAAAACTCAAAGAATTCAACCAAATTACCTGAAATTTGGTGGGACTATTGGTTAATGTTCATGAGTGCCCCTCTTCTAGTTTTCACCATGTTTATCATTTTATACCGTTACTTGCAGTTTTAGAGGATAGCGCTTTTCAACTATATATTAGGTTTTAGATTTTTGTGTTAGGTAGGCTCGTAGGCTTCATTTACTATCACCTCTTCATTTTCCTCTTCCATCCGTGATTGCAGCCACTGGTGCTTGTGTCCCTTTTTGTCACATTTCTTGGTAAGTGACTGTATTCACGGAGTAGCTTTTCTGCCTCCACGTGCCTTGTCACCCACTGATGCTAGGTGACTTTGTTCATGGAGCCACTTTCCTTTCTGGCTACTTCTTCTACTCCCTTGTACTCAAATATTTTTGACGTCAATGATATGGCTTTGTCTCTATTTCGATGTCTTGACCCTGAATTTAGTCGAGTCATTTCATCGTCATAGTCGAGGACAATGCGGTGAATTTTTTTCCTCAGTATTTATTAAATGACTATTAATCTTTATTTTAATTTAAAAAAGGACTTCACAGTACTCGAACTCTTAGTTAGGCTACAGTAATCGCAAAGTGGTTGTTAACATGTTATGTCTAACCTATGTTAACACCAACTTGATGACTACTGTGAGTGTCTGGTAATAGGTTGCCCTATTATTATAATACTTTTTCCAATGGTTTATCATGTATAAAATGACGAAGCGCGTAATTCCCACCTAACGAATCAGTAAATTAAAATTACAAGTCATGTAAATCTTAAGAAATCAATTGAAGATTCATTATCAATATTTGAACAGGTAAACTATTTCGTCATCTTCTGTTCCATGGAATCACTTTACCAACACCTCTGATTGTTGTAGAATTTTTAATAAACATTCAGTAATGTATAATTATTTAAAATACTCTGTAATATTTAAATATTGTATATGTAGGTATTGCTTTTATATACATACTTTTATATAAAAAATCATACTGCTTCGAGTTCTGTAAGAGTTCGATTTTAACATAGCGTGCTGTAATAAATTAATTTTGAAGACCTTTTCTACTGTTATTACAAAGCTACACTTCTTTATTTTGTCTATTGATCTTTTTTATTGGTACAATTGTCTTGGTGCCCAATTATCCCGGGCATAATTGATTTGAGGCTCAATTGTCCCGGGCATAATTGATTTGAGGCTCAATTGTCCTGGGCATAATTGATTTGAGGCTCAATTGTCCTGGGCATAATTGATTTGAGGCTCAATTGTCCTGGGCATAATTGATTTGAGGCTCAATTGTCCTGGGCATAATTGATTTGAGGCTCAATTGTCCTGGGCATAATTGATTTGAGGCTCAATTGTCCTGGGCATAATTGATTTGAGGCTCAATTGTCCTGGGCATAATTGATTTGAGGCTCAATTTACACCTTATAATCAGGAATAAGGTGAAAACCTCAGCCATACAATGCATTTTTTTAACTTACAACGTTGATATAAATTAGCTGCCCTCTTGAAATAGGAACATTCCGTTAACTATAAATCATCCTTTGCAAATATTAATCCATATTATCCACGTGTGAGTATCTGTTTGGATAGTGTGGCACCAATTACGTAACACCATTACTCAGCATTTTATTTATTCCTTGGTAAATTATAGGAACATTAAAATATGTCGTCATCAGTGGAACAAATTGTGATGTAACTACAATGACATATCGATTCATTAATTGAATAGATCTAGAAGAGAATTACTCTTTCCATAATCTGACAATAACCAATTTGTTTACTTTACTATTTTCTCTAAATATGGTTTGAAAGTGTCGCTCTGGTGACGTCACGAAATCCAAACACCTCCATTGTCACTACTGAGTTTATTTAAACTTCAGATGTAGTCTGTAGATGATGTAAATGTAATACAGTATTGCTTTGTAACTCGCACAGGCAAGTCAAACTCTCGTAACTCATCCTAAAGAAGTGAGTAAATCTGTCTGACTTCTAAAACTATAAATATATTTATTCTATAATATAGAACAGCCCAAATTAAATTAATTACAGGAAATTTCTTGAAGCTTAATGATTCATGTGAAGAAAGACAAAAATTATCGTTAGAAAATAAGTTAAAGAAATGATTTGAATACCTAGCTTGTAGTACCTACTGTGAGTTGGGAAAATTGATGACGTCAAATGATTATAATTGTGTTTTATTGATTTGAATTGACACATCCTACCAATGGATCCTGAGACTACCATTAAAAGTAATTGTCTGTCAAATTCACTGTTCGTTTGATAATCATACAACTGTCACTGTCTTAATTCAGTTTATTTAATTGTTTTATCCAAATCTTAAGACATTAAACAAACTTAATATCTTAATCGTTTAATAAACAATTGTTGTGATGTCCTGATAAACGAGAAAGTACTGATTAAAAAAAAAAACATATTTCCGTGAATAAAATATCTTGGGCGCCTCCAGGCTTCGGGGAAAATATTAATTTACTACATTATACATATTATAGAGCTAATGTCTAGTATCATTAATATACAAACCGAATAAAACTCTGTTCAATATATAATTTTCAGTATATAATTACTTTCTGTTCAACAATTATACGAATCACTAATCTGACGCTGAAGAAAAAGATTGAACACCCTTTATTTTGATTTCCAATTTTAATTTTATAAACAAACAATGCATGTTCGATCTTCGTTTATGCTGTAAATGATTTCCTATAAAAGTATATAAATATTTATATAGTAAGTTCTTTCTCGTACAAGGCTGTCAAATTTTGGAATCTATTACCTCTTAATTTGAAGCTGAGTAGTAGTAGTAAAACTGTTTTATTTGAATCAGCAGAACAGTACAACATAGACGGTCTTAAGTTTCATACTTTTACATGATATTTCTTATTTTTCTTTTGTTTATCATTTATTTAGGATACTATGTGCAGCATGTCTAAATGTTTATTTATTCTATTTTGTATCTTTGTGTAAGATGATTATGTACTTTTTAAAATATGTGTTGCCCAAATAGCCACATCGTTGGCTACCAATGGACTTAATCGATAAAAATATCCTTTTTTAGTCTTGTTCTTTTTCAAGTCATAGTAATTATATGTGAATGTATTTTTTTCTTGCTGTATGCTTTTAACATGTGATCGATTAATAAACTTATTACTATTATTATCATTATTAAGATTATCCTATTTTATACATTGATACGAGTATTTAATATTGGATATATTATACCTACCTAGTTGGTATTCTAAACAAACAGTGTACATTCTTTTTCTTCTGACTGAAAATTAGCAAGTCGGACGTATAACGGCAATTATAGAGTTTGGATTATGAAAATCTTTAAATACAATTAGGATTAAATTTATGCCATCAAATTTTATGGGGTATGCAGTTAATTAATGATAAACATTAACCTCATTGATTAAGATACCTATTAAAAAAGTTGCTTGAAGGTGACTTACCAATGTTTATTCTCTGTTCTCCAGCAATGGATTTCTACTACCATGACCTGTCCCCACCCTGTCGCAATGTGATGCTCACATTCGGTGCCCTGGGTCTCTCCCCTAAGATGATAGAGTTGGACCTCTTCAAGGAAGAGCACAAAACTCCCGAGTTCCTGGCCTTGAATCCCCTGGCTCTCATCCCAACTCTCAAGGACGGCGATTTCGTCATTTGGGAAAGGTGATTTGTTGTCGATTATACCTACCTAGTTGACATTCAAAACAAGAAGTGTACATTCTTTTTCTTTGGACTTCTAATTTGCAAATCTGAAGTAGAATAGATATTGTATAGTATTGACTATTGAGTATAAAAATATCTCCAAGCAACATAAGAAAATAAATCAAATTTTATGAAGTTTACAGCAAAATGATAAGAGACATTAGCCGTATTGATTGAAATAATATAAATTGCTTGAAGGGGACTTTCAAACAAAAGTTTAAAAATTTAGTTTTTGTAACTGAGCATCTGATGGTAGGTATAGTCGTATGTTTTATTTTAATGTTTTCATTTAGCATGGAAGAGTTACCAGTTGATGTTCATTATTTGACCGTTATTTATTTATTTTACCTGTCAGTTGATATCACCTACCATTCAAGTAGACAAAGGACTTTGTGTCTATCATAAAGATAAGATAAAAGAACCTATGCATTACATTAGACAAAAACAAGTGCTTGAATATATGACGTGTTCGGTGGAAGAAGGGCATAAGCCACAAAACTCGAAATTGAAGGGTTTGAAAATTGGTATATGCATCTTAATCATCCATATCAATAAACCTTCAACAATCTATCTAAAATCTTTAGATGCTTCTTCTGGACAATTACAAAACTCTTCTTAAACCGAAAGCGCCATTTGATCAACTTTAAATTTGGATACACTATGAAATGCTTTAAAATAGAAATGTATTTATGAGGAGTGTCTTATTAGAGTACTCTTCATAATATTTTCCATATCCCTCAGTCGCGCTATTTGCACCTACCTAGTGAACAAGTACGCCAAGGATGACACCCTCTATCCCAAAGATCCCGAGAAAAGAGCCATGGTCGACAAGATGCTTTACTTCGACATCGGAAGTCTCTACCAAACCTTCGGAGACTATGCGGTAACAAGCATGAGAATCTTAATGTAGCAAAGACTGTTCTCAGTGTAGCAAAGACTGTTTTCAGTGTAGCAAAGACTGTTCTCAGTGTAGCAAAGACTGTTCTCAGTGTAGCAAAGACTGTTCTCAGTGTAGCAAAGACTGTTCTCAGTGTAGCAAAGACTGTTCTCAGTGTAGCCAAGACTGTTTTCAGTGTAGCCAAGACTGTTCTCAGTGTAGCAAAGACTGTTTTCAGTGTAGCAAAGACTGTTTTCAGTGTAGCAAAGACTGTTCTCAGTGTAGCAAAGACTGTTCTCAGTGTAGCAAAGACTGTTCTCAGTGTAGCAAAGACTGTTCTCAGTGTAGCAAAGACTGTTCTCAGTGTAGCATAGACTGTTCTCAGTGTAGCCAAGACTGTTCTCAGTCATCAGTGTAGCCAAGACTGTTCTCAGTGTAGCCAAGACTGTTCTCAGTGTAGCCAAGACTGTTCTCAGTGTAGCCAAGACTGTTCTCAGTGTAGCCAAGACTGTTCTCAGTGTAGCCAAGACTGTTCTCAGTGTAGCCAAGACTGTTCTCAGTCATCAGTGTAGCCAAGACTGTTCTCAGTGTAGCAAAGACTGTTCTCATTTCCTTTTGCTTTCTCGCAAAATAAATTGTTGAATCCCTTAAAAGTTTTAAGACTCTTAGCCTATTATTAAAAGTAAGGCAGATTGAATGTGAATATCATTCTTAAAGAAAGTACATAATCCTTAGTTAGTAGTTAGATCAAATATATTCAAAATAACCTTAAGTCAGATAGGTTCATGACCTGTGTTAACGTACACTTTTCAGGAGTGTTTGGTAACATAGCAGTACCCTAGTTGACTTTTTACGAGTATTCAACTTCAGTTTTCATTTTCTAGTTCGCCGTAGCTTTCGAGGGCGCCACGGAGCTCAACCCTGCTAACCTGGTGAAGCTGCAGAACAACCTGAAGTTCCTTGATAACTGCCTGCAGGGGAAGAAGTACGCGTGTGGGGATGACATCACCCTGGCTGACAACTGCTTGGTGGCATCTGTATCCAGCATGCATGAGTCTGGTGAGAAACTATAGTGAATACTATTACTGTGGTAGCCGGTATACTAATTGTTCATTCGGTAGCCGAATGAACAATTACTCTAATGAAGAATTGCTCGATTGAACAATTACTCTAACGAAGAATTTGCTCGATTGAACAATTACTCTAACAACTGTGCAATGATTACTGAATATTTCTTATATTCTTACATGTTATCTGATAGAAAGTTTTAAATGAACTTGATACGTGTCAGTACACATTTGCACCACTGATAGACAAGCTGGTAAATAAATATATACTCCTGTCAATAATTTAAACCTAAATTAAATTGCAACAATGTGTACCACTGTTTTTATCATAAAGACGATATCAATAGGTACACACAGAGATACTCAGCTCCTCTCGCTCTTATGATACATGTCATACAGAAGCAATAACAAAAACTTGTAATTTTGGAAAAGTCAGTTAGGCCTGACTGCGTTTCGAAAAGTACTGAAACGTGTTCAAATACTAGTGTTCTGAGTTCGTGATCTTCAGTGTTGACTTTTAACTGTTTTTATCTTTTTGCAGGCATTGACATCAGTTCTTACTCTAACATTACATCTTGGATGGCGAGATGTAGAGACAACATGCCTCAGTACCAAAAAATGAACGATGTGGGGGCTAAAATAGTCGGGAAAATGATCAAGGAGAAGCTCTTCCCTTAGAACATGTTTAAACTCTATTAAATATATCTTTCGGATGACCAAGATTTTATTTTACCTCTTAGTTACATTCTTGTGAGAATTTTTTTTAATGTATCATTAAAAGGAACTGAATGAGAAATTTAATTTTATACGAAAATTTATTCATGAGTGCTTTGAATTATAAATACAACTTTTACATCATTTCTATGAAATTACAAAACCGACTGCACAATTTTACAATAAACTGAAGATTTCTTTGGAATGTTAAATTATTAATTAAGAATTTTTCCATCATGACCAAAAAAAAATAGTATTGAAAAAATAGACTTCCAAAAAAACAGGGTAATTTCTAGTTATCAGACTGTACCACATTTGCGATCATTTAAGATTTTAATTATTAAATAGCTACTTTTTCTAATATGGTTGAAAATGTGTAACTGTCCAATAACTCTGTACTTACCCTAGCTACAAGGATTCGAACAAAGATCTTCTAACTAATATTTTAAGTCAAATTATTCAACAAAGTTGGGTAAAATATCAATTAAAGTGCATGACGAATTTACCGAACGAAATTTATAAATAATGAAAAATTTCGTAGACGAACCTTAAAATATTTACAAAAAAAAAAAACGAACAATTAATTCAATGAAAAAAGAATTGTTAGGTTCTGTAGAAAAAAATATTAACACTGCTAAGTTTAAATATGAAGAAGTTAACGTTAAATAGCCACATAAAAAGATATTTTAAATACAAAAAAGATTTATTTACAGGTCTATTTTTGTACTAAAATGATGAATGAGGCTAACTAATATAGTAACTATAAACAACTCTGGACACAGACTCTAACAAATAAAAAGGTACATTAAAAAACTCAAAACTAGACTAAATTTAGATATGCCCAATGTACATATATACACTATAAAACATTCGGCCTAACGATAAATGTTTGCACTGAAACATTCTAGTGCACCAAAACATTGCAAACCGTGCACTAAAGTAACATTTACAGAAAACTGGAATCAACCCATTCCAGTGACTGGAATCAACCCATTCCTGTCACTGAAATCAACCCATACCAGTGACTGGAATCAACCCATTTCCAAACCTAACTAATATTCTTCCCTATCATTTAGGACAAGCCACCACATCAATAGTGACAAGTGGGACAGTGAGAGGGACAACATCGTCCTCAGAGTCAGAGTTGTCCATTATAATTTTCTCTTGGTTGGTTGTGTTCCTGGTTTTTCTCCTGAACATTCCCGTGGATGACAGGTCATCAGGCAGGGAACGACGACGAGATTTAGGAGCACACGGAGACATTTTCTGGTCACACGCTGAACTCTTTCTGTGTTTGACAGGAGACGCCTCTTCTCCAGTGAGATCTACCTCTGTCACATCACCATTCATCTTATTATTATTAGTTTTATCTGTTCCATTACAATAACTCCCCTTGGTATTGCAGTCTACTTTTCGCAGAGGTATCGACAAACGACTAATCTTGCCGTTAATGGGTCGTTCCTCTGGTTTGTCGTCAGCAGACTTGTTCCCGGGAGGAGTTTTCTTCTTGACTATAACATTGATAACTGGAAAGGAGGGCGAAGTTTCGGTTGTTTCATTTACATTTTCAGCAAATACCTCCCCTACAATGGGGACTGTAGTGACTCCCACAGCTGCTGCTATGGCAGTAGGGTTCCAATGCTCTGTGTCTCCAAACTCTTCATGGTAATTGTAAAACTGAGAAAAGAAAAGCAACTAAAAGAAGATATTCATCACAGCGAATATCATAATAAAATATCATTTAACAATACTAGTCTACTTTTTAAATATGAAATTAGTGACTCTATTCAATACCTATCCTGAAGCTACCAGTATCTAATAATTCGCACTGTTCAGTATCCTAGCTACCAACTGCTGTATGGATGCAACCTAACTCTGTATCCTAGCTACCAACTGCTGTATGGATGCAACCTAACTCTATATCCTATCTACCAAATGCTGTATGGAAGCAACTTAACTCTGTATCCTAGCTACCGACTGCTGTATGGATGCTACTCAACTCTGTATCCTATCTACCATCTGCAATATGGATGCTATTCAACTCGGTACCAACTCACCTCTCTAATCTTGTTGCGTAGCTTTGCTCTCTCTGTCCTGTCGTTGCCAAACTTATTGGCTGCCTGCCACCCCATCTCGTAGATGTTCCCCTGGGCTTCCTCCTCGGGACACGAGTTTTCCGGTTGATGCTGAGCTCTCCCCACTCTCGCTAGCAACCTCTGCGTTCTGAGCTACAAAATATCACACTCACTCAAGGTAACGTTTGGACTAAACACACACTTTAAGGTTAAAGCAAGGATATATTGAGTTAATTTGGTTATCTTTGATGAAGGTGGTAGAATATATTGCAATTGTCATTGTTGTTTTTGAAGGAAAGGAGGTATGTATGCTTTTGCAATGAAATGGATACAATTTAGGTAATAAAATGAATGAATTAAATGAATAATTGTATTTGAAATACAATTTAAGTAGCTAATAAACAAATAACTAATAACTGATAAAAAAATGAATAATGAATTCATAAAAAATAAATGATGAATTCATAAAAAATGAATAATAAATTCATAAAAAATGAATAATGAATTCATAAAAAAATGAATAATGATTTCATATAAAATGAATAATGAATTCATAACAAATGAATAATGAATTCATAAAAAATGAATAATAAATTCATAAAAAAGGAATAATGAATTCATAAGAAATGAATAGTAAATTCATAAAAAATAAATAACGGATTGATAAAACAAATTGATAAAATGAATATGTATAATGAATGAATTGCATAGTAGTCCTGATAATAGTTCTTCATACCGTATTATCGGATAGGAAGTGTTTAACATTGTCCTCTGCGTGCTCGTAGCAGAACATCAGTCCCCCACTGGAGTTGATCCCCTCCATCTTGCAGAAGTTGATCACAGCCTCAGAGTTGTGTTTGAAGCAGAAGCTGTTGGGGCAGAGGTCACACTTTATGGTAGAGCGAGTACCACACTCATCACAGTGGTGCCAGGGACACTGCCACTTGCCTGGGAAAGGGGGGGGGGGGGAGTTACGCGTTATTGAACAGTTACTGTTTTCGGACACGTAAGAAAAATATAAATAATTATGTTATTTAATTTAAAGGTCCTCTCCAGGCTCTGGGAAAAAAAATGAGTTTATTACATAATATTGTAGAACTAAGGTCTACGATCATTATTCCGCAAACCGCGAACAATTCGGTTCAGTATATATTTTATAATTTGCTTTTAAAGTTTTTTAATACTCTGTGAGCAACAATCGAACTAATCTCCAACATGGCTCTGAGAAAGAAGATTGTACACTCTTTGTTTTGATTGTAAATTTAGATTTTTAAACAAACAATTCGTTTTTGGCCTTCTTTTAAGATATTAATTGTTTCTAAAAGTATATAACGTTTCTTTATTAAGTTCATACAAGTTTAAACCTTTAAACGAATAAAAAATAGATTTATTTTAAACCAAATACTTAGTTGACAATCAAAACAAATGGTGTACATTCTTCTTCTTCAGACTGAATAATAGAAAGTAGGAAGTAAAGTAGGTTTTGTAGAGTTTGGATTATAAAAATCTTTAAAAACATATAAAATTAAAAATATGCTATCAAATTTTATGGGGTTTGCAGCAAAATAATAAGATACATTAGCCTCGCTGATATAAGTAATAAAAATATTTGCTTGGAGAGGACCTTTAAATCAATTTTTATTTACCATTTGAATAGAATATTTTTAAAGTGATTTTATTTTTCTATCTCGTTCGAAGATGTGGAACCACCCAATAACTCAGAATTTACCCAAGTCATTTACATTTAAATGAATAGGTTGCTAATATTGTCAACCTGAGGGTCCATGGACTATAATTTCAATGGTCCCTAAATACCAATTGCAAGAGTCTAAATGTTAAAACTATTCCAAAAAATATTATCACGATATTGCAGGTTTTCGGTTGTCGAAATGTACATTTTATAAATAAAATTTAAAGAGTATTTGCGCAATACTGATAGAAGAATTTTTCTCCTGAATAGTTAGTGTGAGGTTATTTTCCTTACCTTTAGGCATGCTTTCTAGTCCCAGACAGGCTAAGTGGTATCCTTTGGGACAATTAGCAACATCACACAGCACCAGGTCTCCTGCATTGCCACACCTGAAACAATAACATAGAATGAAATAGTGAGAATGAAAGATAGAGTACACAATCAATGAATAACCGTCACACTCATCACTCACTTCTCTCACTCATCACTCACTTCTCTCACTCATCACTCACTTCTCTCACTCATCACTCACTTCTCTCACTCATCACTCACTTCTCTCACTCATCACTCACTTCTCTCACTCATCACTCACTTCTCTAACTCATCACTCACTTCTCTCACTCATCACTCATTTCTCTCACTCATCACTCACTTCTCTCACTCATCACTCACTTCTCTCACTCATCACTCACTTCTCTCACTCATCACTCACTTCTCTCACTCATCACTCACTTCTCTCACTCATCACTCACTTCTCTCACTCATCACTCACTTCTCTCACTCATCACTCACTTCTCTCACTCATCACTCACTTCTCTCACTCATCACTCACTTCTCTCACTCATCACTCACTTCTCTCACTCATCACTCACTTCTCTCACTCATCACTCACTTCTCTCACTCATCACTCACTTCTCTCACTCATCACTCACTTCTCTCACTCATCACTCACTTCTCTCACTCATCACTCACTTCTCTCACTCATCACTCACTTCTCTCACTCATCACTCACTTCTCTCACTCATCACTCACTTCTCTCACTCATCACTCACTTCTCTCACTCATCACTCACTTCTCTCACTCATCACTCACTTCTCTCACTCATCACTCACTTCTCTCACTCATCACTCACTTCTCTCACTCATCACTCACTTCTCTCACTCATCACTCACTTCTCTCACTCATCACTCACTTCTCTAACTCATCATTCACTTTTCTCACTCATCACTCACTTCTCTAACTCATCACTCACTTTTCTCACTCATCACTCACTTTTCTCACTCATCACTCACTTCTCTCACTCATCACTCACCTAAAGCACTCATCACTCACTTCTCTCCCTCATCACTCACTTCTCTCACTCATCACTCACTTCTCTCACTCATCACTCACTTCTCTCACTCATCACTCACTTCTCTCACTCATCACTCACTTCTCTAACTCATCACTCACTTCTCTCCCTCATCACTCACTTCTCTCCCTCATCACTCACTTCTCTCCCTCATCACTCACTTCTCTCACTCATCACTCACTTCTCTCACTCATCACTCACTTTTCTCACTCATCACTCACTTCTCTAACTCATCACTCACTTCTCTCACTCATCACTCACTTTTCTCACTCATCACTCACTTTTCTCACTCATCACTCACTTCTCTAACTCATCATTCACTTTTCTCACTCATCACTCACTTCTCTCACTCATCACTCACCTAAAGCACTCATCACTCACTTCTCTCCCTCATCACTCACTTCTCTCACTCATCACTCACTTTTCTCACTCATCACTCACTTTTCTCACTCATCACTCACTTCTCTCCCTCATCACTCACTTCTCTCCCTCATCACTCACTTCTCTCCCTCATCACTCACTTCTCTCACTCATCACTCACTTCTCTCACTCATCACTCACTTTTCTCACTCATCACTCACTTCTCTAACTCATCATTCACTTTTCTCACTCATCACTCACTTCTCTCACTCATCACTCACCTAAAGCACTCATCCTCTGTTACTTTAGCTGGGCAGAGTTTCTTTTTCTTCTTCTTGTTCTTCAGAGACACAGATTTCTTTGCTACTTCAGTCTGTGGAAAACATTACAATGAGGATATTGATAGAATTTAGGCAATAGAGTTCATTGTCACTATTTTAATAATTTAATATGCCATGTAATCAGATAAAGTTTTTTTTCAATTTAGATTTTCTAATGTTTTACCTTCTGAACCTTGGCCCCAATGTAGCCACTGCAGTTGGCTGATCCACAGTGACATTTCTTCTTCTCTGTCCCCACACACTCAAAGTGATAATTGAAGGTAACTTCACTGCCACTCGGTATGTCATCCAGAGCAAACAGCCCCACCCTGGTCTCAGTCCCAACCTGCCACTTCTGGGTCTCACAGTTGGGTTCACACGAGTGGTTCATGAAGCGGGCCAGGTTTCCTTTGGGTCCCGCGTCAATGATGATGTCTTTGGTGATGGTGAGGAAATAGTAATTCGTTTCGTTTATCTGGTGCATGTAATCTATTCTCCTCCACAGCTCCGTCTCATCCACCAGTTCCCCCACATACTCTATCACGAAGTCACCTTTCTTGATGTCCTGCAGTGTGGTTAAGCCCCACCCTTTACCCTCCACCTTCGCGTGGGACAGAGTGGGGTACTGTCTCCTTTGGAACCTCTGGTTCATGCACCTGTCCCTTGCATTACACGCATCTATGGGGCACTCTATCATCAGCATCCTATTAATACAGTTACTATTAGGCCCACAGGGACTATCACTATTAGGGTTACAGTCACACTTGGGGGGCAGCTCAAGCTCCTGTCTCTTCACAGAGCCAAAGGGTTTGTTGGTATCGATCTTCACGAAGGGGGCTGGTTTAGTGCTCTCCTTTGCATGTCTCTTCGCTTCCTTCAAGCACCTGTTTGTCTGCTCATTCTCAAAGGCAATCTTTGTCTCTTCCATTGCACTTTCAAAGTGTTTGTTGAGGGAACTTTTACTATAAGTCTTACATCCCTTATCTCCATCCTGATAGTGGAAGACTCTGCCCCTATGTACCCAGTAGTAGTCATTGGATCCAAAGAAGTGCACGCAGAACATACCCGTAGAGTGTTTAAGGTTCTCTATGTTATCAGGAATGAAGCGTGGATGTAGAACTTGTCCAGGCCACCATCTGTATGAGCCTAGTTTGGTCCAAATGATGTCTCCATACACGGGCAGCTTTCCATTGACACAATCTTCACACAGGAATCCCTTGCCTGAAACAAACAAAGCATTGATACAAGCACAAAAACAAACAAAGCATTGATACAAGCACAAAAACAAACAAAGCATTGATACAAGCACAAAAACAAACAAAGCATTGATACAAGCACAAAAACAAACGTAGCTATCAAAGAATTAATGCAGCTTAATATTTCCTATGAAGTTAACTACATTATATTAAAAAAATCTATTAACATGAATGAACCAATTTATAATACAAGTAATGTTTTGATTCTTTTGATCAATGCTTCTTTTCGATCTATTAATAAAATGATCTACTAATTTTTTTTTATAACTAACTGCTCAAGAAGAATTTTTTTCTCTTTAGAACCGGCAAAACTGATGATATCTCTACTACATAAATGATTATCCTACTATTTCCCCTCACCATCTTCTGAAGGGGGCGTATCCAAGCACTCCGTGTGGTAGGCAGCAGGGCACTCATCACACAGCACCAGTGAGCCGCCCTTGGAGCAGCCAAAGCACCACGTCACGTTCAGGTGGTTACTCTTGGCCTGCTTGTTGTGCTTGGGACACACGTGGGAGTGAAGGGAGATCTCATCTGAGCCAGCTGGTATGCAGTCACCTCCTGAACAAACATACACATCATGAACATAAAGTAGCCATTAGCCGTGTAAGCCAGAATATCTGCTACCTGAATTACAAGAAATGCTTTTTAATATTTAATTTTGTGGGTCTTCATAGAAGGAATAGTATAAAGGGTGAATAAAACATAGCATGCAATACACACTTGGATGACCTCATCCAGTGAAGACATTAATCTATCCTCAGAGGAAGAACAAATTGAGTCTAAGCCCGTAACTACACGATCCGGAAGGACATCAAAACCAGTATTTATACCAGAAAACACACAGCAAACACGTAAGAAGGATAAGAAAGCAAGCAAAGAAATAATTAATCAAATATTTGAGAAGTAATTATTTATGCAGAGCTTTATTGGTTAGTCAATTAGAGGATTTAATTTTTTTAAGGTATTTGAAGACACACAAAAATATTTAGAAAACAAAAAAAAATTAACCTGTTCATTTAATTCCTAATTTCCTTCATTCTTGTTCTGATGTCTACTACCAGAAAACTGAGTACATGTTACTGCATGTTACTGCAACATAAATCTTTTAAGTTTGAATTACTTTTAATCATTATTATTCAGAAAATTTAGAATATTTTAGAAAATATTTAGAATTAGATTATTTTAAATATAATGAAACGAATACCCCCCAAAACACTACCCTGAGGTGTACCACTGGTCACTACTCGTCAGCCAGAACTCGCACCATTAATAAAAACACGTCAGTTCACCCCGATAGGTAAGAGCGGAACAAGAGAGTGGGTACCCTTACCATAGTCAGATAATTTGGATAGCTTTACGTTGTGGGACACAGAGTCAAACGCTTTCTTTAGAGCAAGAAAATGGAAAAGAGTAGCTATCCATCATCCAAAGGAGAGAATAGGGTCGCAAGGGGCGAATAATCGTGCAGTTGCGTACGGGGCGAATCTTGCGCACCACAAGTTTAACCCTTTGGCGACTATGGGGATAAAACGTCGCACCTAATTTCATTTATATAAAATAGGCTAAAATGTCACAGAAATGCCTTGAATCATCTTATTACAGTCGTGTTGTAGTGACTCTGGTGACGTTGTCAGATGCGTAACTACTAATTTTGAATTTCCATATACCAATTTTATTGCATCAAAGATCGCCATATTGACGGAGGTTGCAGGTATTAATAAAAAAGTGAGTTAATTATTGATATGTATACAGTTTTTATTAATATGCGAGGTATTTCCATGATAGAACAACCTTTATAAGTTAATTGTACAAGCTTTTTGGAGTTTTTGTAATTCGTGAGTAGTATATATTCAATATTTTTACGGATTGTGATTTATTGTCTCACTTGGGACTTACTATTACAATGAATATCCCACTTGCATTATACAATGGGAAAATATATTCCATTGTACGCAAAATTGTACTTTGCTGGTCCAACTAATTCAGCAGATGCATCAAAACTAGAGAACTACAGAACAAGTCAGTAATTTGGTCTTGCTGGTACAGGAGCCCAGTGGGACAATACATCCCAATGGAAAATGCAAGTGGGATTATATGTCCCATAAAAAAATTAAATCAAGAAAATAACTTCACAGATCGATTAAGAAGCCTTTAAACATTTCGTAAGTATAAAAAAATGTAGTAAAAAGTTACACAGGCTTAAAAAAATCGGCTCGGAAGGGTTAGAGGCTAAACTTGTGGTGCGCAAGTTTCAAGGTATAAATGGATGCAGAAAAGCTACTCCTTGAATACAGTCACTTACCAAGAAATGTGACGAAAAAGGACACAAGCACCGATGACTGCAATCCTGGATGGAAGAGGAAAATAAAGAGATGTCAGTAATTGAAGCCTATGAGCTATGAGCCTACCTAACACAAAGTCTAAGACCTCGTAGTTGAAGAGCATAACGCTAGCGCTATCATATAAAACATATAAATAACGATCATAATCTATAGTAGAAAAATAAAAAATAAAAGATGTTAAATGATAAGGAAGTTAACGAGTAAAATAAATTATATGCATCTATTAAATGTTGGTAAATTCCATTTGTTTTATTTTTGTTTATAGTTAAGATATAATCTTGATATGAAAATTACAGGAAGTATTTAGTTAAGTTATTTTAAATAGCAGATGTTAAACTGTAAATAACAGATAAAATTACACTAACAAACACAGGGAAAATGATATGGAATAAATTAGTGCAATGGTAACATTTGTGCAAAGAATAATTAACTATATATCTCAATAGAAATAACTATTATGAATTAATTAGCGATGTAAATACATCAGATAACAGATACGTCTGTCCGATACCGGTATCATTAATCTGTCAAACAAAATAAACTAAAAACAAACACTTGTACACTTTAGAAAATAACTAGGATGATAAATACACTGGGGTAAGTTACGAGTTATTGCACGGTTACACATCTTCGATCATATAAGAAAAAAAAATTTAATAACTAAAATACTTTATTTTTAAACAAAAAAATATATATAAAAATTAATTACTAATTTATTAAAATATTTTTTCTAAATGATCGAAAATGTGGAACCGTGCAATAACTGAAATTTACTCTATTAAAGAAAATACGAATCAATGATTGATAAACTGGTTAGTGAGACCCAACTGTCGCAGCCACACCTGTACAGTCACTGTACAGTCTGTACTAACATCTGTTTTTGAGAAGGTATCAATTCATGTTAATTAGTGCAATAAAGTATATTGTTTCTCTCCAAATAAGACTAATGGTGTATTATTCGATTGAATGTAATATTGTTAGTAACAGTTTTTCCATTTCAAACTGAGCTGTTCATTTTTATTTCATTTAATTACTTTATCTTTCTATTCAGATTAACCTGAAACTTTCTTCAGTGAACAGACGAAACGTCCATACTTTTATATCCTTTAAAAATTTATTAAAGAATTAATAAATAAAATTAAAAAAAATTAAATGCAAACGCAACTGAGTGCTGATGTATATTTCAAAATATGAAGAATAAAAAAAAATTAAATGCAAACGCAACTGAGTGCTGATGTATATTTCAAAATATGAAGAATAAAAAAAAATTAAATGCAAACGCAACTGAGTGCTGATGTATATTTCAAAATATGAAGAATAAAAAAAAATTAAATGCAAACGCAACTGAGTGCTGATGTATATTTCAAAATATGAAGAATAAAAAAAAATTAAATGCAAACGCAACTGAGTGCTGATGTATATTTCAAAATATGAAGAATAAAAAAAAATTAAATGCAAACGCAACTGAGTGCTGATGTATATTTCAAAATATGAAGAATAAAAAAAAATTAAATGCAAACGCAACTGAGTGCTGATGTTTATTTCAAAATATGAAGAATTAAAAAAATCAATATTATATATTGTGGGAAAAACTTGTAACTAATGTTCTTCAATATATTTTATTGAAATTCATTTTTTTCTCTTGTTACTCCTTCATAAAAGTGTTATTCATTTTATCTCTTTTATAGCGTCCATTCGTTTAAAGCAACCAATTAATTTCAGCCTTAATTAAATGTACAAGAGTAAAAAATTAAATTATTATGAAATTTAATGAGGGCAAAAGTTAGCAAAATGCTCTACATTTTATGATAAATATCTTCAATTAATATTCCCAAAAAGTTTCAATATTCAATATAATTATTTAACTTTTCTTTTAATTGGTATTCAATAGATCTGAAGATATCATGGATACCAATTAAAATAAAGAGTTAAGTTGTACTTACTATAAAATTTAATGATTGTCTATATGATCGAAAATGTGTAACTGTCCGATAACTTGGAATTAGCTTATAAAAATTGAATTAATAACATATCTCAAGATAATATTTATGTTATATTTTTGTTGCAGTTACCCATGCAATGTTTACTTGTGCTCAGTCTTCTGGTAGTAGACATCAGAATAATTGTGTAGCAATTGAACACTCGATAAGTTTGATGATATTTTTCCCTTAAATATTTTGGTGGGTCTTCATAGACCTTAAAAGAATTATATCGTAAACATTTATGTAGAATTTATTGGTAAGTTCACCCCCAATAATTTTAGTTCGAACTATAAGTAATTGGGAAAGAAAATTATTTACTTTAAAGCCACAATTGAATTTCTGAACGCTGCGTGAAAAGAAAAGGCTCTTGGCCAAATTTTTAGCTACATTGTTTTGAACGGAACCCTTCACACTTTTTTCACCCATGTTTTTTTCTTCACACAAGTGAGAAGAGTTCCGTTTAAAACAATTGCAGCTTAACTTTTTGCCATGAGCTTTTTTAACGTGGCGGTGAAAAACTGACGTCAAATTAGAAAATTAATTCATTTTTGACAGAGTTTGCTGTACATGATCGAAATGAGGAAATTCAGAGTGTGACGTCACGGAATCAATATTGCAGCCACCAGTGAGTGGTGATTAAATGCTTTATTCAATGAAGTAACTTTTCATTATATGAACTTTGATTGGTAAAAGTTTGGGACCCTTCTCTTCCCTTCACCACAGACAGCTTCAGGATAGAGCCCCTGGGGGCGAAGTAACCAATGAAGTTATTCATAAATGTTTCGAATTTAAGTCTTTTAAGGTCTATGAAGACCCACAAAAAATTTTGAAAGTTAAATGAGGAGAATAGAGTTCCGCTTACTCAATCACTTCATTCTTGTTCTGATGTCTACTACCAGAAGACTGAGCACAAATAAACATTGCATGGGTAACTGCAACAAAAATATTACATATTGCGTTTGAGTTTCAATTATTTATAATAAATATTTTGCTAAACTGACCAATTCAAGTGATGTATTTAGGTTCACTTTCGAGTTATCGGATGATTCCTCATTTCCGATCACATTAAAGGAAAATATAAAATAATTAAAATAACGAGTAAAATTATATTAGTTTTCTTGTATGAACGAAAATGCGAAACCGGTCGATAACTCCGAACTTACCCTACGTCTATTTACGAGATTTAAATGAACGAGAAGCTGTTATGCTGCAAAGAGTTACTTACATGGGGTTACTGAAGTAAAAATATACCTGTGTATTTATACTTTGTAACATTTAGTTTAAGTGATTTCTCTATATATATTCTGAGTACATCATTTCAATGCAGTAAATGTACTACAATTTAGTATGAACATAACATTTAAAAAATTCTACCTAGGACTTATAGTTCAATTAGATGCATCTTTTAAGGCTAACTGTTTCAATTTTTAATATTTAAATATAAAATTTGTATAAAATAATTCACTTCAAGAAGAAACCAGTAGCCAACATAGGGTTAAGAAATTTTACCAGATGAGAATCTAATAACTATAGAAAAATATATTTTATTTCAATTAGAATCCATGTACAGAACCGAAAATCTATATTTTATAATATAACTCGTTCAGTACCTGTTGTCTATTTCTGGAGAAATCAATTAATGAAATGGGTTTAGGTTTATATTTAAATTCAAATAAGTATTATCTGTATATATATATACCGATTTAACCAAATTTTGGAAAAGAAATTATTATTAGTGTGATCACGCATAGTCAAGATACTTCCATAAATTCAGTAGAAAAACTGATAACTAAGCAACAAGAATATAATATCTTTATATATAATATAATACGCTAGATCTGTCTGTGTGTATGTATGTATGTATGTATGTGTGTTACTTGGAGCAATATTACTCACAAACGGTTAGACCTAGAGACATGAAAATTTACAACTTTTTAGAAAGTCGTGTCGAATTTAACGTGTTAAAAGGATTTTTCGAAATTCGAACGGGTTTTCGAATTATTAACACTTTGTTTATAATGGGATACATAGGAATTAATTCGACATACTTTCCAGGATATTTTCAAAGACTATCAAACAGAATGGGCTGAAATTTTCTGGAAACCTCTGGCCTATGGTCCTACAGAACTCTATTGATTTGTTTTACGAAATTCGAACGAAATTTTGAATTATTCGAATTTTAATGGAATACATAGGGATTTAATTCAAACCGGGAAATACATGGTAACATACGAAATAATTAAAAAATAAAATTTGCATTAATCGATTCGAAAAAATATCTCCGATATGTAAAAATGGTCTACAAAAATAACTGCGTTAACTGTTTTTTCGAAATTCAAAGTACTTTTCGAGATATGATGAAAATTAGAAAATGAAAAATAAAATCCTAAGCTGGTTATCATTTTTCCTCATGAAAATAAATTATATATTTTGCACGATTGAAAATACAATAACTAATTTTAATATTGATATTGACGGGTTGGAATATGAATAAATATTCGAAATAAATTATATTTAGAATATTTATAATCAATTGGTAATAAGTTTTAGTTATTTTACATAATTATATTAATTTATTTAATAAATTGAATATCAGCTGCTACCTAGGTATATATGTTAATTTTATTTCTTCCATTTCAAGCATCGAACTGATCGATGTAGCTAATTGTTTTAATTTTTCATAATGTGATTATTTGAATAATATTTGTAATATGTAGTTATTTATACAGCTATCTTATATAATGATGTATGATTTATATATGGCAGTATTCTGCACAAATTGATGACGTCACGGAGCGGATAACTACTCTTTACTGGTACCTAATTCTTATGAAATGTAATGGAAAACGGTGATGAAGAGGTGATAGTAAATAAAACCAACTAGTCTACCTAACACAAAAACTAAGACCTCGTAATTGAAGCGTTACAAAAAATTTACTTGGATAAAAAGTGGAAAAATATTTCATAATCCAAATTACAACAGTTCAGGGACTAGAGTGACCATTTTCGTCACATTCCTTGGTAAGGGACCGACGGTGGTAGCCTTAGGAGACTTTGTTCATGAAGCCACTTTTCTTTCTGACTGCTTATTTGAGTCCCTTGCATTTAATTTCATTTTGACATCAGCGATATGGCCTCTGGTTCCGAAGCAGACGTTAAACCCCTACTACAATCATTAATTTCTCCATTCTGGCACCATTTTCCCTACTCAGCCAACTTTTCCCTCATTCTACCTGATTTTCCCCCATTCTACCTAATTTCCCCATTCTATCTAATTTACCCATTCTACCTAATTTCCCCATTCTACCTAATTTACCCATTCTACCTAATTTCCCCATTCTACCTAATTTACCCATTCTACCTAATTTTCCCCCATTCTACCTAATTTCCCCATTCTATCTAATTTACCCATTCTACCTAATTTCCCCATTCTACCTAATTTACCCATTCTACCTAATTTCCCCATTCTACCTAATTTACCCATTCTACCTAATTTTCCCCCATTCTACCTAATTTTCCCCATTTGACCTGATTTTCCCACATTCTACCTAATTCTCTCAATTCCATCTAACTTTCCCAATTCTATCAAATTTTCCCAATTCTATCAAATTTTGCCACATTCTAACTATTTTCCTCCATTCTACCTGATTTTTCGCACCTAGTTATGATACGTAAATAGAGCTTGAGATAGATATACCTTTTTGGTATAACTTTTTCCCGCGTAAAACAGACGTGGGACAGAGAGGGACATCCCGCGTGGGACAGAGAGGGACATCCAACGTGGGACAGAGAGGGACATCCCGCGTGGGACAGAGAGGGACATCCCGCGTGGGACAGAGAGGGACATCCCGCGTGGGACAGAGAGGGACATCCCACCTGAGACAGAGAGGGACATCCCGCGTTGGACAGACGTGGGACAGAGAGGGACATCCCGCGTGGGACAGAGAGGGACATATCACGTGGGACAGAGAGGGTCATCCCGCGTGGGGCAGAGAGGGATATCCCGCGTGGGAAAGACGTGGGACAGAGAGGGACATCCCGCGTACTTTTTACCACGTAAAACAGACGAGGGACATCCCGCGTGGGACAGAGAGAAATATCCCGCGTGGGAAAGACGTGGGACAGAGAGGGACATCCAGCGTACTTTTTACCGCGTAAAACAGACGTGGGACAGAGAGGGACCTCCCGCGTGGGAAAGACGTGGGATGAGAGTGGGACTTAAGATGTGGGACAGACGAGGGACATCCTGCTTGTGTAGGACGTGGGAAGTGAGTGGGATTTCAGACGTCGGAAAGACGTGAGATTTCAGACGTCTGGAGACGTCTAAAATCCCCCGTCCCTCTCTGCCCTCGCTAGCGAGGGATGTCCCCCACTGTCCCACGCGGACAGAGAGGAAAAGGTTAGCTGGGTAGCATTGTATTCGTCGGGGAAAAGTACAGGGGAGGGGGGGAGTCCGTCGGGAATAGTCCTGGCGGGGAAAAGTCCTAGTGCTGAACTAACCAATGAAATTATTAATTAATGTTTAGGATTTAATTACTTTAAGGTCTATGAAGACCCACAAAAATACATATTTAAAAGACTAGAAAATACGAAGGAGGAGAAAGAAGTAGCATATTTCATTACTTCATTCTTATTCTGATGTCTACTACCAGAAGACTGAGCACATGTTAATAAACATTGCATGGGTAACTGCAACAAAAATATCGCACATTGCGTTTGAGTTTTAATTCATTTTATTAATATTTTTACTACAGTTACCAATTGCAGTGTTGTATTTATGGTGAGTTTTTACTTATCCAACAGCTCCAGTAATTTCGATCATTGAAAAGAAAAATATAAAACGATTAAAATAATGACTTAAATTATATTATTTCTCTAATATGATCGAAAATATGAAACCAGTCGCTAACTCAGAACTTACCCTACGTCTACCTTACGAGGTTTGAATGGACGATAAACTGTTATGCTGCAAAGAGTTACTTACATGGGGTTACTGAAGTAAAAATATACCTGTGTATTTATACTTTGTAACATTTAGTTTAAGCGATTCCTCTGTCTAAATTCTGATTATTTTGGTTCAAAGCAGTGATGTACTACAATTAAGTATGAACAGATTCAACAAAATATAAGATATATTCGAAAAAAGACATATAATTCAATAAGGTGCATCTTTTAAGGGTAACTGTTTCATTTTTTAATGCTTCAATATAGAACATTTATAATATGTAGAATTTTGTAGTTACCGTGAAATAAACATCACAAATATTTGTCATCTTTTTCTATGTTTACGTACTGTAATAACTTCGCGACGTGCCTCGCAATTATTTCAGCTTTTATACAAGTTAGGTGTAATAAAAGCGGGGTCTGCCTGTATTTCATATCACTATGAATTTCATTTCACAAATTGTAAAATGTGAATAAAATTGATGATTTGTATTTGCTGTATTTGTTTAGAGTATCAGACGAGAATTTAGTTGAATAAGAATGGGAATTTGAGTTTGTTTGAATATTGCTCAGCAAATCTGGATCATAGTCTAGAATATTAATTGTATTATTTTCATGAATGCCTATTTTATATTTCAACAAATTATCAAGATTCAGTGTATCTAACTGAATAAATACTCAGTAGAGCTATTTCTCTCCTAAATATTTGAAAGTTTTGCACATTCTCAGAAGTACAATGATTTCGAATATAAAGATATGCATATTGAGCCCATTTCAATTTGAATTTCAAAGAAGCAGAGGAACAATTCCATCTCTCCTGACAACATTGCGGATACTTACATGACTATACTCTTGGTGATAACTATGTTGTAGTACTGTATTTAGACTTCAGAGAGGCATTCGGCACTGTAAATAACGTCAGATTGGTTGATAAGATCTCATTGCTGACTGAAGTCTTGCTTGTTTGACATGATTCAAGTAGTGCCAAATGGAAGTGCTAAAACTTATGAGTGTGTTCATCTCATGATGCTCCTCAAGGTAGTAACTTTGGTCCTTTGCTTTTTTTCGTTCATTAAACTCTATACCGAATTGTAATCATTATTTCTAATACATAATATGGGCTGATTACTACCAATTTCATATTAATATGAACAGGTGGCTTCTTGAAAATAAAATAATGGTGACTAAATAACTAAATATATTTTTTATTCAAATAGAGGCATCATTCACCAATTATGATAGGTGAAAATAATATAGATTTTGAAGAAACTGTTCAATATCTTGGAACTGATTTCGACTGCAATTTAAACTTTGTCAGTCAAACTAATACCTCATTAAAGAGACTCTTACTCAGTTGGTGTTGTGAGTACTATTTTCTTCCTGCCTACTTACTCAGAAAGTAAGATTTTATTTTACATTTGGACATCCTTATTTTCTCCATGACATTGAGGTTTAACTCTCCTTTGTACAGTAGGAACACTTGTCGTTTTTGCAGAGGAAAGCCGTCTAATTGTAAAGTCATTAGAATACAAAGCACACACACAAACTCTTTTCACTCTTAATTAAGAATTTGCTAAAAGTGGAGAACTTGTACTCTCCTAATGTTGCACAAAATAGAGCACAGAAAATAAAGAAAATTGTAAATAACAGTAGCTAGCTTTGACATTTTTCTTTTGTAAATTATTTCCAATTTGCTGAGATCTTAAGATACCTACTTTCTTTGTCAGCATATGCCAGAAACTAGTGATACGATTCATTTAATGCGGTTTATGCAGAGAAAACTGTTGGCATCAGCTTAAAGCAGAGACGGATTAAGATAATTAATGTCTCTTCTTATCAGTACTGATGTCATTTGAGCGTATGTAGTGTAGCTTAGAAACATAAATTTATCGCTATTAACCAGACTAGTATCCCTCTCTTATTTTTTTATGTACAGCTTCTATAATAATGAATGTAGTGAACTTCCTGAGATTTCATGGGTTTTACAAGTTTGGAATTTGAGCATCTTTGTAAATAATCACGTTAAATAATTCACATTGATTAATGAATATTTGAAAAATAAAAATATGATGTTAATTTTGATGTTCATTTGCATTTAAAGATTTCAGGAGGTGATGTAAGATATGGCAACTTTGTTTGAAAAATACTACAATATATTTCCTGGTTAATTTTGTGATGTTATTTAAAGTACGTAGTTTTCTCGATATTTACCAAATTATCGGTAATAAATGTGAACGAAATATGTTTTCAAAAAGAGAAATACGAGACTAGATAACTAATAACTGATAAAATTAAACTAACTAACTAATGTTATGATAAACGAGCGATTAATTTTGTTGTCTAAGCCAAATTATAATATCAGTAATTATGGGTGAAATAATTGCCAGTTCACAGTTGTTTCGGTGAACGAAAGCTTCTACTTACAATGTTTTAATCTTCAGAATTACTAATATTAGTTATAATAAACGGTGGGTTTAATATCGCAGCTGAAGTAATTCTATTTTCTATTAAGTTGACTGAATAATGAAGCCGCGTAAGTTTCTAATAGTTCATTTATATATTCTCTTAATAGTTCCTATTTTCTACTTTGTCAATCAAAATAGTTAGTAATGCTGCCTATTTTATAAGCGGTTTTTAAAAAAAAACTGTAACCATGTATCTCCACGGTGCCTTGCATCTCCACGGTACCTTGCATCTCCACGGTGCCTTGCATCTCCACGGTACCTTGCATCTCCACGGTACCTTGCATCTCCACGGTACCTTGCATCTCCACGGTGCCTTGCATCTCCACGGTGCCTTGCATCTCCACAGTACCTTGCATCTCCACGGTGCCTTGCATCTCCACAGTACCTTGCATCTCCACAGTACCTTGCATCTCCACGATACCTTGCATCTCCACGGTGCCTTGCATCTCCACGGTGCCTTGCATCTCCACGGTACCTTGCATCTCCACGGTGCCTTGCATCTCCACGGTACCTTGCATCTCCACGGTACCTTGCATCTCCACGGTACCTTGCATCTCCACGGTACCTTGCATCTCCACGGTACCTTGCATCTCCACGGTGCCTTGCATCTCCACGGTGCCTTGCATCTCCACAGTACCTTGCATCTCCACGGTGCCTTGCATCTCCACAGTACCTTGCATCTCCACGGTACCTTGCATCTCCACGGTGCCTTGCATCTCCACGGTGCCTTGCATCTCCACGGTGCCTTGCATCTCCACGGTACCTTGCATCTCCTCGGTACCTTGCATCTCCACGGTACCTTGCATCTCCACGGTACCTTGCATCTCCACGGTACCTTGCATCTCCACGGTACCTTGCATCTCCACGGTACCTTGCATCTCCACGGTACCTTGCATCTCCACGGTACCTTGCATCTCCACGGTACTTTGATTGTTAGCATCTTAGTTAGTATATAGTTTATACATGTTGTATTTTTTTTAGAAGTCATTTCTTATACAAGTCCTTGTTTTAATGTTTCTTTTACTCATCAACTTTTTGTTGATATGTGTATTAACTGTATCTAATTACATAGTAACAATTTACTGGCACTAACCTGCATGAAATGAGAATAGATAAACTATAGAGTAATAAATAATTATTTTTTACTTTTAATAATCTATTCTGATTCCATAATAAGATTGTCTCCCCTCTTCTTTTTAATTACTGAACTAATTTTACACACATCCTTTTTCGGTAAAAAAAATGGATGTTTTTATGATGATAGCTGATATTTCCGTTTTTAAATAATTATTGTTTATCCCTATTTCTTTTTGTTGAAAATAATACAATACGGTAATGATACTTTTACGATTGATTATAATTTAATTGCATCTTAACATTTATTAGATATATTTATCGGTTGATTTTTTTTTCTATTTGTGTTAATTGCCTTCGCAAAATTGTGGAAGGTTATGATTTGATCGCCAACATTTGATTTATTTGTATTATCCAGGAACCATTTGTTTTCATTTTGGTAGCGCTCGGGTCAAAGGTCAAGGTCATTTACAACTCAAAGATTATAAGATGGTTAGATTAGTTCTACTTCATAATTGTATTAGCCGGTCGTTGAGGCTAACTAGTGGTAAGACGGAGAAGAAATATCTTCAGAAATTCAGTCTAAGTTTTGTCGCTTCATACCATTGCAGCACCATTAACTTTCAAATCTAGTGATATAAATACACTCGCATATAAGAAATGCATTATGCAGCCTAGCTTCTACCAGAGAGAAATGCTTTCGCTCATAAAACTCGCTGGCACCACAAAAAATGAGAATAATAAATATAGCTAAGCGAAAATTTAAATACATAGGGTGGGGAAAGAAATTTTCAAACATAATTACATTTTTTGGAAAAGTAGTTCATAGGTAGGTGATTTTTTTATAAAGACACTATTTTTCCATAAGAACAAGGATTTTATCTTTACAGAAGAGGATTAATTGGATTTATAGAATAGCCTAGGGTTCACAATTTGTTTTTTTTTAATTTACCCAGTTCAAAAAAGTTAGACAAAAGAAAAGCTATACTAGCAGTTAATTCAAGTCGGGCAGGCACAGCTAGCGAGATTGTTTGTTCTGTTGAGAAGATCTTCACAGTTGAACTGCCTCATTCATAATCGAAGGAATGACAGAATAATTGGAAGAAATGCCAAAATACTCCTGATGATCAAAAACTTAATGGTCTGGATCGCAATTTCTAAAACCTGGTGGGTGTCTGGGCTGCCATTTCCAAAATTAACGACAAATATGTTGAAAACATTCTAAAGTCAATGTTGGAAAGGACACTCAGTGGACATTCCAACAAGACGATGCAACGTCACACAACACAGTAGTTGTTACTCAGAACTGGTGAGCAGAGCATATTGCTATGGTTTTGGTCAAAAGAAGTGTGGCCTCCCTTTTCTCCGGATCTGAAACCCGTGGCCTAATATTTGGTGTGGTCCAACTTCGAAGCCAAAGCCTGAGGAAATATTCAATATTCATCGCAGTTTGGACGATTTAAAAAACTTTAAACGCTCTACACCGATCGTGGCAAGAAATTTCACAAGAACAGTTGTGTGTCACGACAGAAAAGGTTCGCAGGAGACGGGAGGTAGTAATCGAATGCAAAGGGGGACTTTTTGGACAACAGTATCATTTTGGCTTTACATTTATTCTATATAATGATTACATATCTGTAAATTGTTGATTGTATTTTTCGTTACATTATAGCTTGATATCCATTTTTATTTGCTTCCATATTTACGCCCACCTTACCCTTTAGTTAAATCTTCCTGTTAATGAAAAAGCTCTTATGCATGGAAACAGTATCACCCAACAGATTCATTAGATTGCATCATTTTCCCATCAGGGTGTTTTGTAGAAGTAGTCATGGAGTGTAGAAGTAGTCATGGAGTGTAGAAGTAGTCATGGAGTGTAGAAGTAGTCATGGAGTGTAGAAGTAGTCATGGAGTGTAGAAGTAGTCATGGAGTGTAGAAGTAGTCATGGAGTGTAGAAGTAGTCATGGAGTGTAGAAGTAGTCATGGAGTGTAGAAGTAGTCATGGAGTTCAAATAAGTAAAGTAAGGAACCAATAATTATTATCTTATACTTACTTATTTCTCTTAGAAAATTATCACACCGGTAGCTAATTAGTAAAATAATATAAGCAACTGGTAATTGGTTTAATACCTCGTAAATATATTACAGAATATGTAAGACTTTAGTCTCTTCTATTTAAAATTCAGAGTGCGTCGCAGACTAATTAATGAATGAGATTCTATGTTAGTTTGTGCTTTAAATAATAAACTATTAATATTGGAGTAGGTACCTAGTTACTATGCAATGTGAAGTTCCTAGTAAACTCTTATGCATAATTGATCTAGGTACCTAACTAGTCATGGAAACTTGATTAACGAGAACACTTTCCAATATTTTCCCTCAAGCGTAAGTACTTTTTACCTAGGCAGTAAATAATTATTATTTATTTATCAGTATTTGCGAAACTACATAGTCTATAACTATCTATAATAACACACGTGTAACAAATTGTATTGTCAAGCTGAAGAATTCTGGTATTAAAATGTAAATGTATGCAATTTTTTCCTTGAAAGTGATCACGATCGCGAATTAATTCTCAATTTAAAAGTTTAAGAAAAAAGGTAGGTACCTATACCTAACTTACAGTCTTACACCGAAAAGAGGAAACTAAATAAGAGTAGGTACTCACGTGGTGAAGAAATACACATCATCATATTCTTCAGACCATTACAATGAAATAATTTAATTATAGGTAGCTGTTGCCTGTTAGTTATTTCAAAGTCATAAGTTTCATTTTCACTGAGGAGATAAGTTCATTGAGCACCTCACACCCACACTTCTTGAACTCTCATCATAAACTGAGGCTAATTTGATTGTGATGATAAGCATGAAAATTAACCTCTATCTTGGTTCTGCACGCCATCTACATTTCAAAAAGGCATTTATTCTAATCATGCAACAAATTTTTATCATATATATAGTTGATTTATACTTTAAATTGGATTAATATAAGTAATTTGAGAGAGAAAAAATAAAATGCAGATATTAATTATGGTACCAAGAATGTATGTTGCACTGACATCAGAACCTTTTGGAAACAAAATCCTAACACGATGTAACTTTACGATTTGTCGTAACTTGTAATTAACTCTCATATACTTTATGGCATTAAATAATGAGATAAATGTAATGAAGCTCCATAATCATTTCTACATATTTATTCCTTCTAATTAATTTCATTGCTCATTGATACAAATATTCACCAAATTTTAATTAGGTACTTTTTATGAAATAATTTTTCGAATCGTTCACTGGTGTTCATTTTTGATAAAAAAAATGGAAGCACCAAAAACTGTATTATAAACTCAACACGAATAAAATTGACGTAGTTAGGCTATGTTCTGAGTTAACGGACAGTTCCTCACACGGGGTCCGTGTTGTGCTATTTTGAGGAGACAATACAGTGTGGCGCAAAAAAAGGAAACCCATTTTCAAAGTAGTTTATTTTACAAACTATCAAAGTAAGAAATTTTCTAAAAACACAGTTTTATTTGTTTGATTTTTCTGCATATATCTTGATAATCTGTTAAGATTAACGACAGAAATTAAACATTCTACAGCAAATTAAAAAAGGTACCTAAAAGTGGCTTGCGCGAGCACGACATATATGAAAAAAATCATAAGAGGTATACCATAGAAAACAGAATAGTATAGTACCCCAGTTACATGTATTATTCAAATTTATTCAGGGTAGGCTGTGACGTCATGTATGTAAACAAGAGGTCACGTCATAGTAAACAGAATTGCTGTGGGTCACGTGGAATAGAGAATTAAGATGGCGGCCAACGCGACCGATCTGACTAATGATCTAATTATCTTGAATAAATCGTCTTCTTCAAGACTAAAAATTTGTTACTATTTTGGGTGTAAAAAGACCAGTAGCAATTTCATCAACAGTCATTTTTTAATTTTCGTCCTTATGACTATAAAGATTGGATAATAGCATGCGGTAATGCGGAATTTAAAAAAATATCACCGAAAACGTTATTTAACAAAAGTTTGGTGTGTTGCAGCCATCTTTTGTATTTGTACTGTACGTACAAACGTACGCACCATTGTTGACATGTGACGTCACAGCCTACCGGGACACGCGTAATATCCCCCCTATAGCTCTGGGATACTATATATTCTCTGTACTGTGGGTATACTTCATTTTATATGGATGTAAAACATTAAATTCTACTAATTTTTTGTAACAAATAGAGAAATAAAACAATTAATTACCATTTAAAAGTCGTTTTTTGAAGCTAGAATTGATATCTTTATCGCCATTAATTTTGTATCCTATTCGATACCCTCAAAATGCAGTTTTCAAAAGAACTGTGTTTTAGTTGTGACAATTTTTTTAAATACTGTAAGTTTTACGCAGGTTCAACCTCATTTTGAACAATGCTTTCTGGAAAGATTTCCACCAACTGTAAAACCATATTGACAAATGTTAATAAGTTCAAAACTGAAGAAACCACTTTAAATTTGAACAAAAAGTGATCATGTCGCAGGAGAAAAGAATGAACACATGAAAACATTAATCTTTTTCATGAACAGCATATTGATAATACAAAAATATAAATCAAATGTTAGGAATTAGATATCATTTAAGACACATTTCACCGAATTGTTAAACACGATTTGAGATATTATTTTACTACAATCCTTTTAAGATACATGAAAGGCTCGAACTCTTAGAACTGATTTACCGCACCGTCTAAATTTTGCAAAATGGTTTCTGCAAAAAATGCACATTTTGTAGAAGATATCGTGATTGGTGATGAAGATGTATTTCCATGAATGAAAGAGTCAATAACCAAAACGTTAATTGAATGAAAAATTCTAGGATTAAATTTTTACTACTACCATATGGAAATAAATTATTCCTATTATTAATTTTTTTGTGTATTTCGTGCTCGCGCAAGCCATTTTTAGGTACCTTTCCTTAACTCGCTGCAGGATGTTCAATTTTTATCGTAACTCTTAAAGGTCCTCTCCAGGCTCCGGGAGAAAAATGAGTTTACTACATAATATTATAGAACTAAGGTCTACGATCATTATTCCGCAAACTGCATACAATTCGGTACAGTATATATTTTATTATTTTCTTTTAAAGTTTTTTGATAGTCTGTGAGCAACAATCGAGTGAATCTCCAACCTGACGCTGAGAAAGAAGATTGTACACTCTTTGTTTTGATTTCAAACTTAGATTTTTAAACAAATAATTCGTTTTTGGCCTTCTTTTAAGATACCAATTTTTTCTAAAAGAATATAAACGTTTCTATAATAAGTTTATCCAAGTTTAAACCTTTAAACGAATAATAAATAGATTTATTAAACCAAATACCTAGTTGACAATCAAAACAAATGGTGTACATTCTTCTTCTTCAGACTGAAAATTAGAAAGTCGGAAGTAAAGTAGGTTTTGTAGAGTTTGGATTATAAAATCTTTAAAAACATATAAAATTTAAAATATGCTATCAAATTTTATGGGGTTTGCAGTAAAATGATGAGAAACATTAGCCTCGAAGATTTAAACAATAAAAAAAATTGCTTGGAGGGGACCTTTAACAGATTGTCAAGATAGATGCAGAAAAAGTAAACGAATAAAACTGTGTGTTTAGAAAATTTCTAGCTTTGATAGTTTGTGAAATAAACTAATTTGAAAATGGGTTTCCTTTTTTTTGCGCCACCCTGTATATTGAAAGGTGCATATTGCAATGCATTGTAAAAGTGATATATTAATTATAGTACTATTTTGTAGAATTTTATTGATGTGACCTATTTCTTTTATTTGCGGTATGTGCAACAAATGTTACAGACTAACCGGATTGAGAATTGAATTGCATCTATATTTAGACAAGAATTGAATCTATCTTTTGGATTAGGTTTTATTCTCAATCATTATAAAATATTAAAATATGTTACTTCCAGATGCCTCGTTTCTTTACTGAACCAAAATACGTATATTTTCTTCTTATACCGTCCGATAACTCAGAAACTACCCTATGTAGTATCGAAACTGCTTTTGACTTTTAATAAAATATACACTTTTATTGTTCATAACAAAAAATTGTTTTATAAAAAATATTTATACTTTGAATCAGTATTTTAAATTATAAATCGTATACCTAGTTCATGAAAAATAGCACATTTTAATGATGGTACAATAAATTTTTGTACATTGATAGGTTAGAACAGCTGTACTCTCAATTGGTCTATTTAAACTATAGGAAATATCAATTATAGCATGAAACAACATATGTAGGCATATAACTATAGATAATTGGTACATAGTTGATGTTTTATTAGGTTTTGCTTTACTAAAGTCACGTGTCGTATTGACAAAAAATAAAATTCTATTTTTTCATAATTCCTGTTATTGATTATTTTAGAGATTATTTTGGAAAGTGTTGCTGTACGACAATGTTGAATGGCAGGTATCACCTGAGATGTGTCGCCAGAAATAATATTATGGTTACACCTAAGATTTTTCACAGTATCTCTGGAAAGATAGTACTGATAGCAACACTAGCATTTTAGAAGTACAGGGAAGAGATGGCTCTTTTCTTCCCGATTACTCTAAAGGGGGAACTTCTGACTTTGAGAGCAATAGGAGAACCAGTATGTGAGATCGGATAACCAGGATGTAGACTATCGGATAACCAGGATGGAGACTATCGGATAACCAGGATGGAGACTATCGGATAACTAGGATGTAGAATATCGGATAACCAGGATGTAGACTATCAGATAACCAGGATGTAGACTATCGGATAACCAGGATGGAGACTATCGGAGAACCAGGATGGAGACTATCGGAGAACCAGGATGTAGACTATCGGAGAACCAGGATGGAGACTATCGGAGAACCAGCATGTAGACTATCGGAGAACCAGGATGGAGACTATCGGAGAACCAGGATGGAGACTATCGGATAACTAGGATGTAGACTATCGGATAACCAGGATGGAGACTATCGGATAACCAGGATGTAGACTATCGGATAACCAGGATGTAGACTATCGGATAACCAGGATGGAGACTATCGGATAACCAGGATGGAGACTATCGGAGAATCAGGATGGAGACTATCGGAGAATCAGGATGGAGACTATCGGATAACAAGAATGGAGACTATCGGAGAATCAGGATGGAGACTATCGGATAACCAGGATGGAGACTATCGGAGAATCAGGATGGAGACTATCGGAGAATCAGGATGGAGACTATCGGAGAATCAGGATGGAGACTATCGGAGAATCAGGATGGAGACTATCGGATAACCAAGATGTAGACTATCGGATAACCAGGATGTAGACTATCGGATAACCAGGATGTAGACTATCGGATAACCAGGATGTAGACTATCGGATAACCAGGATGTAGACTATCGGATAACCAGGATGGAGACTATCGGATAACCAGGATGTAGACTATCGGAGAATCAGGATGGAGACTATCGGATAACCAGGATGTAGACTATCGGATAACCAAGATGTAGACTATCGGATAACCAGTATGTAGACTATCGGATAACCAGGATGGAGATTATCGGAGAACCAGGATGGATACTATCGGAGAACCAGCATGTAGACTATCGGAGAACCAGGATGGAGACTATCGGAGAATCAGGATGGATACTATCGGAGAACCAGCATGTAGACTATCAGAGAACCAGGATGGAGACTATCGGAGAACCAGGATGGAGACTATCGGAGAACTAGGATGGAGACTATCGGAGAATCAGGATGGATACTATCGGATAACCAGGATGGATACTATCGGAGAATCAGGATGGATACTATCGGAGAATCAGGATGGATACTATCGGAGAATCAGGATGGAGACTATCGGAGAACCAGGATGGATACTATCGGAGAATCAGGATGGAGACTATCGGAGAACCAGGATGGAGACTATCGGAGAACCAGGATGGAGACTATCGGATAACCAGGATGGAGACTATCGGAGAACCAAGATGGAGACTATCGGAGAACCAGGATGGAGACTATCGGAGAACCAAGATGTAGACTATCGGAGAACCAGGATGTAGACTATCGGAGAACCAGGATGTAGACTATCGGAGAACCAGGATGTAGACTATCTGAGAACCAAGATGGAGACTATCGGAGAACCAGGATGGAGACTATCGGAGAACCAAGATGGAGACTATCGGAGAACCAGGATGGAGACTATCGGAGAACCAAGATGGAGACTATCGGAGAACCAGTATGAGGACCGCTAAAAAGATGTTTAATTGTGTTGCTGTGAACAGTATAGACTACAATTTGTCTGGCAACCACTTCATATAGTTCAAATTAAATAAATTAGGAGACTTTAATTTTCATCTTTAAATAAAGTTCAGTAATATTCAGAAATATTCTCACTCCAACATCACTGTCCGACATTTCTAAAATTAAATAGAGTAACAAGTTGATAATAATAATACGAACTTTATCTCGTTTTAGGTACAATAAGGTATTCAGGTACAAATTAGATTTTCTGGCCTATTCTTGTAAGCTTTCGATTTCGAAGATACCTCCGAAAGAAGAAGTCGAGAGGGGTTGAATCAGGATATCGAGCAGGCCATGAGATTTCACTGCAATGTGGAATTAAGAGACTTGAAAATGCTTCTCTTAATATGGTCATGGTTACTCTGGTGGGAGTTTTATTATCTGCATCATACATATTGTAAAACATTACTTCGAGATTTTGTCTATAAATTCATATATATTTGATATTTGTAATAGGATTTGTTTTCTTGCAATGAACATTTGATAGTGTAAAGTTACTTTCCCGCCACTCTGTAATAATTACTCGCCTATACTGAGTGAGAGTGAAGCTGTGGATGGATTTTAAAACATTTAATAAATTCACTACTTTAAACTTGCATCGCAGTCACAAACACTGCTTGATAATAGGCTTATATATTACTCTAGCCACAGCTTATAGAATAGGGACTATAAACTGTGACGAGTGAGGTACTGCGTTCATATGTGGTTGCCACGCCCGCATTCGGGTGTCACAGGTACATTTAGCCTCTAACTTTTTTACTATCGAGTTTAAACTTATACAATGTTTGAACTATATCAATACAAATAATATCCAGTAAAAAAATATCGTCAATTAATTGAAATTTGAATTAGTAATAAGCAAAAACCAACTGAGGCACCCGATCGGGTGTCACAGGTACATTTGCAGTTTATTTCTGATAAATATACGGATACATGTATATCGGGGGGCGTGCCGCCCCCCAACCTCCCTGCCAGGTCATTAAACAATCATGAAGTTAACATAACAGAACCATAGCGGATAAAAAAAAGTACATAACAAAATTCTAAAAGCGGGAAATGTTACAGTTAGCATACGATTTTGATGACATAAAAATAGTCTTTATTAATTCAAATTTCAATTAATTGACGATTTTTTCTCAGGATATTATCGGTATTGATATAGTTCAAACATTGTATGAGTTTAAACTTAATAACTGCCCAAATAAAAAAGTTAGAGGCCAAATGTACCTGTGACACCCGAATGCGAGTGTGAGAACTACATATGAACGCAGTACCTTATTAAAGGTGGCTACACACGTTCATGCAAACTTGACAAGTATACTTGCGCAAGTATTTGCACAAGTATTGGAGTATTTTCCTTCGCCACCACACGATACAAGTATACTTGTACAAGTCTCCGGTTGAAATTGTAACTATGTCAGTTCAGATGATGATGCACTTGTTTTGACAGCTTTTTGTCCTGTACATGAAAGATAGTCTCAAAAGTAGAAACGAAATGAGCGGTGTAAAGAGTGGTTGAAAAAAGGAAAACATGTTCTCATGTAAACTGATTTTAGTTGAAGGTTTAAATAATGGGAATACATTTAATTTATTTTAAAATTAAGTTTCTACAAATATATACACTAGTATACATTCTAAATTAAAAACTATTTTGCTTTTCTTCTATCAAAATTATTTTTTGTCTGTTTCACTACAAAACGATCTCAACAGTTTGAGAAATTGCCTTCAAATTGATAGAATTCATTAGATACATATGTAGAAATAAACTCATTTTCTTTTACATTCATCGTAATTGTTCTCAAGTCTTCAATATCCTCAGTACACAGTAGCTTATACACAGGCTACGTTTCACTTGCACAAGTCAGACTTGGACAGGTGACAGGATTCAAATTCATTCACAGGTCTCAAGTCACCTGTGCAAGTCTGTATTTGCGCAAGTCTCGTCCTACAGACCCTCAAGTTTGCTTGTACAAAATACTAGCGCAAGTAGACTTGTCAAGTTTTCATGAACGTGTGTAGCCACCTTTAATAACTGTGACTCTAATTCTAAAATAATTTTTCTTTCATTATTACTCAAAAAAAATGAGATATATAATCAAGGAGTGACAATTATAAATTTCTTGTTTCTTTACCTCGCTTTAGTTACCGTTTGGTAATTAAACTGAGTAAATGGTAACTAAAGTGAGGGATGCCTGTATATACCAACATTTAATACTTGGATATAATTTATTTTACTCGTTTACTTCATTATTATTTAAAAAAAAATCTATTATAAATTTTAGATTGTTATTATGTGTCTTTCACACAGTTTTAGAGGATTGCGCTAGGGTTATGCTCTTCAACTACGAGGTCTCAGACTTTGTGTTAAGTAGACTCGTAGGCTTCATTTACTATCACCTCTTCATTTTCCTCTTCCATCCGTGAGTGCAGCCACCGGTGCTTGTGTCCCTTTTCGTCACAATCCTTGGTAAGTGACTGTATTCACGGAGTAGCTTTTCTGCATTCATTTATACCTTCAATATTGCACACCTCAAGTTAGATCCTTAATCTTTGGTGGTTCGCAAACATGTATGCAACTGCGCAAGTTTTCGCTCGACCCTATATTCTCTCCTTTGGATGGTTAGTTAGATATACTGAATCTTAATGATTTGTTCAAATATATAATAGGCATTCATGTAAATAATACAATTAATATTCTAGACTATGATCCAAATTTGCTAAGCAATATTATAGGTCTGAAATTACTGAAAATTTTACTTGTGAATATAATAAATTTTAAGAAAGTCTCTTGTCTAATATTTCACAAGTATCGCCTATTATAATTATGTTATTAATCAATTTATTATATTATCAATTTTTCACCATACTTATTCACGAAAAGTGCGCTTATAGAGACGAATAATTGGAGTATTTATCACCGGTGTACTAACCAGGTAGCTCCAGGTATTTCTAGAATTTTATTTTAATTCAGAGTTATCGAACAGTTCCACTATTTCGATCACATAGAAAGAAACTATAAATAACAAATCAAAAAATGAGGATTAGGTATGTCTATTTTTAAATGATCGAAGAAAATGTAGAACTGTCCGATAACTCTGAATTTACCCTAGGAAGTAGAATGGAATATAAGTATATATATATAATATATGCAATATATACATAACTTAATATTGATAAAGCAAAAATTGTTTTTTATTTATACTAATAACTTAATTCACTAATAACTTTCAATTAAATAAAGGTAGCATAATTAGCAGTGTTTGGCATCTGACTGTCGTCCATTACTACATCTGCGCGGTACTGATGCGTATTTACGACAATTGCGTGTTAGTGACGTCATCAAAACAACAAACTTTAATACAATTTAGTGATTTGACAGTTTAAATAACCATTTAAATTTCAAATGTTCATATATACTAATAATGATTTATAATTTAACATATTTCCTGACTTTAATTACCTTAAAATTTAATCTTAAAGTGTTGTAGTGATGACGTCACATACACAAAATCTCTCTTTGTCTCTACCATATCTATTGATAAAAATGTCAACAATCACTAATCAGTATCTGAGTAGAACTCTTGCGGTGAGGTTGTCAAATATTTACTCATCATAAAGCAGGTAAGTAAACTAGATGACAACTCATTAAGGTGAGTTAGATGGACCTTTACTGATTAATAATTAGAGATAGGTAATGATTATGAAACCTAATATTAAGATTCGTATAATTTCAGCTGGGCTCATATTTCAAAATGTTTTGATGTCAAAAATCTGGCTACCTACGGAAAAAAAGTTGTTTATAATCATTTTTTATGGTTACTGTTGTTAAATTATTAAGTAATTTAGTGAAGTGACAAACTGAAAGCAGGTGTTATGTCAAGGCCTGTTTTATTTTAGTTTACGCTCTCATTAGTTTTCAAAGAGTTTATTATGTTTCATAGAAAACTATAGTTAGGGGGAAACTGTAGTAAATTAGGTTTTCCACACTATTGCTAAATTATATTTGATGAGAATTATTTTAACATAATTTCATTTACAGAGAAAAATAATATTTCTTGTTAGATAATTTAGTTCAGATTTATAAGACAGTTCCACAATTTCTTTCATTTAAGTAATAAGTATATCTGTATATAATTGACGTTTTAACTGTTAACTTATTTTAATTGGTATGAATTAAAATAACAAATTAGGTTGAATTATGTTTTCCTATATGTCGAATATGGGACGTACGGTAACTCTGAACCTACCTATTAACAGTAAACTTATAAGTTTATAACTATCACCAACCGATATTTTCTATTTTAGTCAAAGTTTATGTAATACAAACAACCCTGTGACAAAACTACAAACAACCCTGTGATAAAACTGCAAACAACCCTGTGATAAAACTGCAAACAACCCTGTGATAAAACTGCAAACAACCCTGTGATAAAACTGCAAACAACCCTGTGACAAAACTGCAAACAACCCTGTGATAAAACTGCAAACAACCCTGTGATAAAACTGCAAACAACCCTGTGACAAAACTGCAAACAACCCTGTGACAAAACTGCAAACAACCCTGTGACAAAACTGCAAACAACCCTGTGACAAAACTGCAAACAACCCTGTGACAAAACTGCAAACAACCCTGTGACAAAACTGCAAACAACCCTGTGACAAAACTGCAAACAACCCTGTGACAAAACTGCAAACAACCCTGTGACAAAACTGCAAACAACCCTGTGACAAAACTGCAAACAACCCTGTGACAAAACTGCAAACAACCCTGTGATAAAACTGCAAACAACCCTGTGATAAAACTGCAAACAACCCTGTGACAAAACTGCAAACAACCCTGTGACAAAACTGCAAACAACCCTGTGACAAAACTGCAAACAACCCTGTGACAAAACTGCAAACAACCCTGTGACAAAACTGCAAACAACCCTGTGACAAAACTGCAAACAACCCTGTTACAAAACTGCAAACAACCCTGTGACAAAACTGCAAACAACCCTGTGACAAAACTGCAAACAACCCTGTGACAAAACTGCAAACAACCCTGTGACAAAACTGCAAACAACCCTGTGACAAACTGCAAACAACCCTGTGACAAAACTGCAAACAACCCTGTGACAAAACTGCAAACAACCCTGTGACAAAACTGCAAACAACCCTGTGACAAAACTGCAAACAACCCTGTGACAAAACTGCAAACAACCCTGTGACAAAACTGCAAACAACCCTGTGACAAAACTGCAAACAACCCTGTGACAAAACTGCAAACAACCCTGTGATAAAACTGCAAACAACCCTGTGACAAAACTGCAAACAGCCCTGTGACAAAACTGCAAACAACCCTGTGACAAAACTGCAAACAACCCTGTGACAAAACTGCAAACAACCCTGTGACAAAACTGCAAACAACCTTGTGACAAAACTGCAAACAACCCTGTGACAAAACTGCAAACAACCCTGTGACAAAACTGCAAACAACCCTGTGACAAAACTGCAAACAACCCTGTGACAAAACTGCAAACAACCCTGTGACAAAACTGCAAACAACCCTGTGATAAAACTGCAAACAACCCTGTGACAAAACTGCAAACAACCCTGTGACAAAACTGCAAACAACCCTGTGATAAAACTGCAAACAACCCTGTGACAAAACTGCAAACAACCCTGTGACAAAACTGCAAACAACCCTGTGACAAAACTGCAAACAACCCTGTGACAAAACTGCAAACAACCCTGTGACAAAACTGCAAACAACCCTGTGACAAAATTTCACCCAAAAATCTTCGACATGTCATATGTATAGAATGTTAAATTGAGTTTTTTTTCTTTGTTAGGTTATTCGTTATAACCTTCGCATAAGTGCGGTAGTTGTGTTTTGATCGTCACTTATTTATTTGTAATTTAGTAATCATAAAAATTATTTATCATCTTGTTACTCGCAAAACTCAAAGTATTAAACCAAATTACCTGAAATTTATTGGGACTATTGGTTAATGTTCATGAGTGTCCCTCATCTAGTTTTCACCATGTTTATCATTTTATACCGTTACTTGCAGTTTTAGAGGATAGCGCTTTTCAACTATATATTAGGTCTTAGATTTTTGTGTTAGGTAGGCTTTAGGCTTCATTTACTAAACACCAACTTGATGACTACTGTGAGTGTCCGGTAATAGGTTGCCCTATTATTATAATACTTTTTCCAATGGTTTATCATGTATTAAATGACGAAGCGCGTAATTCCCACCTAACGAATCAGTAAATTAAAATTACAAGTCATGTAAATCTTAAGAAATCAATTGAAGATTCATTATCAATATTTGAACAGGTAAACTATTTCGTCATCTTCTGTTCCATGGAATCACTTTACCAACACCTCTGATTGTTGTAGAATTTTTAATAAACATTCAGTAATGTATAATTATTTAAAATACTCTGTAATATTTAAATATTGTATATGTAGGTATTGCTTTTATATACATACTTTTATATAAAAAATCATACTGCTTCGAGTTCTGTAAGAGTTCGATTTCAACATAGCGTGCTGTAATACATTAATTTTGAAGACCATTTCTACTGTTATTACAAAGCTACACTTCTTTATTTTGTCTACTGATCTTTTTTTATTGGTACAACTGTCTTGGTGCTCAATTGTCCTGGGCACAATTGATTTGAGGCTCAATTGTTCTGGGCACAATTGATTTGAGGCTCAATTTGCACCTTACAATCAGGAATAAGGTGAAAACCTCAGCCAAACAATGCATTTTATTAACTTACAACGTTGATATAAATTAGCTGCCCTCTTGAAATAGGAACATTCCGTTAACTATAAATCATCCTTTGCAAATATTAATCCCTATTATCCACGTGTGAGTATCTGTTTGGATAGTGTGGCTCCAATTACGCAACACCATTACTCAGCATTTTATTTATTCTTTGGTAAATTATAGGAACATTAAAATATGTCGTCATCAGTGGAACAAATTGTGATGTAACTACAATGACATATCGATTCATTAATTGAATAGATCTAGAAGAGAATTACTCTTTCCATAATCTGACAATAACCAATTTGTTTACTTTACTATTTTCTCTAAATATGGTTTGAAAGTGTCGCTCTGGTGACGTCACGAACACCAAACACCTCCATTGTCACTACTGAGTTTATTTAAACTTCAGATGTAGTCTGTAGATGATGTAAATGTAATACAGTATTGCTTTGTAACTCGCACAGGCAAGTCAAACTCTCGTAACTCATCCTAAAGAAGTGAGTAAATCTGTCTGACTTCTAAAACTATAAATATATTTATTCTATAATATAGAACAGCCCAAATTAAATTAATTACAGGAAATTTCTTGAAGCTTAAAGATTCATGTGAAGAAAGACAAAAACTATCGTTAGAAAATAAGTTAAAGAAATGATTTGAATACCTAGCTTGTAGTACCTACTGTGAGTTGGGAAAATTGATGACGTCAAATGATTATAATTGTGTTTTATTGATTTGAATTGACACATCCTACCAATGTATCCTGAGACTACCATTAAAAGTAATTGTCTGTCAAATTCACTGTTCGTTTGATAATCATACAACTGTCACTGTCTTAATTCAGTTTATTTAATTGTTTTATCCAAATCTTAAGATATTAAACAAACTTAATATCTTAATCGTTTAATAAACAATTGTTGTGATGTCCTGATAAACGAGAAAGTACTGATTAAAAAAAAACATATTTCCGTGAATAAAATATCTTGGGCGCCTCCAGGCTTCGGGGAAAATATTAATTTACTACATTATATTATAGAGCTAATGTCTAGTATCAATAATATACAAACCGAATAAAACTCTGTTCAATATATAATTTTCAGTATATAATTACTCTCGGTTCAACAATTATACGAATCACTAATCTGACGCTGAGGAAAAAGATTTTGATTTCCAATTTTAATTTTATAAACAAACAATGCATGTTCGATCTTCGTTTATGCTGTAAATGATTTCCTATAAAAGTATATAAATATTTATATAGAAAGTTCTTTCTCGTACAAGGCTGTCAAATTTTGGAATATATTACCTCTTAATTTGAAGCTGAGTAGTAGTAGTAAAACTGTTTTATTTGAATCAGCAGAACAGTACAACATAGACGGTCTTAAGTTTCATACTTTTACATGATATTTCTTATTTTTCTTTTGTTTATCATTTATTTAGGATACTATGTGCAGCATGTCTAAATGTTTATTTATTCTATTTTGTATCTTTGTGTAAGATGATTATGTACTTTTTAAAATATGTGTTGCCCAAATAGCCACATCGTTGGCTACCAATGGACTTCATCGATAAAAATATCCTTTTTTTTAGTCTTGTTCTTTTTCAAGTCATAGTAATTATATGTGAATGTATTTTTTTCTTGCTGTATGCTTTTAACATGTGATCGATTAATAAACTTATTACTATTATTATCATTATTAAGATTATCCTATTTTATACATTGATACGAGTATTTAATATTAGATATATTATACCTACCTAGTTGATATTCTAAACAAACAGTGTACATTCTTTTTCTTCTGACTGAAAATTAGCAAGTCGGACGTATAACGGCAATTATAGAGTTTGGATTATGAAAATCTTTAAATACAATTATGATTAAATTTATGCCATCAAATTTTATGGGGCATGCAGTTAATTAATGATAAACATTAACCTCATTGATTAAGATACCTATTAAAAAAGTTGCTTGAAGGTGACTTACTAATGTTTATTCTCTGTTCTCCAGCAATGGATTTCTACTACCATGACCTGTCCCCACCCTGTCGCAATGTGATGCTCACATTCGGTGCCCTGGGTCTCTCCCCTAAGATGATAGAGTTGGACCTCTTCAAGGAAGAGCACAAAACTCCCGAGTTCCTGGCCTTGAATCCCCTGGCTCTCATCCCAACTCTCAAGGACGGCGATTTCGTCATTTGGGAAAGGTGATTTGTTGTCGATTATACCTACCTAGTTGACATTCAAAACAAGAAGTGTACATTCTTTTTCTTTGGACTTCTAATTTGCAAATCTGAAGTAGAATAGATACTGTATAGTATTGACTATTGAGTATGAAAATATCTCCAAGCAACATAAGAAAATAAATCAAATTTTATGAAGTTTACAGCAAAATGATAAGAGACATTAGCCGTATTGATTGAAATAATAAAAATTGCTTGAAGGGGACTTTCAAACAAAAGTTTAAAAATTTAGTTTTTGTAACTGAGCATCTGATGGTAGGTATAGTCGTATGTTTTATTTTAATGTTTTCATTTAGCATGGAAGAGTTACCAGTTGATGTTCATTATTTGACCGTTATTTATTTATTTTACCTGTCAGTTGATATCACCTACCATTCAAGTAGACAAAGGACTTTGTGTCTATCATAAAGATAAGATAAAAGAACCTATGCATTACATTAGACAAAAACAAGTGCTTGAATATATGACGTGTTCGGTGGAAGAAGGGCATAAGCCACAAAACTCGAAATTGAAGGGTTTGAAAATTAGTATATGCATCTTAATCATCCATATCAATAAACCTTCAACAATCTAAAAACTTTAGATGCTTCTTCTGGACAATTACAAAACTCTTCTTAAACCGAAAGCGCCATTTGATCAACTTTAAATTTGGATACACTGTGAAATGCTTTAAAATAGAAATGTATTTATGAGGAGTGTCTTATTAGAGTACTTTTCATAATATTTTCCATATCCCTCAGTCGCGCTATTTGCACCTACCTAGTGAACAAGTACGCCAAGGATGACACCCTCTATCCCAAAGATCCCGAGAAAAGAGCCATGGTCGACAAGATGCTTTACTTCGACATCGGAAGTCTCTACCAAACCTTCGGAGACTATGCGGTAACAAGCATGAGAATCTTAATGTAGCAAAGACTGTTCTCAGTGTAGCAAAGACTGTTTTCAGTGTAGCAAAGACTGTTCTCAGTGTAGCAAAGACTGTTCTCAGTGTAGCAAAGACTGTTCTCAGTGTAGCAAAGACTGTTCTCAGTGTAGCAAAGACTGTTCTCAGTGTAGCCAAGACTGTTCTCAGTGTAGCAAAGACTGTTCTCAGTGTAGCCAAGACTGTTCTCAGTGTAGCCAAGACTGTTCTCAGTGTAGCCAAGACTGTTCTCAGTGTAGCAAAGACTGTTCTCAGTGTAGCCAAGACTGTTCTCAGTGTAGCCAAGACTGTTCTCAGTGTAGCAAAGACTGTTCTCAGTGTAGCATAGACTGTTCTCAGTGTAGCCAAGACTGTTCTCAGTCATCAGTGTAGCAAAGACTGTTCTCAGTGTAGCAAAGACTGTTCTCAGTGTAGCATAGACTGTTCTCAGTGTAGCCAAGACTGTTCTCAGTCATCAGTGTAGCCAAGACTGTTCTCAGTGTAGCAAAGACTGTTCTCATTTCCTTTTGCTTTCTCGCAAAATAAATTGTTGAATCCCTTAAAAGTTTTAAGACTCTTAGCCTATTATTAAAAGTAAGGCAGATTGAATGTGAATATCATTCTTAAAAGAAGTACATAATCCTTAGTTAGGAGTTAGATCAAATATATTCAAAATAACCATAAGTCAGATAGGTTTATGACCTGTGTTAACGTACACTTTCCAGGAGTGTTTGGTAACATAGCAGTACCCTAGTTGACTTTTTAGAGTATTCAACTCCAGTTTTCATTTTCTAGTTCGCCGTAGCTTTCGAGGGCGCCACGGAGCTCAACCCCGCTAACCTGGTGAAGCTGCAGAACAACCTGAAGTTCCTTGATAACTGCCTGCAGGGGAAGAAGTACGTGTGTGGGGATGACATCACCCTGGCTGACAACTGCTTGGTGGCATCTGTATCCAGCATGCATGAGTCTGGTGAGAAACTATAGTGAATACTATTACTGTGGTAGCCGGTATACTAATTGTTCATTCAGTAGCCGAATGAACAATTACTCTAATGAAGAATTGCTCGATTGAACAATTACTCTAACGAAGAATTTGCTCGATTGAACAATTACTCTAACAACTGTGCAATGATTACTGAATATTTCTTATATTCTTACATGTTATCTGATAGAAAGTTTTAAATGAACTTGATACGTGTCAGTACACATTTGCACCACTGATAGACAAGCTGGTAAATAAATATATACTCCTGTCAATAATTTAAACCTAAATTAAATTGCAACAATGTGTACCACTGTTTTTATCATAAAGACGATATCAATAGGTACACACAGAGATACTCAGCTCCTCTCGCTCTTATGATACATGTCATACAGAAGCAATAACAAAAACTTGTAATTTTGGAAAAGTCAGTTAGGCCTGACTGCGTTTCGAAAAGTACTGAAACGTGTTCAAATACTAGTGTTCTGAGTTCGTGATCTTCAGTGTTGACTTTTAACTGTTTTTATCTTTTTGCAGGCATTGACATCAGTTCTTACTCTAACATTACATCTTGGATGGCGAGATGTAGAGACAACATGCCTCAGTACCAAAAAATGAACGATGTGGGGGCTAAAATAGTCGGGAAAATGATCAAGGAGAAGCTCTTCCCTTAGAACATGTTTAAACTCTATTAAATATATCTTTCGGATGACCAAGATTTTATTTTACCTCTTAGTTACATTCTTATGAGAATTTTTTTTAATGTATCATTAAAAGGAACTGAATGAGAAATTTAATTTTATACGAAAATTTATTCATGAGTGCTTTGAATTATAAATACAACTTTTACATCATTTCTATGAAATTACAAAACCGACTGCACAATTTTACAATAAACTGAAGATTTCTTTGGAATGTTAAATTATTAATTAAGAATTTTTCCATCATGACAAAGAAAAAATCAAAATAGTATTGAAAAAATAGACTTCCAAAAAAACAGGGTAATTTCTAGTTATCAGACTGTACCACATTTGCGATCATTTAAGATTTTAATTATTAAATAGCTACTTTTTCTAATATGGTTGAAAATGTGTAACTGTCCAATAACTCTGGACTTACCCTAACTACAAGGATTCGAACAAAGATCTTCTAACTAATATTTTAAGTCAAATTATTCAACAAAGTTGGGTAAAATATCAATTAAAGTGCATGACGAATTTACCGAACGAAATTTATAAATAATGAAAAATTTCGTAGACGAACCTTAAAATATTTACAAAAAAAAAAAACGAACAATTAATTTAATGAAAAAAGAATTGTTAGGTTCTGTAGAAAAAAATATTAACACTGCTAAGTTTAAATATGAAGAAGTTAACGTTAAATAGCCACATAAAAAGATATTTTAAATACAAAAAAGATTTATTTACAGGTCTATTTTTGTACTAAAATGATGAATGAGGCTAACTAATATAGTAACTATAAACAACTCTGGACACAGACTCTAACAAATAAAAAGGTACATTAAAAAACTCAAAACTAGACTAAATTTAGATATGCCCAATGTACATATATACACTATAAAACATTCGGCCTAACGATAAATGTTTGCACTGAAACATTCTAGTGCACCAAAACATTGCAAACCGTGCACTAAAGTAACATTTACAGAAAACTGGAATCAACCCATACCAGTGACTGGAATCAACCTATTCCAGTGACTGGAATCAACCCATACCAGTGACTGGAATCAACCCATTTCCAAACCTAATTAACATTCTTCCCTATCATTTAGGACAAGCCACCACATCAATAGTGACAAGTGGGACAGTGAGAGGGACAACATCGTCCTCAGAGTCAGAGTTGTCCATTATAATTTTCTCTTGGTTGGTTGTGTTCCTGGTTTTTCTCCTGAACATTCCCGTGGATGACAGGTCATCAGGCAGGGAACGACGACGAGATTTAGGAGCACACGGAGACATTTTCTGGTCACACGCTGAACTCTTTCTGTGTTTGACAGGAGACGCCTCTTCTCCAGTGAGATCTACCTCTGTCACATCACCATTCATCTTATTATTATTAGTTTTATCTGTTCCATTACAATAACTCCCCTTGGTATTGCAGTCTACTTTTCGCAGAGGTATCGACAAACGACTAATCTTGCCGTTAATGGGTCGTTCCTCTGGTTTGTCGTCAGCAGACTTGTTCCCGGGAGGAGTTTTCTTCTTGACTATAACATTGATAACTGGAAAGGAGGGGGAAGTTTCGGTTGTTCCATTTACATTTTCAGCAAATACTTCCCCTACAATGGGGACTGTAGTGACTCCCACAGCTGCTGCTATGGCAGTAGGGTTCCAATGCTCTGTGTCTCCAAACTCTTCATGGTAATTGTAAAACTGAGAAAAGAAAAGCAAGTAAAAGAAGATATTCATCACAGCGGATATCATAATAAAATATCATTTAACAATACTAGTCTACTTTTTAAATATGGAATTAGTGACTTTATTCAATACCTATCCTGAAGCTACCAGTATCTAATAATTCGCACTGTTCAGTATCCTAGCTACCAACTGCTGTATGGATGCAACCTAACTCTGTATCCTAGCTACCAACTGCTGTATGGATGCAACCTAACTCTGTATCCTAGCTACCAACTGCTGTATGGATGCAACCTAACTCTGTATCCTAGCTACCAACTGCTGTATGGATGCAACCTAACTCTGTATCCTAGCTACCAACTGCTGTATGGATGCAACCTAACTCTGTATCCTAGCTACCAACTGCTGTATGGATGCAACCTAACTCTGTATCCTAGCTACCAAATGCTGTATGGAAGCAACTTAACTCTGTATCCTAGCTACCGACTGCTGTATGGATGCAACCTAACTCTGTATCCTAGCTACCAACTGCTGTATGGATGCAACCTAACTCTGTATCCTAGCTACCAACTGCTGTATGGATGCAACCTAACTCTGTATCCTAGCTACCAAATGCTGTATGGAAGCAACTTAACTCTGTATCCTTGCTACCGACTGCTGTATGGATGCAACCTAACTCTGTATCCTAGCTACCAAATGCTGTATGGAAGCAACTTAACTCTGTATCCTAGCTACCGACTGCTGTATGGATGCTACTCAACTATGTATCCTATCTACCATCTGCAATATGGATGCTACTCAACTCGGTACCAACTCACCTCTCTAATCTTGTTGCGTAGCTTTGCTCTCTCTGTCCTGTCGTTGCCAAACTTATTGGCTGCCTGCCACCCCATCTCGTAGATGTTCCCCTGGGCTTCCTCCTCGGGACACGAGTTTTCCGGTTGATGCTGAGCTCTCCCCACTCTCGCTAGCAACCTCTGCGTTCTGAGCTACAAAATATCACACTCACTCAAGGTAACGTTTGGACTAAACACACACTTTAAGGTTAAAGCAAGGATATATTGAGTTATCTTGGTTATCTTTGATGAAGGTGGTAGAATATATTGCAATTGTCATTGTTGTTTTTGAAGAAAAGGAGGTATGTATGCTTTTGCAATGAAATGGATACAATTTAGGAAATAAAATTAATGAATAAAATTAATAATTGTATTTGAAATACAATTTAAGTAGCTAATAAACAAATAACTAATGACTGATAAAAAAATGAATAATGAATTCATAAAAAATGAATAATGAATTCATAAAAAATGAATAATGAATTCATAAAAAATGAATAATGAATTCATAAAAAATGAATAATGAATTCATAAAAAATGAATAATGAATTCATAAAAAATGAATAATGAATTCATAAAAAATGAATAATGAATTCATAAAAAATGAATAATGAATTCATAAAAAATGAATAATGAATTCATAAAAAATGAATAATGAATTCATAAAAAATGAATAATGAATTCATAAAAAATGAATAATGAATTCATAAAAAATGAATAATGAATTCATAAAAAATGAATAATGAATTCATAAAAAATGAATAATAAATTCATAAAAAATGAATAATAAATTCATAAAAAATGAATAATAAATTCATAAAAAATGAATAATAAATTCATAAAAAATGAATAATGAATTCATAAAAAATGAATAATAAATTCATAAAAAATGAATAACGGATTGATAAAACAAATTGATAAAATGAATATGTATAATGAATGAATTGCATAGTAGTCCTGATAATAGTTCTTCATACCGTATTATCGGATAGGAAGTGTTTAACATTGTCCTCTGCGTGCTCGTAGCAGAACATCAGTCCCCCACTGGAGTTGATCCCCTCCATCTTGCAGAAGTTGATCACAGCCTCAGAGTTGTGTTTGAAGCAGAAGCTGTTGGGGCAGAGGTCACACTTTATGGTAGAACGAGTACCACACTCATCACAGTGGTGCCAAGGACACTGCCACTTGCCTGGGAAAGGGGGGGGGGGGGGGGGGAGTTACGCGTTATTGAACAGTTACTGTTTTCGGACACGTGAGAAAAATATAAATAATTATATTATTTAATTTAAAGGTCCTCTCCAGGCTCCGGGAGAAAAATGAGTTTATTACATAATATTATAGAACTAAGGTCTACGATCATTATTCCGCAAACCGCATACAATTCGGTTCAGTATATATTTTATTATTTGCTTTTAAAGTTTTTTAATACTCTGTGAGCAACAATCGAACTAATCTCCAACATGGCTCTGAGAAAGAAGATTGTACACTCTTTGTTTTGATTGTAAATTTAGATTTTTAAACAAACAATTCGTTTTTGGCCTTCTTTTAAGATATCAATTGTTTCTAAAAGTATATAACGTTTCTTTATTAAGTTCATACAAGTTTAAACCTTTAAACGAATAAAAAATAGATTTATTTTAAACCAAATACTTAGTTGACAATCAAAACAAATGGTGTACATTCTTCTTCTTCTGACTGAATAATAGAAAGTCGGAAGTAAAGTAGGTTTTGTAGAGTTTGGATTATAAAAATCTTTAAAAACATATAAAATTAAAAATATGCTATCAAATTTTATGGGGTTTGCAGCAAAATAATAAGATACATTAGCCTCGCTGATATAAGTGATAAAAATATTTGCTTGGAGAGGACCTTTAAATCAATTTTTATTTACCATTTGAACAGAATATTTTTAAAGTGATTTTATTTTTCTATCTCGTTCGAAGATGTGGAACCACCCAATAACTCAGAATTTACCCAAGTCATTTACATTTAAATGAATAGGTTGCTAATATTGTCAACCTGAGGGTCCATGGACTATAATTTCAATGGTCCCTAAATACCAATTGCAAGAGTCTAAATGTTAAATGTTAAAACTATTCCAAAAAATATTATCACGATATTGCAGGTTTTCGGTTGTCGAAATGTACATTTTATAAATAAAATTTAAAGAGTATTTGCGCAATACTGATAAAAAATTTTTTCTCCTGAATAGTTAGTGTGAGGTTATTTTCCTTACCTTTAGGCATGCTTTCTAGTCCCAGACAGGCTAAGTGGTATCCTTTGGGACAATTAGCAACATCACACAGCACCAGGTCTCCTGCATTGCCACACCTGAAAAAATAACATAGAATGAAATAGTGAGAATGAAAGATAGAGTACACAATCAATGAATAACCGTCACATTCATCACTCACTTCTCTCACTCATCACTCACTTCTCTCACTCATCACTCACTTCTCTAACTCATCACTCACTTCTCTCACTCATCACTCACTTCTCTCACTCATCACTCACTTCTCTCACTCATCACTCACTTCTCTCACTCCTCTCACTCATCACTCACTTCTCTCACTCATCACTCACTTCTCTCACTCATCACTCACTTTTCTCACTCATCACTCACTTCTCTCACTCATCACTCACTTTTCTCACTCATCACTCACTTCTCACACTCATCACTTACTTCTCTCACTCATCACTCACTTCTCACACTCATCACTCACTTTTCTCACTCACTTCTCACACTCATCACTCACTTCTCACACTCATCACTCACTTCTCACACTCATCACTCACTTCTCACACTCATCACTCACTTCTCTCACTCATCACTCACTTCTCTCACTCATCACTCACTTCTCTCACTCATCACTCACTTCTCACACTCACTTCTCTCACTCATCACTCACTTCTCACACTCATCACTCACTTCTCTCACTCATCACTCACTTTTCTCACTTCTCTCACTCATCACTCGCTTCTCTCACTCATCACTCACCTAAAGCACTCATCCTCTGTTACTTTAGCTGGGCAGAGTTTCTTTTTCTTCTTCTTGTTCTTCAGAGACACAGATTTCTTTGCTACTTCAGTCTGTGGAAAACATTACAATGAGGATATTGATAGAATTCAGGCAATAGAGTTCATTGTTACTATTTTAATAATTTAATATGCCATGTAATCAGATAAAGTTTTTTTTTCAATTTAGATTTCCTAATGTTTTACCTTCTGAACCTTGGCCCCAATGTAGCCACTGCAGTTGGCTGATCCACAGTGACATTTCTTCTTCTCTGTCCCCACACACTCAAAGTGATAATTGAAGGTAACTTCACTGCCACTCGGTATGTCATCCAGAGCAAACAGCCCCACCCTGGTCTCAGTCCCAACCTGCCACTTCTGGGTCTCACAGTTGGGTTCACACGAGTGGTTCATGAAGCGGGCCAGGTTTCCTTTGGGTCCCGCGTCAATGATGATGTCTTTGGTGATGGTGAGGAAATAGTAATTCGTTTCGTTTATCTGATGCATGTAATCTATTCTCCTCCACAGCTCCGTCTCATCCACCAGTTCCCCCACATACTCTATCACGAAGTCCCCTTTCTTGATGTCCTGTAGTGTGGTTAGGCCCCACCCTTTACCCTCCACCTTCGCGTGGGACAGAGTGGGGTACTGTCTCCTTTGGAACCTCTGGTTCATGCACCTGTCCCTTGCATTACACGCATCTATGGGGCACTCTATCATCAGCATCCTATTAATACAGTTACTATTAGGCCCACAGGGACTATCACTATTAGGGTTACAGTCACACTTGGGGGGCAGCTCAAGCTCCTGTCTCTTCACAGAGCCGAAGGGTTTGTTGGTATCGATCTTCACGAAGGGGGCTGGTTTAGTGCTCTCCTTTGCATGTCTCTTCGCTTCCTTTAAGCACCTGTTTGTCTGCTCATTCTCAAAGGCAATCTTTGTCTCTTCCATTGCACTTTCAAAGTGTTTGTTGAGGGAACTTTTACTATAAGTCTTACATCCCTTATCTCCATCCTGATAGTGGAAGACTCTGCCCCTATGTACCCAGTAGTAGTCATTGGATCCAAAGAAGTGCACGCAGAACATACCCGTAGAGTGTTTAAGGTTCTCTATGTTATCAGGAATGAAGCGTGGATGTAGAACTTGTCCCGGCCACCATCTGTATGAGCCTAGTTTGGTCCAAATGATGTCTCCATACACGGGCAGCTTTCCATTGACACAATCTTCACACAGGAATCCCTTGCCTGAAACAAACCAAGCATTGATACAAGCACAAAAACAAACAAAGCATTGATACAAGCACAAAAACAAACGTATCAAAGAATTAATGCAGCTTAATATTTCCTATGAAGTTAACTACATTTATTAAAAAATCTATTAACATGAATGAACCAATTTATAATACAAGTAATGTTTTGATTCTTTTGATCAATGCTTCTTTTCGATCTATCAATAAAATGATCTACTAATTTTTTTTATAACTAACTGTTCAAAAAGAATTTTTTCTCTTCAGAACCGGCAAAACTGATGATATCTCTACTAAATGATTATCCTACTATTTCCCCTCACCATCTTCTGAAGGGGGCGTATCCAAGCACTCCGTGTGGTAGGCAGCAGGGCACTCATCACACAGCACCAGTGAGCCGCCCTTGGAGCAGCCAAAGCACCACGTCACGTTCAGGTGGTTACTCTTGGCCTGCTTGTTGTGCTTGGGACACACGTGGGAGTGAAGGGAGATCTCATCTGAGCCTGCTGGTATGCAGTCACCTCCTGAACAAACATACACATCATGAACATAAAGTATGGTAGTGAAATATAAAGAAAGTGAAAGAAGAGATATAGCTATATGTAAAAATGTTTAATAAAATAAAATAACGTTTCAGTAGAGTAGGTAAGTTTCGAGTTATGAGACGGTTCCACACTTTCGATCATGTAAGAAAAAACGGCAGAGATCCATACCTGCAGATATGGATCTGATTGGTATCCATAATAACTTCAGGTATCATGGATACCAATTAGATTAAAGTGAAATAATAATAATTTGCTAGCTAGCTATACAATTTTTTCTTAGATTCATGATCGAAAATGTGGAACCGTCTGATGACTCTAAACTTACCCTGTGTTAATTTAGCTAATAATAGTTTCAATCAGAAGTTTCTCAAGATCACATTGTTTCACGATCTATGTTAACACTCACTTCCCAATTAAATAAAACAACATGAATCAGCTCAATTAATTCAAAATAATCCACAAATGCTAAGAACTTAAGAAGTCTGAATAGCTAGATAGACAACTTGCCCAAAAGACCAACATTGGCCTATTGTGGGTTTGATTTCATTTAAGAAAAATATTAGTAGATTTTACCATGCATTAGTTACACTTTGTGTGATTTTGAATAAAGTTTTCATTGTCACTAACCTGAATGGTAAGTAGCAGGACATCTCAGACAGCGGGTGAGAGAGCCACTCTTTGCTGCCTGGCAGTTCATGTCCTCTTCATTGGCTGCACACATGTGACAGATGTGTCTGGGGCACACCAACTTGTTACCCTGGTTGTACGCCTGGGATGCGTGGGGCCACTTCAACACACACTCCAAATGGAAGTACTTTCCACAGCTAGACACAGTGCACTTCTGCACCTTAGGATGCTCTGTGTCTTCCTTAGTGTCTTCACTTTTTAAATCAGTGTCAGGTTTAGATTCCACTTCCTCTTTGATATCTGCATTGCTACTTTCTTTATCAGCCTCCTGATTATCTTTGGACTCGCCTGTTACCTCCTTAGAGTCGATATCTTCTGATGAGGAGCTTTCCTTTTTATCATCTGCTTTACCATTGCTATTCGAACTGACTCTTCTTGAAGATCTCCCTTCTCTTTTCTCTTCCATTGCTACTAATTCTTTATCTTTGCTTTTGGTTTCTCCAGAGGATTCCTTCTCTTCTTTATCATCTTCAGAGGTAGGTTTGACGTCACTTACTTCATTCTTCTTGTCAAGTTCTTTATCTTCTCCATTCTTCTTCTCAAGATCTTTACCTTTGTCATTCTTCTCATCAATTTCTTTACTTTCTTCTTTCTCTACAAATAGTTTATCATCAACTTCCTCCTCTTCTTCTATCTTAACAACAGAGCTCAAGCGAGTTTGTCTGGATGATTCCATTCTAGCGCTATTGCGTCTCTCTTTGACTAGTTTCTTCTTCACTTCACCCTCCACTTTCTTCTTCTTTGGTGTTTGGTGCATCTTTCCAATACTGTAGGCACACTTGCAAATGTAGCACTCGTGAATACCAGAAACACACTCCGGACACTTGTAGTCCTTATCGCTCTCCGGTCTCGTTTCAAGACCCAGACACGACAAATGGAAGTAGCCACAACAAGATCCTTTGCACTTAATTATATCCACGCTATTAGGTTCAAAGCCAACCTTCTCACATTTAATACAGACTTTTTCATTACGAGGTAATTTGTATGTGTTCTTAACATCAGTTTCTTTCTTTACTTTCTTGGTACTTATGGAAGAACTCACAGAACTAGATTCAGATAAGTTATCATTGTCATCATAGGAAGTCCTAGCTTTCTCTTCCAGCTCTTCATAACTGTCAAGGTGTCTTTCAAAGTACCTTTTCTTTTGAGATTTGCTCATGCTGTGCCAGGCTTCAGTCGCCTGTTTGTTGATAGCATCATCACTCAAGCGACACTTGGTGTCTCTTCTTGTCTGTTGTCGTTTGATCTTAATGAACAACTCCATGGCACTTTCTTTTGACAGTTTTCTCATCACCTCCAAACGATGTTTTTTCTCTTCTGAACTTAAGGTGCTTTCAAAGCCAGAAAAGTCGCTCTCGTTAGATGGAGACCGTCTGTCTCTTTTAGACTCTGCGCGTTCAAAAAATTCCGCTATAGAAGGCAGTGCGTCATCCGACCCATTGAGAACGTCACTCAAAGTTTCTTCTTCAATCGGTTCAGTCTTTATTGCCTTCTTCTTGTAAGTCTTTTTAGGTTGAGATTTTGCAGACTCTCCCTTCTTTGATTCTTTGAGATCCAATATTTTCTTCACTTTTGCACTTCGTTCATCACTGTAACATTTAGAGTTGAAATATTAAATTTAGAAACTCGGAAATTAAAAATTAATTACACAGAAATGACAAGTCTAATACAAAAAAAAATATGGGAACTATAAATATTCTATTTAGTAGCTAATCAAATGGCAATGAAAACACTGGATAGCTACTAATAGAAACATAAGAAAAACATCGAAATTCAGCTCTATCATTAAAAAATTACTGAAGAAAAATTCATGTTTTGTATTACATTAGTAAATAGTACTCTAGAATAGCCATAAATAAAACATATAATGAAACTTTACAGTGTTTAGAACCTAGTAAATTAGGTATAGAAATGAGTTGTAACCTTACATACCTAGTTTTAGAGAGTAGTTGCTCTGCTTCTTCCACAGCATCTGTCCACCTAATCATCACCTTTGTTATTTTATTAGACTTAGGAGCCTCTACCTTGGTGAGGGGCACTAAACTCTTGAGCAGTAGTGCTGAGAACTGCTTATCAGTAGACTTTACGTTTGAGATCTGAAGATATGGAACATAGTCTCATTATCAATACTCTTACAAATTATATACTTGAAGTGAATAAAGAATGAATAGGTTTTATTTCATTAGATAACTAAGGTAAATTACAAATTATCAGTCGGTTTCACATCTTTGATCATATAAGAAAAATGTATATTATAATAGTTATTTTATTTTTATTTTAGTTGGTATCCATGATACCTGCAGGTATCATGGATACCAACTAAAATAAAAATAAAATAACTATTATAATATACATTTTTCTTATATGACTGAAGATGTGAAACCGACTGATAATTCGTAATTTACCCTAGTAGCTAATAGAAACTACATATATATATATATATATATTCACAAAAATGTTAGAAAAAATGGATGATAATTTTCATAATTTCATATGAAAACAGTCACAGTAACAAATTCTCTATTGGGGAAAATTGTAATATACCGACACCTTCTCAGACTCGCAGTACTCGGAAACTGGGTGTTAACACAGGAAAGGTCAGATTGGTTCACATCCCATGTCCCTAATACTGTGAGCCTAACTAGGTGTCCGAGTACAGAGCGGTTTCACTAAATGACAAATTAAAAGGTCTGAACTGAAAAATATATCCATCTTACATCAGTTTTCATTTTTTCCAGCTTTTCAATCATTTGAGCCTTGCCGGTGTGTGCCAAGCAGTACTCGTATCTCATCCAGAATGACCTGTCCTGATCATTGATGAAATAAACAAAATATACCCTGTTGACGAACCAACCCTTAACTGTTGGCTTAACTGAAAATAGAAATAACAATAATTAATTAACCTCTATGAAAGCATTTCAATACTTCACATTCTGCAATAATAATCACCAATTCAGTTATAAGGTAGGTAGTTTATTTATTCTTTGAAAAAGACGATATATAACCATTAAAAACAAGAGAAATACTCACCCTCTAACTTGGTGTGGAGACCTGACTGATGTTCTACAGTGACAATGGCTGGCCATAGAGGGTATCCTCTCAGTGCTACCCATACCAAGTCACCCACTTTATGCTCCTCCGGCTGTGTCATTTCAACCTCAGCCACCAGATTGGCTGGTGGACCATCCTCTTCCTGAAAAAGAAAAGAAACCAATGGTAGAGACTGTATTTAATTAAGATAATAACAGAGCAAACAGGACAGAAAGAGAAGGAGGAGAAATTATCTTAAAATCAAATCAGGGAAAGGTCACATTACTCAGAAATCTGGCGTTAACAGAGGTCAACAACCAATGTGACCGTTAGAAATTTTTGATTCACACCCAGTTTCATAGCACTGTGAGTGTCCTAGTGCTGTGACATTACCTTGCCTTGGTTAATATTATAATTGAAGAAAAAATGAGATCACAAAAAAAATTGAAAGAGGAAATTGTAGAATTGACAAGTAGTTCATTCCAAAGATATTATACATCAGTGATATACACCACTCTCCGATAATTCAATTTAAAAAATGCATGTGTTCCAACGTAGTAGCTACTCGCTGTTGCTATGCAATCCTAAGATTTACTGTTAATTAAAACATTGTAAAGACAATTTAAACAACCTTTTTGTTATTTACAATGTTCCCTCAGTGAATTGAGTCTCTGTTTTTAGGCTACTTTTATAAATAGGTGGCAGCACGATGCATATTTGAACATGAAATTTCAGAAAGTGGTGCATCTTATATTAATATAATTAATATCTCTGGTAATACAATGGAAAGTGTATCTAAGAGATGTACTTTTGTAATGCAACACACAAATACATTTGACTTGCAACTTGCAAGCTTAAGTGGACTCGTAATAAATTTAGTAGCTAGGGAATTAATGTCTTCTTTGGAACCAAAGACCTAATCGCTGATGACCAGAGAAAGTACAAGGAATTGGAAGAAACAACGGGAAGAAGTAGAGAAGCTACTATGTGAATGCAAAACCAAGGAATGTGATAAAAGGGACAAAGACACTGGTGGCTGCACTCACAAACAGAAGAGGAAAATGAAGAGGCGATAGTACATTAAACCTACTAATCTACCTAACACAAAATCTAAGACCTTGTAGTTAACGAGCATAATCCTAGCACTTTCCTCTACAACTGTAAGTAGCATTAAAAAAATGGGTGGAATCACATAAAAAAACTAAAAAAAAGGAGTATTGAATTGAGAGCTTCATGAATGAGGTTAATTTTTTTTTTTCGGGGTTTAACAGTTGTCCCTATCCACTATGAGGTGATCCAAAGAGACATGAAGAGAAGAAGGCCTCGTAGAAGAGGGGACAGTGAAAGTACGCTCCATGCACTAGGTCGACTGCTCGGCTATCACAAGTAACCGTGTTGACCCAGCGCATGGATGGCAAGAATAGACACCCATGGATAAGAGACATACACAGTCAGTCTGCTTACCCATGGATATAGCAAGGCAGAAGGAAGAGGAAATAAGAAGAAAATGAGGAAAGATACAAAGGGAAGCTGAAGCAAAAGGGCGCCAAACTAAACAAAACCTAAAACCTACAATATAACAAAAAGAAGGCCTACCTAGATGTAGCCTCGGGACAATGAGGGGGGATCGGCAATAATGTTTCAAACCCCTAGTCTGATAATCAGACCCCCTGCCCCCTGAATGAGGTTAAACTGACCCAAAAAAATGCAATTTGACAGAAAATACCCAATTTTCCATAGTTTGGTAGTTAAAAGTGGGGAAATAATAAGGTATTCTAAACTACAAAATAGAAAGATATACAGAAATATCTTGTACTACAAAACAATAAGGAAATTACTATAAGTTTATAATTTAAGTGTGCAACTAAATTTGAGATATCTTGCAACTTGAACCAATAGCTTATGCGCAACATCACATCAGAAGGTTTCATACACATCTAACTTCGTTAAGTGTTACACTGAGTACCATGAGCCACTTAGTTATTAAGTGCCCAAAATGTTAAAAGGCCACAGAGTGAATTACAAGGCCTGTTGCCCAAAAATTAACAATAACGTCAGAAATTTGAAGGTATGTGCATCACAAAACTTAGGATACATTATCAGAAAGATTATGTACACCAAGCAGACAAAATGTTGATTAGGCCAAAACTAATTTTCTGTAGCTGGTGGCTAATCCACTAAACAATCATCAGGTATCAGACTGGACAAAAATCTCATCACGAGTTATTTTTAGTAGCTAGTTTCTTATAGATAGATAAACAGGTATCAGAAAATGACACTATGATAATCTTATGATATGAAAGCATGCAGTAGAGTGCTTATGTAAATTTTTAATTGAGTAAATAAATGCATTGCCAAATTTCATGTTGCAAAACAAAAATACTAACATAACACAAGATACTTAAATAATATATTCAATACCTATCTATATCTTTTATAACATAGCATATAAATAATATAACTTCATCAGGAAATTACAACTAGCAACGTATTATAAAAGTACCTCATATTACTAATAACCACTAGTTTAATTTCTTAATAGCTAGGTCTTTTTAAGCTAGATATTTTGACTACCTTCATGAAAACTAACTTAGATTCCTATAAAATGATCTTTTTCAGCAACAGCATCTCCTAAATCTACCAAACCAAACTTTGCAACTGTAATAGAAACATGAAAAATTCATCAAACTACTTCAGAGTGACAAAATCATAGCATCAAGATCTAGAAATGCAATTGCTTATATTGACAGGCAACAAACCCAAAAAAGCTTAATGGTATACTCACTAGGTTAATTTCTTTCTTAATATTTATCAACCACTGCTGTTCATCAAAGTAACATGAAGAGGCTTTATTCAGAATGATTCGGTGAGTTTCTTTGGCCTTGTTAATTAGCATCTTGTAAGTGATTACTGTTGTTCTGTCTTCATCAGACATCATCATTTGGTACCAGTTCTTGACTGCAGAAATCACATCACTCTTCACACAAGTTGTGTTAGGGTCTATCCCATTTGTTGCATCAGAGATAGCAGCATTTGAAGGAGCCTCAGTCTCACAATAATTAGTACCAGAATTATAACCTATGTCATCTTCTATTGGCTTCAACTGCTTTCTTATTTTTCCATTAGTAAATACTTTGTGGGAATTCTTGTTAGTCTTCTTTTTAGAATTGGATGAAGAACCAGAAGTAGTCTTATTTAAATTACGCCCAAGAAAGGATGAAAGCAATTCCTCTGGCTCAGAGATGAAGTCATCAGAATCGAAAGAAAGTTCTACTGATTTGAACCTATATGATCTTGAGAGTTTGCTTATTCTATTTCCATTTATTTCTTTACAATTGACCTTTGGAGTCACTCGCGAGAGAGACAATCGACGTGAAGCACGTTTCTGAAGACAAAATAGATTACGGTGGTTATGTTCAGTACTCTCATTATAATTGAGAAAAGTTGACGAGATATAAAAAAAATACACGGCGAGGCTGATATTGACCAGATTTTAAAAATGAGTAATTTGAGATTACATATTTAAATTATTTTAGAATATACTGTAAAGCAATACCATACATGATCGAGCTAACCTATTTTACTGAAGAATCCTAATTCGTTCTTATATTTATCTCAATACCGATGCCTGGTTGATAGTAGAAAGACTATAAATTTAAAAAAACCTACTTAATTATAGAGCTAGCTACTAAACAAAGGGGCTGATTCAAACAGCATATCTAAAAATGAAAAGCCTTAATAGTACCTAAATGATATTCAACTAATCCAAACAAATCGTAAATATATATGATTTGTCAACTTTAAATCAAATTAATCAATATGTTTTTTTTCTACTTTTCATTCATACTCTCCCATCATTAAAACTAGCTTCCAATACAAAATAAAAAGATTCAAAATTTGTTAGAAACACACAACCTGTATGGGTGATAAATTTATAAACGAGATAAAATCTAATATAAAAAAACCTCTAGCAACATTCATTTCAAAAACTCAATGTTAAACTAGAAGTCAGTTGAAAGAAACTATCAATAAGTTACATTTATAGTTATCTCAGTTAATTTATATTCATTATAGTTTGAAACCTACCTTGAAAGGCAAGATCTACAAAAGAAATAAAGATTGTTATAGTCAATATATTAGAATAATAACTTACTGTATTTTTGAGATCTTCTTTCATCTTCTCCTTCTTTTGCAATCTTGATGCTTCCTGTTCTTTGTTGAGAGTTGAAATGTCAGTCAATTCAGGTTTACGAATGGTACGACCTCTCTTAGACACAGAGTCAGGACTTTTCACAACATCTTCCTCGATATCCTCTTCAAAATCATCAACATATTTAGTAACTTCAACAATGCTCTTATTCTTTTTTGGTCTTCCTCTTTTTCTTTTTTCACATTTTAAAGGTTGGTCATCATTTTGTTTATCAACTTCTTCCGGTTTCTTATCGCAAGTTAAATCTTTCAGAAGTTTGAGATCATCAGCAATATCACCAACCTTGCCTAAATCTATGGGTATGTGCCTATTTACATCATCTGCAGTACTACTATCTTCAACTCCATTTGTTTTCACTTCACCCCACATATCTAGATCATTATTTTCCTTAGATTCAGATACATTGAGAGGTGCTACTTTCTTCTTCTTCTTTCTTGGAGTAAAAGAAGGTTCTGAATCATCATCTGAAATTGATACGTCTTTGTCTTTCGGTCTCTTTTTACTACTAGATTGCGTTTTTTGTTCATTATTCAGTTCTTTAGATTTCTTGGGGGTTACATTAGGTTTATCTACTTTTTGATCATGCTTATCTTTACTATCTGTAAGCTTTACCTTTTTAGATTTAGATTCATTATCATCTACAGTTGAATCTTTCAAACTCTCTTTACACATTCTCATGACTCTCTCTTTGATACTTCCATCACCTTTTTCAGCAGCTTTGCGTTTTCTACTTTTCTTTGGAGAATCGGACAAGGTTTTTGTATTAGAGGATTTTTTCTCAGAAAGAGGTTGGCTATTAGATTTCTTGCTCGTTTTGATAACTGGTGATACTTTATCATCGATTAATTCCTCATTTTCACTGGAACTGTCAATTGAAGCGAGTATTTTCTCTGGAGGTGCAATGCCTGGCTCACTGATAGAACTTATTTTAGACATCCCAAAATAATTGAAATCATCTTCGTCATTTTCTTTGACATCGTTTTTGTTAGGAGAAGGCATGGTTGTGGAGGAAACTTTACGTAACTCGTTAAAATTGATAGTTCCGAATAAAAAGCCTTCAGATACTCTTTTCTTTCTTTCACGTCCATATCTACTCAAAGTAGTCGAATCTTGTTTCTCCTCCTTGATGACTTTTTTTAACTGAGTTTCAGAAATAGTAGATTTCTTATTATTTTTAGAATTGGATTTCCTTTTCAACTTTGATTTCACATCTTTTATTGGAGATTTCTTTGTACCATTTTGTTTAAAAGATGAAGCAGCCATATCTAAAATAGAATCTAAATCATCCAAATGGTCTGCCTCTCCATTATTTGGAGCAGCTTCATTGCTCTGAGCTGTTAAATTTCCATATGCGTCAAAACAAAGAATAGAAGGAGTTGGGTTGCCGGAGATGCCACTATACTTATCATAGTCCTCTTCTTCGTTCTTCTCCTCTTCCCATTCAATTGCAGTCTTTTCCTTCTTGGAAGCAGAAGGATGCTTCAATGAATCCTGAATTTCAAAGTCCATGGCTATGGATTATTTATTTTAGATATAGAGTGAATGAATATTAACACAAGGCAACTCTTCATGATATCGTACTGAAAGAAATACAGCTGTGGATTAATTTTATTTGTAGTTTGTAAAATAGCAAAATTGGATATCATAAATAAATGCATGAGATGATGAGTCATCATAGTCTATAATAATGCATTAATACTTATTTGAATTAATACTTATTTATTCTACCTGCTAATATAATAAGTAAGATTAAGAAATAATACGAATTTTATAATTGTTTGGTTACTTCAAAATTCAGATATATGTAATTGGCATAAAATTTAGAATCAATTCCTATGTTTCTATGTTATTTATGGCTTGAAATCTTCAAAAGTAAGCCACATTGGCTCGGCTCAGAATTTTTGTGAAATTTTGGCTCAAAAATTGGATTACAGTTTACCAGCCTCTGAAATATGAACTAGCAACTTTCCTGCCACACTATGAAACATGATAAACAGAAATTAAGAATAAGAGGATCTCTACGAACACTTTACCAGATACGCGAGTGACCCAGTCTGCAGAGTATGGAACATATATTCAAGATTCTCTCCCAAGTAAAATAGTATGGCTCATAAACTCTCCATTTGTCTCTTCAGCTCTCTCCAAAAATCACCAAATTTCTCTCCAAAATGATCAAATATCATTAATACTCTCCAAAATAACTAGACTGCAGGAACTGGTGAGGTGCTCTCCAAGAAATCCTCAATTTTGGCTTTTGTTCTCCGTGAAATACATGTAAATATAGGACGAAATTAAGGATTGTTTGCACAGAAAATGTTAAAAATGTCCCATGTTCTGCAGACTGGTGAAAATAACATTGTAGCATACCTAAGAGAAAAACAGATATTTCTCACCATTTGGTATTTGCAATTGAAGGAGTTTGGACATGCTTTATTACATGGGATTCCCTGAAACTTGTTACGATCACTTCTTGGGTTTGAGAATTGACACTAG